>LR999455.1:5893367-5953367 GCA_905216605.1 Arabidopsis arenosa | reverse complement strand
CGGATGCGGACGTAGATGTGGAGATTGTCGAAGTCAATCTGCCTACGGACTCTTCAAAGAAGAGGGGAGACTACTTGAGTTTACTCGCGCACGTCTCGAAGTTGGGAACAAAGCACTTCACGGGAAGTTCCGATCCGATTGTGGCGGATGAGTGGAGGACTCGGCTCAAAAGAAACTTTAACTCCACTCGATGCCCGGAGGATTACCGGAAGGACATTGCGATCCACTTCTTGGAAGGGGATGCACATAACTGGTGGCTAACCGTCGAGAAACGGAAAGGTGATCAAATCCAATCCTTCGCGGATTTTGAGGAAGAATTCAACAAGAAGTTCTTCCCACCGGAGGCTTGGGACAGACTCGAGTGCGCCTACTTGGATTTGGTTCAAGGGAACCGAACGGTGCGCGAGTATGACGAAGAGTTCAATCGCCTTAGGCGATACGTGGGAAGAGAGCTCGAGGATGAGCAGTCTCAAGTGCGCCGTTTCATCCGAGGGTTAAGGGTGGAGATCCGTAACCATTGCTTAATCCGTACCTTTACTTCGGTTTCGGAATTGGTTGAGAGAGCAGCCATGATCGAAATTGGACTTGAGGAGGAGAAACGCATGAAACCGGAGAAGTTTTTCCGAATCGTTCTAGCCAACCAAGCAAGTCCGCGGATAAGAAGAGGAAATGGGACAAGGTGGATGACACCAAGTCGGGTGCTAAGCGCGGAGAATGCTTGACTTGCGGAAAGAATCATGGTGGGATTTGCTGGAAGGCCATTGGTGCATGTGGCCGGTGTGGAAGTAAGGACCACGGGATTCAAAACTGTCCAAGGATGGATTCGGTGCAACCAAAAGTTCTCGTTGAAGAACCAAGGACTTGTTACCATTGTGGGAAAGCGGGGCACTTTAAGAGAGAGTGTCCGAAGCTGGAAGTGGAAAAGCAAGCCGCACAAAGGGCAAACCGGAGCGGAAATGGATTACCGCCTCCGCCTAAGCGGCAGGCCATAGCACCGCGAGTTTACGAACTGTCGGAGGATGCTAACGATGCCGGGAACTTCAGGGCGATCACTGGTAAGTCCTTGTGATCTTTATATTAATTCGTACATTGCATCGCATCATGCATAAACGGATTGGGGTACTCAGCATTCTAGGGGAATGTGTAGGGACCTTGTGTATAGGTGATGTAGAAACACACACCTTATTTGATTCCGGAGCTACACATTGTTTTGTGAGTTCCGAGATGGTTGAAAAAGGTGGGTTCAAGAAAGAACCAAACACCGAATATGGAATGGTTAGAGCAGCCGGCGGACAAGTAATGTATCCGTCCGGTGTTGTTCGGGAAATCTCGGTTGTAGTCAACGGTGTCAATATGCCAACGGACCTAATCGTCGTCCAACTCAAGAAACACGATGTTATTTTGGGTATGGACTGGTTGGGAAAGTATAAGGCACACTTAGATTGTCACCGAGGACGGATTCAATTCGAGAGGGAGGAAGGAATGTTAAATTCCAAGGAATAAGGACAACTTCGGGAAGTTTAGTAATCTCGGCGATCCAAGCGGAAAGGATGCTTGAGAAAGGGTGTGAGGCATACATAGCCACGATCACAACCCACGAAGTTGGGGCAAATGCGGAGTTGAAAGACATTCCGATCGCAAACGAGTTCGCGGATGTGTTCGAGGCCGTGAGTGGTTTACCACCAGACCGGTCCGATCCATTCACGATCGAACTCGAAGCGGGAACAACTCCGATATCTAAAGCTCCGTACCGGATGGCACCGGCGGAAATGGCGGAGCTAAAGAAACAATTAGAGGAGTTGTTGGATAAAGGATTTATTAGACCAAGTAGTTCACCATGGGGTGCACCGGTCTTGTTTGTAAAGAAAAAGGATGGTAGCTTTAGGCTATGCATTGACTATCGGGGATTGAATAAAGTTACGATAAAGAACAAATATCCATTACCCCGGATAGATGAGTTGTTGGACCAACTCGGAGGCGCGAAGTGGTTCTCAAAGATAGACTTGGCGTCGGGATATCATCAAATTCCGATAGAACCATCGGATATTCGGAAGACGGCCTTCCGGACGAGATATGGCCACTATGAGTTCGTAGTGATGCCATTCGGACTAACCAATGCACCGGCAGCCTTTATGAAGATGATGAATAGTATTTTCCGGGAATTCTTAGATGAGTTCGTGATCATCTTCATCGATGACATACTTGTCTATTCCAAGGATTGGAAAACTCATCAAAATCATCTAAGGGCGGTGCTAGAACGGTTAAGGGAACATAAGTTATTTGCAAAGTTAAGCAAATGCTCATTTTGGCAAAGGAGTATCGGATTCCTCGGACACATAGTATCGGAACAAGGAGTGTCCGTAGATCCGGAGAAAATCAAATCCATCAAGGATTGGCCACGACCAAAGAATGCCACGGAGATTAGGAGTTTTCTCGGGTTGGCGGGATATTACCGAAGGTTCGTAAAAGGCTTTGCGAGTATGTCCCAACCGATGACTCGACTAACCGGGAAAGATACTAAGTTTCAATGGTCGGAGGAATGTGAGAAGAGTTTCTCCGAGTTGAAGGCTATGCTAACAAGCGCTCCGGTATTGGTGTTGCCGGAAGAAGGTGAACCATACATGGTGTATACGGATGCATCGATAATGGGATTAGGTTGTGTCCTAATGCAAAGGGGTAGGGTGATCGCATATGCATCACGGCAATTACGTAAGCACGAAGGCAATTACCCTACACACGATTTGGAGATGGCGCTGTAGTGTTTGCTTTAAAAAATTTGGCGATCGTACCTTTATGGTGCTAAGGTCCAAATTTTTACCGATCACAAGAGCCTCAAATACATATTCACCCAGCCGGATTTAAACCTTCGGCAAAGAAGGTGGATGGAGTTGGTAGCGGACTATGACTTGGATATCGCTTACCATCCGGGAAAAAGCAAACCAAGTAGCGGATGCCTTAAGTCGAAGACGTTGCGAGGTAGAAGCGGAGAAAAATCAAGAAGCCTTGATCAACATGATAGGGACTTTGCATTTAAATGCATTGTCAAAGGAGTTTGAACCCTTGGGATTGGGTGCGGCGGATCAAGCGGATTTACTTAGTAGGATCCGTTTGGCCCAAGAAAAGGACGAGGAGTTGAAAACTTGGGCGAAGAACAATAAAACGGAGTACCAAACATCGAACAATGGTACCATAGTGGTGAACGGTCGTGTATGTGTGCCGAATGACAAAGGTTTGAAGGGGGAAATCCTTAAAGAAGCGCACCAATCAAAGTTCTCGATTCACCCCGGGTCCAATAAGATGTACCGAGACCTAAAAAGGTATTACCATTGGGTCGGGATGAAGAAGGATGTAGCCGAATGGGTTGCCAAGTGTTCGACGTGCCAACTTGTCAAGGCGGAACATCAAGTACCAAGTGGGTTAGTGCAAAGCTTACCCATGCCAGAATGGAAATGGGACCATGTAACGATGGACTTTGTTACCGGGTTGCCTACGGGGATAAAGTCTAAGCATAATGCGGTTTGGGTGGTGGTGGACAGATTGACTAAGTCCGCACACTTCATAGCAATTTCCGAAACGGATGGAGCCGAAGATATAGCCGCAAGGTATATCGACGAGATAGTACGATTACACGGAGTGCCGGTAAGCATTGTGTCGGATCGTGATACACGGTTCACATCGCATTTCTGGAAGGCTTTTCAAAAAGCCTTAGGAACGAGGGTGAACTTAAGTACGGCGTACCACCCGCAAACGGATGGGCAATCCGAACGGACGATACAAACCCTTGAGGACATGTTGCGTGCATGTGTCTTGGATTGGGGTGGGAATTGGGAGAAGTACTTAAGGTTGGTGGAGTTTGCCTACAACAATAGCTACCAAGCTAGTATTGGCATGTCACCTTACGAGGCGTTATACGGACGAGCATGTCGGACGCCGCTATGTTGGACACCGGTGGGCGAACGCATGTTGTTCGGTCCAAAGATTATGGATGAAACCACCGAAAAGATGAAGTTCCTAAAGATCAAACTAAAGGAAGCACAAGACCGACAGAAAAGCTATGCGGATAAGCGTCGTAAAGAGTTGGAATTCCAAGTAGGAGACTTGGTGTATCTTAAGGCCGTAACGTATAAGGGCAAAGGACGATTTTCAACAAGGAAAAAGTTGAGTCCAAGGTACGTTGGCCCATACAAGGTGATCGAACGAGTAGGGGCTGTGGCATACAAACTCAAACTTCCGCCGAAGTTAGATGCGTTTCACAAGGTTTTCCACGTTTCACAACTAAGGAAATGCCTAAGTGAACACGAGGAGCGAGTAGAAGATGTTCCTTCGGAGTTAAAAGAGAACTTAACGGTAGAAGCAAATCCAATTCGGATCGTTGATCGAATGGAAAAGGGGACAAGGCGGAAAAAGATTAGCATGATAAAAGTGTTATGGGATTGTGGAGGCCGCGAAGAAACTACTTGGGAAACCGAAAATAAAATGAAGGCTGATTTTCCTAAGTGGTTTAAAGAGATGGGTAAAGATCAACTTGAGTCGGATTCGGGGACGAATCCCATTCAAGGGGGGGAGACTTGTAACGCCCGCGATCCTCAATAGGATCGTCGGATGAGACTTGGTCCGAGAAAAGGAGAAGGAACTCGGACAAGTCTAGATAGGAGCTGCCCATCAGCTCGGAGAAGGAGAATAATGAACGCTAAGTTGCCAAACCAGCTCCCGTATAGCTCAACTAAGCTCGAAGTACTTCCGGGTAGTTCAGCTAAGCTCGGGTAACTGTCAAGTAGCTCAGCTAGCTCGACCAGCTGCCGGGTAGCTCAGCTAAGCTCGGGTAACTGTTCGACGGTTGGACGGTTGGGCGGTTACGGAAGGACGGTTGGGCGGTTACGGAAGAGCGGTTGGGTGGTTACGGATGACGGTTACACGGACGGTTACGGACCGAATGGGCGCCTTCTAGAGAACGGTTGGAGAAACGGTTTCCAAACGAACCTCTATAAATACAAGGCGTTCGGGACGAATTCGGACACGGAAAAACTTAGGGAAAAATCACAGAAACTCTCGGAGAACGTCTTGAGAGAAAACACTTAAGAGAGAGTTACGATCGGTGTGATCGAAGGTGAGACGGTTCTAGACTTTGTGTCCGAACCTAAGGAGATATGATACGTACGATCTAGCCTAGGGATTGTTCCAAGGACTTAGAAGAAGTCCGGAACGATTAGGGTGATATTGTAGTATCGGGGGATCATTCATATCATGCATAAACTTGGTTCGAATGGTGGATCGGTTGAAATGGGGATGCGGCTCGGCGGAGGATCGGCGGATCTGTTAAGATCTATCGTGAATCGGCCGAACTGATGCGCATACTTCCACTCTCCGATCTGTTCTTCGTTCCGGGTGGTTAAAAAGGCTTAGAGAGCATTGCATGGACTTGCATATGATAAGTAAAACGGATACTTATGCCTCTTTGACTTTCAGGAAAGGATGGTGATCGTGGGAAGGACTTGGCTTAGGCGTGAGAGACTCAAGGCCGGGAAGATGGGTGGTGATGAATCGGGTAGAATAGGATCGATTATATGACTTGTAATAGCTTATATGCAAACTCATAAGTTGTATCGAATCCTTTTAAATATCTAATAAAGTATCCGATTCTTTGTTTACTCTAAATCGCATATTGACTCTAAGTAACGAATCTCAGAATATCGTAAAACGGATTGTCTTAAGGAAATGGCCCTAAAATTTGGTTAAGGAACGGATCACTTAGTATTTTGGTCGGAGAGAACCTCCCCGGACTTAGGCAGTCCGGATCGGGGTCTTTCAGCTACCATCCTTTTTCTTTACGAACAAGACCGGAGCACCCCAAGGTGAACTACTCGGCCTAATAAATCCTTTATCCAACAACTCCTCTAATTGTTTCTTTAACTCCGCCATTTCTGTCGGTGCCATCCGGTACGGAGCTTTAGAGATAGGAGTTGTCCCCGGTTTGAGCTCAATGGTGAATGGATCAGACCGATCCGGTGGTAACCCACGAACGGCCTCGAACACATCCGTGAACTCGTTTGCGATCGGAATATCTTTCAACTCCGCATTTGCCCCAACTTCATTTGTTGTGATTGTGGCTATGTATGCCTCACATCCTTTCTCAAGCATCCGTTCCGCTTGGATTGCTGAGATTACTAGACTTCCCGAAGTTGTCCTTATTCCTTGGAATTTCAACATTCCTTCCTCCCTCTCAAATTGAATCCGGCCTCGGTGACAATCGATATGTGCCTTATACTTTCCTAACCAATCCATACCCAAAATAACATCGTGTTTCTTGAGTTTGACAATGATTAGGTCCGTGGGCATATCCACACCATTGACCACAACTGAGATATCCCGAACAATACCGAACGGGTACATTACTTGCCCGCCGGCTGCTCTAACCATTCTGTATTCGGTGTTCCGTTCTTTTTCGAACCCACCTTTTGTAACCATCTCCGGACTCACAAAACAATGTGTAGCCCCGGAATCAAACAAGGTGTTTGTTTCTACACCCCCTATACATAAGGTCCCTACACATTCCCCTAGAATGCTGAGTACCCTATCCATTTATGCACGATGCAATGCGATGCACGTATTAACATAAAAAGCACAAATGCTTACCAGTGATCGCCCTGAAGTTCTCGGCATTGGTAGCTTCCTCCGAAAGTTCGTAAACTCGCGGTGCTATAGCCTGCCTCTTGGGCGGAGGCGGTAGTCCATTTCCGCTACGGTTTACCCTTTGCCCGGCTTGTCTTTCCATTTCCAGCTTCGGACACTCTCTCTTGAAGTGCCCAGCTTTCCCACAGTAGAAGCAAGTCCTTTGCTCATTCACACTCTCTTTCGGAGTTCCTTGTTCCATCCTTGGACAGTTTTGGATCCCATGGTCCTTACTCCCGCAACGCACGCATGCACCAACGGCCCTCCAGCAAGTACCGCTGTGGTTTTTACCACAAGTAGCGCACTCATTACGCTTAGCATCCGACTTAGAGTCCTCCACCTTGTCGAATTTCCTCTTCTTATCCGCGGGTTTCATTGGCTGCGAAGGACGCGGTAAAAACTTCTCCGGTTTCATGCGTTTCTCCTCCTCAAGTCCAATTTCGATCATAGCTGCCCTC
Organism: Arabidopsis arenosa; assembly: GCA_905216605.1. NCBI lineage: Eukaryota > Viridiplantae > Streptophyta > Magnoliopsida > Brassicales > Brassicaceae > Arabidopsis > Arabidopsis arenosa. The sequence continues at coordinate 5,946,240 of LR999455.1, read as the reverse complement.
TCAACCAATTCCGAAACCAAAGTAAAGGTCCGAATCAAACAGTGGTTACGGATCTCGGATGAAGCGACGCACTTGTGCTTGTTCGTCCTCAAGCTCCCTTCCGACATATCGCCTAAGGCGATTGAACTCTTCGTCATACTCGCGCACAGATCGGTTTCCCTGAACCAAATCCAAGTAGGCGCATTCGAGTCTGTCCCAAGCCTCCGGTGGAAAGAACTTCTTATTGAATTCTTCCTCAAAGTCCGCGAAAGATTGGATTTGATCTCCCTTCCGTTTCTCAATGGTTAGCCACCAGTTATGAGCATCCCCTTCAAGGAAATGAATCGCAATGTCCTTCCGATAATCCTCCGGGCACCGAGTGGAGTTAAAGTTTCTTTTGAGCCGAGTCCTCCAACAATCTCCACGATCGGATCGGAACTCCCCGTGAAGTGCTTTGTTCCCAACTTCGAGACGTGCGCGAGTAAACTCAAGTAGTCTCCCCTCTTCCTTGAAGAGTTCGTAGGCAGATTGACTTCAACAATCTCCACATCTACGTCCGCATCCACGTCCGTTTTGTTCTCCTTCACTTGTACCACAGGATCCGGTACGAGTGCCTTAGTCAGTGCGGCCATTTGTGCCATCATGGCCTTCATCGTATCCCATTGTTCTTGGGCCGATGGAAGTGCGTTTGGATTCTCTTTTTCCTCCGTTGCACCACTACTCTCCGGAGTTTTGTGAACCGGAAGTTTCTGTCCAGCCTCAGGTCCGGCCGGATTTATTCCATCCATCGTTGCTTCGACCCTTGTTTCCTCAGTGACCCGCGTCTCCTTGGCGGTCAAGGTCTCCTCAACGACGTCCTTATCCTTCTTACTCTTTCCCTTCTTGTCTTTCTTACCCATCTGCGAAAACTCACAAGTTAGTCAAATAACTCAAAGTAATCGTTTAGAGAGAAAGAACATCTACCGCGAGATCTCATTAAGCCGATGAGTGGTGATTCCCAAACCCGAAACTCATAGTCCTAGAACCGTAAATGCTCTGATACCAACTTGTAAGGTCCCGTCCCCGACTAAGTTAAGTCCGGAGAGGTTCCCTAGAACCGATCACTACTTGATCCGATCCTTAATCCGATTTTAGGGTCCATTCCTTATAACAATCGTTTTTAAGTCATATTCCGTGATTCGTTACTTAGAGTCTATGTGTAATGATTAGAGTCTATATGCGATCGTAAAATAAACAAACAATCCGGATACTTTATTAATAAGTAAAAGATTCGGTACAACTTATGAGTTTGCATATAAGCTATTACAAGTCGTACAATCGATCCTATCTACCCGGACTTTATCACCACCCATCTTCCCGGCCTTGAGTCTCCCGCGCCTAAGCCAATCCCTTCCCACGATCACCATCTTTTCCTAAAAACAAAGGGGCGTAAGTAATCGGATATACTCTACGAATGCAAGTCCATGCAATGCACCCTAAGTTCCGATAATCACTTAGTTCGGGAAACGGACTAGAGAGAGGAAGTAAGCGCATCAGTTCGGCCTAGAACCGGTAGATCCGTGCGGATCCGCCGTTTCCTTGCCGAGCCGCATCCCCGTCTCAGCCAATCCGTCACTCCGGACCAAGTTATGCACCGAGTATGAGTATGCTTATGAACCGTTATGCAGAACTATGTGTAACCCATAAGCCCCTAACGACCCATAACATCCATACGATCGGAGATCACCAAACCGGCGTTATCCTACGGATAGCCTACCTCCGATGAATTTCAAGTCTCAAATCGGAAACTTCTTATGATCGTTTTTCTCTCCAAGATGGCCTGGAGATTATGCGGTATGTTTTGGTGTTTCCGTGTGTGTCGAAAATGCGACCCAAGGACTCGTATTTATAGAGTTTTCGGTCCAAAACCGTATTCCAACCGTTTTACCCAAAGATGCCTCTTCGCACATAACCGCTTCTTGACACCCATTCGGTAATGTGTGGTAACCGACACCCTTGGCAACCGTTCGGCTAGTAGTCACTCGGTTAGCTGACCTTCACTCCGTTTAGTCTAGCTGAGCTTCCAAGTAGCTGGTCCAGCTGACCCGAGCTACCGAATAACCGTCCCAGCTGGTTAGCTCACTTACTTTAGCTCAATATACTCCGATTGACTTCCCCGAGCTGATGGGCAGCTCCTTTTTAGACTTATCCGAGATTCCTACTTTCTTCCCGGACTAAGTCTCATCCGGCGATCCTATTAAGGATCGCGGACGCTACAGTATATCTCGTTTCTGGACTAGTAAGAGATTTACTTATGTAGAAAATTGGCTTTTGTTCACCTCGGTCCTCTCGAACTAAAACCCCACTTACGGAATGGTTAGAAACTGAAATGTAAAGATAAAGTTTCTCATCTGATTCGGGTTTTGAGAGAATCGGCGGTGTTGTCAGATAAGTTTTGAGTTGACCAAATGCTGCTTCGCATTGATCATCCCATCGAATTTTTTTGTTCCCTTTCAAAATTTGATAAAGAGGGAGACATTTATCAGTGGATTTCGAGATGAAACGATTTAATGCAGCAATTCTGCCCGTCAATCGTTGGACCTCTTTAATGTTTCTTGGCGAAGGCATTGTGAGGAAAGCGTTAATCTGATTAGGATTTGCTTCAATTCCTCTTTCCGTGACTATGTACCCTAGGGATTCTCCGGAAGGCACGCCAAAGGAACATTTAGCTGGATTTAATTTCATTCCGAACTCGTTAAGAATTTTGAAACATTGTTCAAGATGAGTGATGTGCTCGGATTTCTTAAGAGATTTTACGAGCATGTCATCTATATAAACTTCCATCGTTTTGCCCAAATGCTTTGCAAACATTTTGTTAACTAAACGTTGGTATGTTGCCCCGGCATTTTTTAAACCGAATGGCATAACTTTATAACAGTAGATTCCTCTATCTGTTATGAAGGATGTTTTCTCTTCATCTTCGGGATTCATCATGATCTGATTATATCCAGAAAATGCATCCATAAATGTTAAGAGTTCGTTTTCGGCCGTTGATTCTACGAGCTGATCGATATGTGGGAGAGGAAAACTGTCTTTTGGACATGCTTTGTTAATGTCGGTGAAATCGACACATATTCTCCACTTTCCATTCTTCTTTTTGACTACCACGGGGTTTGCTAACCAGTCCGGGTATTTTACTTCCCTAATTGAACCAATTTTCAAAAGCTTATCAACTTCGTCATTGACCGCTTGAGCTCGGTCAGGACCCAGTTTTCTTCTTTTCTGCTTTATTGGTTTAAAACTGGGATCGACGTTTAAATCATGGGTAATGATACTTTTGTCGATTCCGGGCATATCTTTTGCTGACCAGGCGAAAGTATGTTTATTTTCCTTTAGGAATGTTATTAATTGATCTTTGATTTCTGAATCTAAAGTAGGAACGATCTTTACTTTTCGATCTGGAAATTCGAATCAATTTCAATTTATGTGGTAACTTCATTCGAACTGGGACCACTAGGGTAACGCGAGGCGCTCTCTTGCTTCGCGTTTATCATTAATTGCTATTTGAGCTTTAAACGATGTCCTATGAGCAAGAACGCGATGTTTCCTGATCTCCTCGAATGGTTCCGATTCCTGCAGGAGTCGGAAATTTCACGCACTGGTGATAAGTTGAAGGTATAGCCTTCATTTGGTATATCCACGGAGTTCCGAGAATTATGTTGTAAGCGGCCGGTCGGTCGAAAACAATGAATTCTACGATCTTTGGAACCCCTGCGGCAAGTACTGGTAGTTTTATGTTTCCTAAGGACATATATGTGTCACTTGTGAAAGCTACCAATGGTGCTGGTGGACCGATAATGTCGGCTTTTTTTATTCCCATTCTTTGCAAAGTGCTTATAAATATGAGATCTACCGAGCTTCCAGTATCAATTAGACACCTTGTTACTTCGAAGTTCGCAACATCTAAAGTTATCACAAGAGCATCGTCATGAGGTCCTGTTAATCCTTGAGTATCTGAATTATCAAAAGAGATAGAAGGTGTTTGTTCATTTGACTGAAAACCCACAGCGGTTTGAATTGCTGCTGATTTCTTGTGCCTTTTGATTGATCTGATCGAATCTCGGCTTAATTTGGATCCTCCCATTATAACATCGATCCTTTTCTTAGGAGTGTTCGGAGTTCCGGGCCCATTGGGCTTATGTTTCTTTTCAGGAGGATTGGATGCTTCGGAATGTTCTTTTTCTTTATGATAAGATTCCACAAACTCCTCAATATTAAAATTAGCGAGCTCTCCAGCTGCCCACAGTTCGGTGAGGTGCTTTTTGAGTACGCTACAATCTTTGGTGGAGTGCTCGTTAACTCTATGAATATCGCAATAGGCACTCTCATCTCTAACCCAGGTATTAGGAGAATTGTATCTTCCTCTGCTTGGGGAGGGTTTTCCTACAGCATTAGTAGTAGGATTAACTCTGAACCGTTTTTGATCTTTTGGTTCAAACTTTTTAGTTGGATTTCCAACGACAATTTTGCTGGCCGATGCTTTTTAGCGAGGCTAAGTTTTTCTTCTTCTGCCTCCATCCAATTAGTAGCTCTAAATAAAGCATCTTGGATGGTGTTCGGACGATTGACGATGATTTCTTTCCGAAATCGGGATTCATGCCAGAGTCCGTTCCTTAAAGCAGAAAGGGCAGCAGCGTGCGATACCCCATGAATTTTGGCTATCACTTCTTTGAATTTAGCGATATATTTGCGAAGTGGTTCATTTTGACCTTGGGTTAAATTCCAAAGATCTGCATCAGAGGTTGCCTTTTCCATGAACATGGAGTACTGTTTTAGGAATGCAGAGGACAATTCCTTAAAACTATCGATAGTTCCAGGTTCCAACTGAGTGAACCATAGTAGAGCCGATCCGGATAGATTCTCGGAGAATAGTTTGCAATATCCGGCATCTTCCTCGTCTGGTTCTAGATCAATTCTGCCAGCAGCGATCTGAAAAGCAGCGAGGTGATTTTTAGGATCGCCTTTACCATCATAAGTTGGTAATTTGACCTTTCGAGAATCCTTGATCCGAAGGTTCAAGATTCTCGAGGTGAACGGTGTTCGCCGAGTTTCTTCGATTACTCGATCGATCTCAGGCGCCGAACTGGTCGCCTGATGAAACTTCGACTTCATTTCATCAAGTTCTTGATGAACTTTGACGAAATCATCTGAAAGGATGACATCAGGATCTTCCATAAGGAGTCCGTCGTCAATAGCAGGATTTTCCTGATTTTGGGGAATTTCATCCCCGGTTGGGTTGGACCCATCTCCTACGGCTGCCTGATTGCTAGCACTAGCAGGACGGCCTGCAGGAGGAGTTTGAGTGCTCCCAGTCCGGTTTTGCGCGGGAGTCAGGAATAGCCTACGCTGACGCGCTGTTACTGAAGGCAAAGTATCTAAACGGCTTGAAACAACGTTCTGCGCGTTTGATAAATCTGCCTGAGTGGTTTGAACACTCGTCAAAGTTTGCTCGATTGAATTCAACCTCTCACTAAAAGTGGTGTTGGCATCAGCGAGTGTACCAATCTGAGTGGTCAGACTAGCGGTTGCCTGATTAAGCGAGGTTATTGCATCGCTCAAAGCTTGCTGATCAGCCATAGTTTCTTGGTTTGGGAAGAGAGTTTTTGAGATTAAAGAGTTTTGCGGTAACTCCCCACAGACGGCGCCAAAATGTGGATGTAGGATTCACACTCGATTGTCTTTAAGTATTTTTGTGGAGAAAAACTCTTAAATCAATGGATGAATATAAGAATTCGAAAGAGAAATTAACCAAGAAAAGAATAAAGTAAAGGAATTTGATAAGAACGAAAATATAAAAAGCCTTGCGGAATTGTAAGAGAGAAAAGTATGTTGTATTGTTTGATAGTAAGAGGTAAAAGATTGTCTCCCTCAAACACATGCGTTTGAGGTTGTTTTTATAGAGAAAACATGATTAATGCGGCTATTTACTACTCGTAATCATATTGATCCGCATTAATCACATAAGTTACATTTTGACCGAAACGGCTTGAATTTGAACTTGTCTTGGGCTTCACGTGGGCCTTCCGAACTCTTTCTTGCTGACTCCGAACTCCCATGCTTTGATGCTACCGCGAACCCCGAACAGTATTCTCCTCGCTTCGGCCTTTCTCTATACGAACTGTATGTTGAATAAGAGCGAACTCCATACTGGTAAAGATCGAACTCCTTTGGTAAACTGAACCGAACTCCCAACTGGTCAAGTCCAATAAAGTATCTAGAAATCCGAGAGGATTATTGTGTAATAATGACGTGGACAGATCCAAGTGGATCCTACCGAAAATGTGTGGGATCCGACCCCAACAATAGGCTAGAGAAATTGGGAGTTTCTATGTTTTCAAACTTCTTCCACGGGTTCGGTTTTTGTGTTTTGCTTGAAGGCAAGCAAAAAGCTAAGTATGAGGGAGTTGATATAACACGGATTTTACCGGTTTTAACCGTGATTTACGTGTTAGTTTTAGAGTCTTTTTGTTGTTTCTAGAGTCTTTTTGAGTCTTTTCAGGTTTTTCCACGTTCGGGACGAAATTTGAGAAAAGAATCATTCTGGAGCTAAACCGGAGAATTGGAGCTGAAGAGACGAAATCGGATTCGAACCAAGGCATTGGTGTCGACCGACACCCTTGGTGTCGCTCGACACCATACGCGGCCCAGCAAGAAGTCTCGACGGTTTAGAGTTTTAAAGCCCGCAGAATTTACCCAGAAGACTTCCCTATTTGCAATTTTAGTCCCTGCACGTTTTTGGAGACTTTAAAAATAGTTTTTAGGGTTTTTCAGTTTCTGTACCCGGCAACTTTTGTCTTTTGCTTCTGTAAGTCTCTGAGCTTGAACCCTTTGGAAGATAATTGGAGATAGCTACTTTCAGAGATTTCAATACCTTGTTAGAGAGAAGATTTATTCTAAACTTTTTTCTTCTTTTGATTTCTATTTGCAATTTATTCAACATGTTTTCTGTTTCATTAATCATGTCTGAGTAATCTCCCTGTTAGGTTTAGGGATTCTCATTAGGGATTTAGATGAATTAGTAAATCAATTACCTGTTAGGATTAATCTATAGAGTTCTTCATCTAAGTTGTTTTTAATGCTTGTTCTAGAGTAGCTAACTAGAACCTGATCATAGGATAATAGGTATTTGATCCGAGAGGGCACCTGTTACCTGAACTACTTTAGATGAGCCTGGTTTATAGGTGTGTAATAAGAATCGGCCTATCTACTAAGGTGAACATATCGAACCTGATATTAGGCTTGTTAGTTATCACATCGAGAGGTGGTTAGCTATTCATTAGTGATTCGAGTTCAAGAATGGTTCATTAAATAATCCTAATTACTTTGCTAGATTTACTAATAGTTTATTTCCTGAGAATTTCCCTAAACCTGACGCTTTAATCTATTGATCTTTTCACTTGAAATCATTGCTTGCTATTGTTTTATTTTAATTTTAATTATTTTGTTTAGCATAATTTCGAGACTTATAACTTATTGTGTGAACAAAAGAATTTTGTGGAATTCGACCCTTAAGTGCTGCAATAGATCTCTTATTTGAGAGAGTAGGCTTCAGGATTCAATTTGACTCTTATCAAAAGCTATCACCAATTAGATGGCTAGGTAGGAACTACCTAAGTGAGGAGCTCAAAGGTATCTAATTGACGAGCTCAGAACTAAGAGTTGGCAATCTGGATAATGTCTAAAATATAAGCTAAAAGCGATCAATTGACGTAGTGGCGAGCTCAAAGATGTTGAACAAAGGAGCTTGGAGCTTACGTAGTAAAGAGCTGGAAAAATTCTACTGAAGAGCTGAGCGCTGACGAAGCGATGAACCAAAGGCTATCAGGTCGATGAGTTCGGAGCTGTCTAATAGACAAGCCGATAGCTAACAAAATTTGCGAAGCGATAAGCTATCAAGATGACGAGGTGAGAGTTGTCAAATAGATGACCTATGATTTCACAAAGTAACAATCTGAATATTATCAAGATGACAAGGTGAGAGTTGTCTATCAAATGACCTGAGGCTTCTCAATGCGACAAACTCACAATTATCAAGGTCGGGCCTGACTAACGGTTGATGACTATTCACGAAATGATAAACTTAAATTTATCAAAAGGTCGAGGTCGAAATTGTCTAACAGACGACATGTGGGCTCGTGCACTGATAAGCTGAATGTCGTCAAAGAGACTATATATGATTTCACGGAGTGATAAGCTAAAAGCTATCAAGATGTGGATGTCGGAGTTGTCAAGCAAAGGACCTGGGCGTTCGTGAATCAATAAGGTGATTAACAGTCGACCTGATAATTCGTGATTGATAAATTAATATCAGGAAGACGAGGTTAAAGTTGCGTAGTAGACGACATGAGGTTCTTGAGTCGATAAGTTTAAAGTTACCAGAGTGACGAGATTGAATCTTTCTAAGAGACGATCTAATATTTCACTAAGTGATATGCTGAAAATTATCGAGGTTATCGAGGTCGGACCTGATTAACAGTCGACCTGATAATTCGTGAAATGACAAACTGAAAGTACTAAGAGGGACAAGGTCAAAGTTGTCTAGCAGACAACCTATGGGTTCATGAATCGATATGCTGAAAGTTGTCAAAGTGACGAGATCGGATCTGTCTAAGAGATGACATATCCGATCTAAGATTTCACTAAGTGATATGCTAACAGTTGTCAAGATTACCAAGGTCGAACCTGATTAAAAGTCGACCTGGCAATTCGTTAAATGATAAACTTAATGTTCTCGACATGACGAGGTCAAAACTGTCTACCTGATGACCTGAGACTTCAAAAAGTGAGGTCCTGAAAGCTAGCAGGTTGTCGAGGTCAAAGTTGACCAGTAGATGATCCGTTAGGAGTTATTCACGTTAGTATATGGAGATTTTTACGTGACGAGTCGAGAGTTTGGCAATGTTTGAGTGACAAGTTAAGACTGGTCAAGCTAAGGATTATTAGCTATAAACTAATAGCAGCTCGATGTCTAAACGACGAGCGGTGGTAGTGCTTGTGATTGACTCTCTCAATCTGTGGGGCGATTGACTCTCTCAATCCGTGGAGAACTAGACTTGTTTGAATCACACAAACTATCCTAATCCTACAATCTCAAGAATCAAATGAATCTCTTAAATGAAACTTAAAGACAAACTTTAAACAAAGACACTCTTTGAATAAAAACAAACTTGTATATTTCTTAGATGATTGAAAGGTATCCTTCTACAAAGGACAAAATGAGCTTTATATAGAGCTGTTACATGAGTAAACAAACGTTCTAAAAGGTTTAACATAGAAACAAAAGATTCAAACTTAATGCATATGGCCGTTGGACGAGATTGTGGTGTATCGGCCAAATATGAAAACTAGGAGTGACGACTTGTATCTTGAGAGCTTTGGCGTGAAAATATGATGTCTTGGGACGTCTAGAGGCATTGAATCCGTGGTCAAGTGGTAGCTGTAGCAAAGATATACCCGTTGGGGAGTTAAGGCATAAAGTGTGAACGCGGCCATATAAGGAAAGTGTGAGCATAAGGAGATCCTTCTGATCTGGTGCGTTCTGGTGCATGTAGAGATGTTAAATGACTCTCCTAGATGGTCTAAGATCTCTTCTGAATGGTTTAATGTCTCTCCTGGTCGCCAAAGTTTGGTTTGCAAGTAATTAAACCCGTCAGCCTCCAAATAAGGCAAGCTGAGAATCATCTGGTTTAGAAACTTAATATCTCCTAAACCAAAATCGTTTTTCACTTGATTCCAATTCGAACAGCTCCTATGATGAGTTAAGAATGTAGGAAAATTCACGTCGTAGCTTAAATCCTTCTGGTCTGGTCGGAATCCTCCACTAAGTAGCTGTTGGTCTCCATCGGGTTCATTGGAAGTTTGCTGACTTGTAACTTGAATATCTTCTTCATGTGGAAAGAGTTTGAACCAATTCCACCTCTCGGTAATCCCTTGATGAGTTAAGTTTCTGGAGTAAGTTGATTTGTAGCCTAACTTCTCCTGGTTGGGTTGATATGCCCCAATAAAGACACATATGTCTTTGGTACGCTCATGTTTGTTCTCTCCGGGGTTCTTGGTCGGTTGGTCGGTGTCTTCTCCATTCTCTTTTCTTGATGATGACTTGATGTCCTCATCATACTCTCCCTCTTGAAAAGGTTTCGACCTGGAAACTATATCTTCTGCACCAAATGAAAGCAAGTTAGCTTTCACTCGTTTTTGTGAGCTTAGGATCTTACCTTGATATGCTTAAGGTTTGGTGATGTGAGGTTCATCAGGTGGCTCTCCTTTGAGCAGATAAGATAGGGTTACGCCTCTGCTCTGCTCTGGTGCATGGCTCCTCTTCCTTGTAGCCTTTACCCATTTGGTAACTTCGGTCTTGTTCAATTCACCTTTGGTGTTGATGCCTCTTTGTTCTCAGCTTGGTCTAACAACAAGTTCTTCTCTAGTGGAGCGTCTTTATGTTTAATCTCCTTAGGACCTGAAATAATCTCAACTCTTTGGGAAAGAAACAAGTGCGTTATACAAGAACTAGAATTTTCCAAACTACTTTGAGCTAGACTATCTTTTGATTCTGAATTTATATCTATAGCCTTTTCAATTTTTCTAGTGGGACAATCAGCAAAATGTCCTCTTATATGGCATCTATAACAATTCATTTCTTTTGATTTAAATGGTTTAAAAGACTTACGTTGCTTTTGTTCACTTTGTGGTTCAAGCAATGGACTTGGGCTTTGCTTTTGAGCTATGACTTGTTGAATTGGATTTTGTTGCACCTCCTTGGCTCTAATGGGTTCGTTAGCCTCTGTTTTCACCTTTAAAGTTTTTGGAGTCACGTTCTTTGGCTTGGGACAACAAGCTTTCCTTGGCTTAATTTTTGGAGGCAGCATTGTTGCTAGAATCCATCTTCTTGGCATAGGGTTCTCGTAGATTCGCGAATAGTATTGACGCATGTGGTCAACATCTCTCTCAAACTCATCACCCATGAGCTGCTTCATCTCCTCCCAAGTGGCAGCTAGTTCATCATCCTCAAGTCGTTGGTATGCATCTCGATCCCAATGCCTAAAAGCATCTTCGGTGAGAGTTTCCTCCGCAATGGCCGCCTTCTCTTCCTCAAGAATTTGGTTTGAAGCAAACCAATTTTGCATGTCTCTTTCCCATCTTAAATATGCCTCTGGTCCTTGGCTATGACCTGAATAAGAGATATATTTCATGGTTCATAATCATCATCTCTTCCAGCCTCACTTACGGCTTCCTCCTCTTCGGTGATGTCTCCTTCATTATCCGTTGAATGTTTCCATGAATCATCTTCTTCTGCTTCATCTTCACTCTCCTGGGCATACTCTCTTTCGTGTTATAGTTCCATCTCTTCACGTTCTGATTCACTTCCACAGCTTGCATTGACCTCAGCCTCATGGTGCCAAGTTTCTTCACCATATTGCTTGGCTTCTCCTAAACTGATTTGTGAACCAGTTTCGTCACACCATGGCTTGTCTCTTTCATATGGCTCCACGAGTGATTCTTCATCATTAAATTCTTCTTGTTCGGCTTCATATTCGTGGATCCTTTCTTCTGGATTTATTGGAGAATCATCCTTGTGTCTCCATGAGTTGTCGTCTTGGTAAGACTCCATGTAATGGTCTGCTTCATTACCGGATGTTACTTCTTCTTGCTCATCCTCTTTTTCTTCTAAACTGATTTCAGAATCAGTTTCCTCACACCATGGTTCAGTCTCATAGTCATCTCCTCCTTCCCACGAATAGTGGCTTGAGTCCTCACCCCAATCAATCTCGGAGATATTGAACTCCTCTTCTGAACCTTCATCACCATAGTCCATGGTTTGTACCTCACAAACAAAGAAGGAAGCGACAAATCAAAATCAAATCACAAAAAATGGAAAGAATAAATCAAGACAAAGTAAAAAGGAAAACTTCTTATTTTATTTTCTGTTTTAATTAACAAAAAAATAAGCAAATAATTTTTTTGACTAGATAAATTCGAAAATAAATAACAAGAAGGTCTAAAATTCAGTTTCTATTTTCTTTTCTGATTTTCAACAATTAAAATTACTAAAATTAATTAAAATAACAAAACACGAATTTTTATTTGGTTTTAATGATTTAAATGGAAAAAACACAAAATACTGAAAATAAAGGAACTTTTTATGGTTTCTTTTTTTTTTAATGAGATAAAATAAAATGAAAACAAAATTTTCTTTTTGATTTTATGAAAGTAATGAAGCAAATAAACAAGAATAAAAATGCAAAACAATTTTTATGGGTTTTTAAATTTTATGAAAATGAAATAACAAAAAAACCGAAAACAAAAATCGAAAAGATATAAGTTGAAAAGATACAACCTGATGGATAGGAGCTTTTGAAGCTCTGATACCAGATGATATAGGATCGGGAATCACTCCACAATCTTATGAACAAACGGTGATCAAAAACTGATCAACAAAGCTTTGGCGGAAGATGGAAACGTAGGTAGAGGCGGTGGTGGTGCTTGTGATTGACTCTCTCAATCTGTGGGGCGATTGACTCTCTCAATCTGTGGGGCGATTGACTCTCTCAATCCGTGGAGAACTAGACTTGTTTGAATCACACAAACTATCCTAATCCTACAATCTCAAGAATCAAATGAATCTCTTAAATGAAACTTAAAGACAAACTTTAAACAAAGACACTCTTTGAATAAAAACAAACTTGTATATTTCTTAGATGATTGAAAGGTATCCTCCTACAAAGGACAAAATGAGCTTTATATAGAGCTGTTAAATGAGTAAACAAACGTTCTAAAAGGTTTAACATAGAAACAAAAAATTCAAACTTAATGCATAGGGCCGTTGGACGAGATTGTGGTGTATCGGCCAAATATGAAAACTAGGAGTGACGACTTGTATCTTGAGAGCTTTGGCGTGAAAATATGATGTCTTGGGACGTCTAGAGGCATCTGGTTTGGAAAATTAATATCTCCTAAACCAAAATCGTTTTTTACTTGATTCCAATTCGAACAGCTCCTATGATGAGTTAAGAATGTAGGAAAATTCACGTCGTAGCTGAAATCCTTTTGGTCTGGTCGGAATCCTCCACTAAGTAGCTGTTGGTCTCCATCGGGTTCATTGGAAGTTTGCTCACTTGTAACTTGAATATCTTCTTCATGTGGAAAGAGTTTGAACCAATTACACCTCTCCGTAATTCCTTGATGAGTTAAGTTTCTGGAGTAAGTTGATTTGTAGCCTAAATCCTCCTGGTTGGGTTGATATGCCCCAATAAAGACACATATGTCTTTGGTATGCTCATGTTTGTTCTCTCCGGGGTTCTTGGTCGGTTGGTCGGTGTCTTCTCCATTCTCCTTTCTTGATGATGACTTGATGTCCTCATCAGAATAGGAAGCATTCTGGACACTGGCTCGAGATCCGTCTTCAGGCTGGCATCAGTGCGCAAATGCACATTACAAGCGAGAACGGTCATCTTGGCGCAATTAAGATCAACATATAAGGCAACACAATGTTTTTTTTATCGAAGTTGAATGGTAGATAGAGATAATAAACTTCAATGAATAGCTCAGCACGGTCCAACTGCCCAACGCCAGAAACAACATCAATCAAAGCTATGGGAAACTGAAAATCTTGAGGAACATGAGCTTTGGAAAACTTCGGATATAGGCGGTACAATTAAGAGACAAACTTCGTATCAAGCACATCAACACGAAGTTTTTCGCCATCTACATCGTCTGTCCTGAGAATGTGCCTGCTGAACTTTAAAAGCGCGTCCATGACCTAAAAGCAAACTATTGAATTAACATAGTTACCGGGAAATTAATAATTTATATGGTAACAACATTATCATGCAACAAATAACCTTGTTCGCCATTGGTTTTTTTCTCTCAATTAACTCGAGGACATCCTTGATGGCAATAGTGACATCCCCGACTAGAGAAGTAGAGCTACAGAAAAGATAATAATAATGTTAGCAAACTCTGATCAAACAAAAGAAAGTGAACGGCTAACTAGCTAACATAAGAGGGCAGTAAAAAAAAAACATAAGTGCTTTAAGTTTATTCATGGAATAGTTAAAACAGTCTTCAGGATCTAAAGATCCACTACTAAGATTGGCGATGGGAGAAGGGTGTCCAACCAATAACTTCGTTTTCTTGTCAAACTGATAGCGACCGTCTAACTTGCTAGATATGGTCTTAAGCCTTTTACTCCTTCTTCTTCCAGGATTACCAACAACACTACTCTGGGATGGAACATCAGCCTGCAAAAGTAGAAGTTATGAAACTGACATTTTTACAATAAGGAATGATTGTAGATGCATCTTAAGGGACACACCTTTTCTGGAACCAAAACTTTGGTTGATTTAGTTATAGAAATTGGGGCAACCACCGGAGAGGGTGAATCCTGACAAAAAAATAACAAAATTAGTAATGATCTAACCCTAATAAAGTTAATGACTAAGGGATAGATAATGAGGAAGAGATTTCCAAAACCTGAGGAGGGTCAATTGCCATCTGCGAAACACCTTTACTTGGCGAATCCTATAAACCGATAACTAATTGATTAGTAAACTAAGAAATTTATTAATGGGTAATATATGATATCTTATTATATAAAGTATGGTTTTCAAAGTTAATAACTCACGAGATCGTGACACGTGTCAAATTTTTCGATATGAGATTTTGACATGTGTCAAATAAAATTTTCCTTTTTTAAAAAAAAGCAAGTAAAAAGATAATTATAAATGTAAATAGTTTTAAAATATAAAAAGCTAATTATATGGAAATTATACATATATTTCCATAAGAGTTTTTGTCATCTAGCAAACAAAAATTTTGTTTTTAAAAGATAATTATAACAAAATTTTAAATTTAAAGAGTTTTAAAAATATAAAAAGATTATAATAAAAAAACATATATATAAGGAATTTATATGTATATTTCCATAAAAATTGAAATTATAAAATTATGCTAAACCTTTTATTTATAAGTTACTAAGTGTACAAGAAAAAGATTTAAAATTAGAAATAATTAAGAAATAATACAATCAGTTATTAATCTTATAAGAAAAAGATAGTAAATAGTCACCTTTATATAAAAAAATAGATTATCTCATATTTTCTCGTCAAGCAAACTAATTTCTTAACGATGTAATGTCATATAAATTATAAAAATATATTAATTTTGTTTTTAAAAGATAATTATAACAAAATTATAAATTTAAACAGTTTTAAAAATATAAAAGATTATAATAAGAAAACTATACATATATATAAGGAATTTATATGTATATTTTCATAAAAATCAAAATTATAAAATTATGCTAAACGTTTTATTTATAAGTTACTAACTGTACAAGAAAAAGATTTAAAATTAGAAAAAAATTTAAGAAACTATACAATCAGTTATTAATCCTATAAGAAAAAAGATAGTAAATAGTCACCTTTATATAAACAAATAGATTATATCATATTTTCTCATCAAGCAAACTAATTTCTTAACGATGTTATATCATATCAATTATAAAAAAAATATTTCGAATCACGATGTTTCTCTAAAAATAGCATGTGATTTTCAGATCTAATAAATATTTGGCAATTGAGGCAAATTAATAATTATGAACGGCGATAGACATAAATTAGAGTTATTGTCGGAGAGGCTTGGTCTAATGTCGGAGGAGATAAAGAAGGTGGTGTAATAAGAGAAATTGGGAAAAGAGGATAAGAGGCGGTAACAGTGGTGTTGGTGTTGATGATGGTGGTTCAAGTTTGGTGGTGGTGGCGGCGGTAAATATTGATAAAGGTGGTGAGTCGGAATTAGCGAGATTCAGTATTGATGGTGGTGGTGATTGTGATAGTAGTGAGATTCAGTTGTGGTGGTGGGTCAGAGTAGTAAGACTCGGTAGTGATGCCCGACGAATGCGAGAAATTAAGATAGGGAAAAAAATAAAATAAAGATATGGTGGTGAAGAAATCCGACGAGAGGGAGAGAATGAGAAAGAAAGAGGAGTTCGAGTAAAAATAAGAGAAATCTAAAGAAAAATAGATAATGTTTAGTCTTATATTTTTTCTTAATTTTTATTAGTCTTAAGTTATTTAGTGTATATTCTCTAATTCCTTATAAAGTTTTTTTTCTTTCTGTTGAGGATATTTCATATTATCAAGTAAATCTACATGACATGGATATAAACGGTCTCATATGTTCTCTTCTTTTAGTGTCACACTTTTATTATGACGTCAAACTTTTCTAAAAAAAATATATATTTACGTAACTCATACTATATGTTTACATATTATACATATATCGTTCATATGTTTACGTAACTATATAATTTTATCTTTTTTTATTGTCATAGTTTTGTTTCCATCTTGCCCACATTGAAATTATAAGATGTAACACACTCTTCCGATGGATGTAAATAACTTATTAAAATTCAATAATACAACATATGAATATTTATGACTTCATAACTTATAATAAACAAAAAATTATATAATTTTATAAATAAACCAACATTTATATTAGATGATTTAATAATTAGTATAACATAACTACAAATAATGTTTTATATTGCGCAGGAGCTATAGCATACATGGAGCCAGCAGGGAGAGCCTTCTTGAATAGCAAAAGCCTTAAGCTTCAGACTAGTTCTAACCCCGATCCTTCTTCGGCGGATCTGTCCTTGCCTCTTTCCTGATACAAAAACTTGCTTTTCATTTTATATAGATGCAAAAGTTAGCAATCCTATTTTCCTTCGTAAGAGCACATCTTACATCGCAAACTTTCTCTTTATATACCGACGATTTCTATCAAAATGGCATCAATCTCACAATGTGGTTTGAGCAATTCTATGACCAGCAAAGACTAGAATCTAATAAATCTATATTTAGAAATAATTATGCTGCATTTTCTAAAATATATATATATATAGAATTTTAGTTAAGCTTACAAAAATAAAATAAAAATATTAAGAATGATAATTTCGACTGGCAACCCGTGAAATGCACGGGTCCATATCTAGTGTCATTATAAAATAAGGCAAATAGTTTACCTGAATAGGTTTATTTTCCTTATGTACAACCTCTTGACTTTCCAAATCCTGCAACAGATAACATAATAATTATGGAAATAATAATAATATCACCTAGTAAACGTAATATTGGAATAAATTTACGAACTTCTTCATCTCCTCTAGTAGAGTCGGAATGGTCGCTTAGACCGGCCAAAAAATTAAAATACCAACAATAAATATAAGAGGGCTTGGCGAAATCTTTAAAACTTTTTTGCAAAATTAGACAAACCTCTGAAGAAACCGCACTGGCAAACTCACTTTCAACCTCCTGCTGGGTTTCCTGAAAAAAAAAAAGATAACATTAAAGAAAAACGACGAATATAAAAAAAAAAATTAAATATATTTTATATGACTGACTAACCGGCAGGTTATCATCTGCATCTCTGATCTCATCACCACCCTGCAACAAAGCAAAAAATGTTAGAGAGGGTTATGGTAACAAATGGAATACTAACTAACTACGTAATTGCAAGGTAACAAATATACTATGCAACAAAAACATATTAGAGAAAAATGAGGAAAATAAAAAAAAATAACAAAAAAAATTTCATATTAGCGACTAACCGGCAGGTTATCCTTTCCATCTCTGATCTCATCACCACCCTGCAATAAAAAGAAAAAATGTTAGAGAAGATTAGGGTAACAAATGGAATACTAACTAACTACGTAATTGCAAGCTAACAGATATACTATGCAACAAAATTTAAACCTCGGGGATAGAACCATCTTTGCTAACTTCGGCAGGGTTGAGTGTCACACCAACCTAGAGAAATAAAGGAAAACAATATATGGGTAGAGAAAGATATGTTATAGATACAGACACAGTATATCCTAAAAAAAATTGACCTTACACTGGATGGAACGATATTATGCGATAACACAATTATTAGAGACATAATTATAAAATAATTAAAAGATTAATAACTACCTCAGAATTAGCATTGATGAGGGTCTGAGAGCACTGAAATGATGGAAGAAAACATAATATATGTTAGTAGGTAACGATAAATTGCGAACGAAATATATGTTATACGGTAACAATGTTAGTACTATAATGTTATGAAATATAAAAAAAAAATAACACCTACCTCAAGATTAGCATTGTCTGGGGTCCCATTGTCCTAGAAGCAAAGGATCAAAAACAAAAACTGTTAGGGGGTAACGAGGGTAATAACATTGGACTGTATATATAGTAAACGGTAACAATTATATTAGAGGATTATTTATGGAGATTATGAAACCAACCTCGGGATTATCATTGGAGAGAGTTGGATTGCCCTCGAAAAGATGAGAAACATAAAAGATATTTTATAGGGTAACACAAATAATGTCAATAATCTGGAAATTGATGAATTATCCGTTAATATAATTATTAGTAGGGAATAAATCGAATATCGAAAATAGTCTACAATACCTCTTTACAAACTTTGTCTACCGACGCATTGACCTAAAGAAAATGATAATTAAAAAAATATGACAAATCATTTGAAGTTGTAATTACGAATAAAAATAAAGCAAATAATCATGAAGTTGTTAAGTTCAACACCGCCTACCAAAGGATCCTACAAAAGAAATTATGAATTATTAGTTAACCGGTAAAATGAATATTAGAAATAACCGTAATAGACATCAAAGATGGAAACAATAACCACTACAATAAGTTGCTTACAACTTCATATCTAGATAACGGTAACAATATCTACTTAACATTTTTGAAGTACATATTTGCTCAAGCCAATCGGGTCGGGTTTTAATTGATTTTGATCCGGAAATCTTTGATTCGGATCTTTCCTATATTTTATAAATTTTGTAGTTATTTTTGGTAAAATTCTCTACAAATAAAATCAAGACATTATTGATTGCATTGAAATTGAATTTTAATTATTTGTTGGTAAGATTTTCTATAGATAAGGAAATTAGTTATGAATATTTAATGCTAATATAACATCACTAAATCGTATAATCGGTTTTTGGTATGATTTTAGAGATAAAAAAATATTTTTTGACGATTTGATGCTACATAACACAATTAAATTGAAATAAAAACTTTATTTTCTTCAATTGTTATAAAATACATATTTTTTTTTAAAAAAACGAGATATTTATAGAAACGTTCAAAATCCTATATTTATGGTAAAGAATTAATTATTGTGAAGATACGGAAAACCCACATTTTTTGAGAATATTCTGTAGAATAATTATATTTATCAAAAAACTCCATAAAATCTTTGCAAATATATCTTCCCAAAATTTTAGGAAATATTAAATTTTATATTGTAAGCTAAACGCCGAAACCTAAGGACAATACACTAAACTTCTCCCTTATATAAACTGATCAAGTTTTTCATTCATCACCATAGACAAACACTTTGGTTTTTTCATTCCAAAGCAAAATAAAAATGATCATTTTCGTGTTACTGTTCTTTAAAACAATTAATTGTTACTTAATATTTTTTATGCTCCATCTTGCACTAAAAGATTAGTTTGTAGTATTTTGATTTTATTTTCAAATGTCCATTTTCTTTTTGCAAACGTTTTCATGTTTCTTCTCCAAATTCATTCCTTTTCTTCTTCTTTCTTTAGGGTAAGAAGACAATGATTTCTTTTTATACATAAAAGAAGATTCTTATTCTTAATTTTCATTATTCTAATGTTATCATTTTAAAATCAATTAGGTTTTATCAATAACAGGTTTTTATATGGTTAATTTTTTTTTACTAAATAACATCATATTTTTTATATATTTGTAATTCATGTTTCATGTATTATGTTTTCTGATTTTGTTTCTATGTATGTTTTGGTTTTCACTAATTTTATATCTAAATTCTGATATTTTGTAAATGTGTAATGTTCCACAGGTCTAAATTCTAATTTCACTAATGTCCTACAGGTCAATTTACGGGTTAAATCTTAAAAACCAAAAAGTATAATCATATAACTTTAATACTAGATAAAATTTATTGTAAAAATCCAATATTTTTATATATAAAATAAGTTTTTATAAGTTTTAATCTCCATCCAAATGTGTAATTGCAATATTAAGTTATTCAATTACATATGTTATACATGTTAAATCTAAAAATACCAAAAGTTTAAGGTTAACACATATAACTTTAATACTAAATAGCAAAATACCAAAATATAACATTATTATTATTTTATATATATATATATATATATATATATATAATATTTTTCCGGTTAAATACTAAAATTTTGGAAAATTACATATAAAAAGAGCCCAAAATAATATACAAAATAAATACAACAAATTCATCATCTTAAAACAAAATTAAAATTAATTAAATATTTTAACCCGCGGTACACCGCGGGTCATATCCTAGTTATTGCTTTATAACTGATGGGAGATTAAAAAAAGAAAATCTACCTCGTCATTAGCTGTGTTGATTGTCGCATCGCCCTGACCAACTTTATTGACTGCTGAATCGCCGCGAAGCAAAGGAGAAAAACATAATCAAAATAGGGAAAAGTAGTAAATAACTTTTTTAAACAGATTAACTATTGAATATATATGTTAGCAACTAACATCCAGACGGTCCTGCAAAAGAATATAAGTAAATTGTAAAACAAAAGGTAACACTATTACGTAAATAACAATAATATTAGACACTAACCTCTACGTTAACATCAATATTGTTTACCCCGACATGGCTTGGTGACGTTTCAAGCTATAGAGATAGAATAATGGTCAGTCAAATCTATATAAAACATTAACAAAATGGGAGATACCATGAATTTGAAAGACTAACCTTACTGGTTGATTAGAGGAATTCCAGTTACCATAGATACCATCGTTTGCAAACTCTTGGCTACCTTCCTTGGACGACTGCAATGAGAAGGATTAAATGCAAGTTAGTGGATAACATAGAAAATAAACTATTTAAAAGTTATCGGGTAAAGCTGTCCAGGATTAGTTAATATATTCGTTGTTCAGTCAGAGCCGAGATATATAACTTGATAAGAAAAAGGGGTTATAATAGATATTATTCATTGCAGATAACACTTAATTTAGCTTGCTAACCTAGAGGTTATCGAATCTGTTTACTTCCTCATCAACATGATTCGCTTGAACATCTGCTGCCCTTGAACCACTGGAATCACCGGGGAAAATCCCATTATAAAATGCAGCAATTCCATAAACAGAACTATTGAGACTCAATCCATGTTCCGGGCACTTGGGTGGAACGATTGGCAGTGTTGTTCACGCGAGAGGAATGATGTTTTGGCCGATGGAGGGGTGAGAGACTGACACCATCCTCATCTCCATCTGAGTTGTCTAGAGGATTGGTCTAGGGCACATGACCTTCTTTCCCATTCTCAGCAGGGACTTCTTTCCCATTCTCAACATATATCAAAGTATTTGAAAGGAACCAATCAGCAACACCTTTTATGATCTTCTTGTACTGGGCAACAAATTTAGCATCTAACATACGGGAGAGAGCGTTCATGTCAAACGAAACAGCAGCGTCCTCCTCATTAGGGGGGGATTGATGGGTCTTTCGAAGCCCAGTTGGGTTTTTTGGGATTCTGCCCTGCTTTGAGGATTTCCGGACACGACCACCTTTCCATATTGCAGATCTTTTTTGTTTTTTGGGAGCTACCACCACTTCAGAGGGGGTGCAACTACCAGGAAACATATCATTATTGAACTTGAATCTTTGGTTCGCCAAATTTACAACCGTATCTACCCGCGGATCTACTTCGTCATCTGACCACGAAATATCTTGGGCAGCATCAAGTACGGCTTTGGGAAGGATGATAGGATCGACATGAGTCTAATAATAAAACAGGGTAACTAAAAAATGAGCAACGGACAACAACATTTAGTAGATAAAAAATGAAAACAAAGTATAAATTTATCGGGTAAGAAAGAATTGATCAGGTACTAAGACGTTTATCACCTGGCACTTAATATCAAGATCTTTGGCGTTACCAGGCTTCAAGGGGACCACCTGGCGATGAATTATTTCAACAGTCTCTTCATCCGACTCAGAACCAACTGTCTCCTCAGACACAGGACCTTCTTGAATAGCGGGGGCAGCTTGAAGCGGCGAGCTGTCTTCTCTTGTTATCAATGCCTCTGATGCCATAGCTGGAAGCAGAATTCTCAATAAGACTTGTTGCTTCGCTGGGTGTCCTTGTGGTGAAATTTCCATTGCTTGCTCCATCGAGTATGACTTGGTAACGATAATCAATGCCCTTGAAGAATATGCCAAGTAGACGAATTTCAGTGAATCCATGATGCGGACAATTCCTCTGATATGATCCGAATCTTAACCAAGCTGTCTTGAAAGACTCTGTAGGACCTTGAGAAAAGGAAGAAATCTGCAATCTCACTTCCTCGGACATTGATTCATCATAAAAGTGGATTAAGAACGTGTCCTTAACTTCCTGCCAAGTAGTTAGAGATCCTGGTCTCAACTGTCTAAGCCAGCTATTTCCTCTTTCTCCAAGAGAGTATGGAAAGAGTTTGCAGAGCAAGTAGTCAGGTTGAACGCCTTCTGCTTTGATGCTGGAAACTATGTCTTCGAATTTCTCGATGTGATCAAAAGGCAATTGACCTTCTAAACCGTCGAACTGGTTATTAGAAACGAGATCATAATACCATGGTTTGAACAAAAAATCAGCGCTTTCAGGTGGAGGTGGTCTGATCGCTGATCGATTGGAGTAGAAGGGATCAGGTATGTTGTAATCAGCAAACGTCATTGGCCTGTTGCCCATGTGGTGTCGATCGACACCCAGCTGGTGTCGGTCGACACTCTCGTCAAAATCGTCCATCATTGTTGGTGTGATTGAATTCCTGAGGCACCTGAAATAGAAGAAACCAAAGAAAGAAAATCATGTGAGTAACAAAAAAAATAAAAGCTTAGACTAAATTCTACACCTAATCTAATGGTGAAGCAAAGAGAACTTCGGCAACGGCGCCAAATTTGATGTGAGTCAAATTAAGACCTAAGACTACTCTCTCAAATAAGAGATCGTGTGTAGCACTTTAGAGTCGAATTCCACAAAGCTCTCGTTTTCACACAATAGACTAACAGGTTTTGAATTAAGCTAAACAAGTAAAGATTGCAAATTAAAATAAAACAAGTAATTAAAATTGAGATGTAAATCAGATGGGAAAAACGTCAAGCTTAGGGATTTCTCAGGAAATAAACTTATAGTAAATCTAGCAAATTATTTAATTAGGATTATTTCCGTTCTAGAACTCAAAACACTAATGAATAGCTAACCACCTCTCGATGCACTAACTAACTAATCTAATATCAGTAATTCCACCTCTCGATGCGAATTCCTAGATCTAGACTAGCATTAAACTCAAGTTTGATATGTTCACAAATTCTCCTAGACCAACTCTCGATGCATCTAGAAATATTTGCTCATCTAAGGTAGTTCTAGTAACAGGTGCCCTCTCGGATCGAATACCTATTATCCTATAATCAAGTTCTAGTTAGCTACTCTAGAACTAGCATTAAGAACAACCTAGATGAAAAACTCTATAAATTAATCCTAACAGGTAATCGATTTACTAATTCATCTAAATCCCTAATGAGAATCCCTAAACATAACAAGCAAACTACTCAGACATGGAGATTGAAACAAACAACATGTTATGAATAGAAAGCATAAAGAGATTCAATAAAAGAGATGAGTTAAGAAAGATCTTCTCTGGAGGAGCTCTCTCCAATTATCTCCCAAAGGGTTCAAGCTCCCAAAAAGTACAATAGAATAATAGAATGAGAGATGTCTAAAACAAAACCCTAAAAACGTGCAGGGACTTCTTTGAAAATAGGGAAACGTTCTGGGGCGATTCTGCAAATCTTCATAACTTCAAAGAGACTCGAAATTGCATTGCCGTAAGATATTGGTGTCGACCGACACTAGGGATGGTGTCATTCGACACTTGCACGTATTTTCGTCTCCGGACTACTCGCGCAGCATAACTTCTCGATTTTGTTCCAGAATGATCCATAATCTCCAAATTGGTCCCGAACGTGTAAAAACCTGAAAAGACTCAAAAACACTCTAGAAACAACAAAAAGACCCTAAAAACAATACATATATCACGGCTAAAATCGGTAAAATCCGTGATATATCAAAGGTCAAGATCTACCATCTAGAAAACCCAGAGAAAAAAAAAACTAAGAACAACAAAAGTGACATAGATCCGAAAACATTGACCAAAAACTAGGTTTAATTGAGATACTTACTTGGACGAACTAATCGTAACAAGCCACAACTCAATCGAAGAATCGATAAGAATATCGGAGAAAAAAAAAAAGGAAATTCGGAGAGAGACGAGAAACAAAATTACAAACATTGAGAACACTGAGAAAAAAAATAAAAAGCAGTTGATATAAAACCGAAAAAACACGACCTTTCGATTTCGCACCGTTCTCATAATTAATAGAACAACTATTCCCAAAGAATTCTCAAAAATTAAATCTTTGGGAGAGTTATGATATCTCGGTTCTGACACACGTCTACTATTCTCTCATATATATCTCTTATTGATTGATAGGCGGGTAGGGGTTTATTAGACATTATATTGCTACAGACGACATCCAAATAGTAGATAGTCCTGTCAGTTAATTTACAAGTCCTCTGTGGTCACCGCGTATAGATTCCCTAAATTCATTAACATGGTGTCCCGATTGAACTCGTTATGCTACCTCATTTTATTAAAACCTAAAGTATACACAAGAAGAAAAAATCGAACACTGCTACACACATTACCACACACACACATTAGAGACTGTCAGCTTAAAATTTCAGAAACTACAATATGTACAAAGTATTTGGAAATTTTTATATCAAAAGTATACATGTTGATGTGTTAAATTTTCTTAAACTATATTCAAACTATTTGGAGGTTTTGTATAAATTTTGATGTGTTACATTTTCTGACAATTTCCAAATGCACGGGAACAATACTACAAGATCAAATTCAGGATCAAACACCAAGTTTAACCTTTTTTTTTTTTTTTAACCAAGTTTAACCTTAACTAAGATTTCTCTACAAATCTTGAATTATAAAGTAATTTACGTCTATGCTTTTCTTCATGTCATGTTTTATTGAAATTTTTAAGGACGCTCGGGCTTAAACCAACTATAATATGGCCAGACTGGCCTGGTAATTCAGATCAACACTTTGAATATTCGGATTCGAGAGGGTCGTTTCGTTTACAAGAGAGAGGTGGAAGCAAACAAATTAAAATTGATTTGAATCAAAGAAAAACCGAGTGAATATAAACTCATACCTACTATATATAAACTCGATGTCTTCTGAAGTTGTCAAATCATAATCAACTTTTCTAATAAGAAAAAAAAGAAAAAAATTCATGACACATGGGACATTGCAAATCCACTACTTGCTCACTAACCAATCTAAAGAACCAATGAACCGCTAATAATTAACTTATAATATACTAATTCCTCAATAATAAACCTAAAACACCTTCGAAATCCAAAGTTATTGGATTAGTCATTTGTAGAATTTTATCAATGAATTATTCAGGGCCGGCTCAAACTTAGTGGAGACCATGTGATGTATAAAAATTGGTTTTTAATTAATATAGTCTTTTAAAACACATTTTTGAAGATAGTTAAAAAATAATGAATGAAAAAATTATGCATTCCTTCGAATTATAGGACTATTATTGTTATACCATTTAAACCCAATGTGTTTGCACGACCAGAGCACGTAACATCATTATTAGTAAATTCGAATACTGTACTTTTGTATATTAAGGTGGCCAACATACACTTGAATACTTTTTAACAGAAAAAAAAAAAAAAAAAAAACATACACTTGAATAATACATAAGGTCAACAATATTTGTACGATTTATTCCAACGTATAGTTCCATAGTTGAGTCCAACAAACCAAGTGCACACGTTTTGAATCTTAAACCAAAGAAAAGAAGTAGAAGACTAAAAAAAAAAAAAAAAAAAAAAAAAAAAAAAAAAAAAGTAGAAGACTAGTTACTTCTCCTAGGAACAGCAAGAGCCTTAAGCGGATGTTTCATGACGGTGGTGAACTCGAGCTTCTCAGTCAAGTCAACTTCATGACCTTCGACCTCTTTCCATTGGAATTCCCTCACCATATTCGCCACATAATACTCGAGATGCAGCATCGCTAGCCCAATCCCCGGACAAATCCTTCTCCCCGCTCCGAACGGCATCATCTTTATCCCTTTGCTTCCGGTTATGTCCACCGGTTCTTCTTCTCCCATAAACCTCTCTGGCTTAAACGCCATTGGTTCCTCCCACACCTTTGGATCCCTCCCTATCTCTGCTACCAAGAAGTTAATCGTTCCCTTCTTCGGTACTTTGTACCCTCCCAAGACAGTGTCTTCCGTGACACTGTGCGGGAGTACAGTGTTTCCAGGAGGGTGTCGCCGGAGACCCTCCATCACTACTGCCTTTAGATACGGCATCTTCTGCGCGTCATCTTCCTCCACTTCCTTTGCTTCTTCCCCGACTACACTTGTGATCTCCTCGTATAATTTCTCCTGGATTTCTTGATTCTTCACGAGGTTCGCCATGATCCATTGCAACGCGGTGGCCGTTGTATCAGTCCCACCAGTTAGAAACTCAGAGCACAAACTCACAATTTCATCCTCGTTCAGCTTCCTCTTCTCATCTAGAAGCTCCACATCGAGCAGAGTATCAACATATGATTGTACATACTCTTTGTTGTCTTCTTCTTCCTCTGATGATCTATTCTTCCTCTCTTCGACAATCTTTCTCCGAGCACGAATCAGCGGAATCAAAACGTCCTGCAGCTCTCTCCGCATCTGGAAAAACTCTTCCCATCTCTTTTGCAAAATCAGTTTGGTGAACTTAGGCCAATAATTGAGGATGCTAAATCTCGTAAAGCCAAGACGCTGTCGTGTCTGAACATATTTCACCTCTTTGATTTGCTTCTCATCAAGCTTATCTCCAAAACACATGAGAACAAGAAGCGCAAACATCGCATAGTACAGATGTTCAAGAACAAGGATCGGTTCTTCACTTCCATTCTTACGAAATCGGTCAAAGAGGATCTTAAGAACCCAACGCCGCGCGTGAGAATATCTCACGCGCGAGGGGTGAAGAATCTCAGAAGTGAGATTCCGGCGAAGAAGCCGCCAAGTAGCTCCATAAAAACAAGAGCTTATGGTATGTTGGTTACTCGAAACAATCTTGCTCATCGGAGCCGTTGGTGGACGATCGGCAAAAATGGCGCCGTTCAAGATGAGAGCCTGATGAGCAAGGGAACCATCGGCGACAAAGATGGCGGGGCGGGAAGTAATGCGGAGGGTGATGATAGGACCGAGACGGTGATGGACGGAACCGAGATAGTTGTTGAGTCCACCTAAGCCATGCCGGAGCCATTGGAGGGTTCCAAGGAGAAGGAAGAAGTAAGGCTCAGGTGGTAACGGAAGAGAGGAGGATTCACGGTGGCGAAAGAGGAGGAGATTGAGAAGGAGAGAGAGGAAGAGAGAGCCTAAGAGAAGTAACCATATCTCCATTTTCTTTTTGTTCTCTTTGCTGGTTTTTCTTTGCTTCTTGCTCCTTTTTATACTAGTACGTGTGTGGCTAAATTCGTGTAACAATTTATTATCAGAGCTAGCGTGTTATTCAAGCATAATTTAATTTTAAGTTTTTTTTTGTCAATTTTAATTTTATGATTAGGCAGTATTATGGCCTGACTGGTCTGGTAATTCAGATCATCACTTTGAATGTTCGGATTCGAGAGGGTCCTTCCGCTTACAAGAGAGAGTGAGAAACGAACAAATTAAAATTGATTCGAATCAAATAAAAACCGACTGAATATAAACTCAAACCTAGTAAATATAAAAGAGAAATGGTCTCCAATAGCCCTAAATGAAGTTTTTGTGACAAAAATAGAATCTCTTAGTTTATTTGACAAAAAGAGCACTCTTTTTTAAAATTTAATAAATTTAATATACCAAAAGGAAAAGAAAGCATTCCACGATCCACGATAAGGCGACAGAGACGATTTCACGTGATAGCTGCCGGCGACGGAGAGATCTGCCGGTGACGGAGAGATCTGCCGGCGACGGAGAGATCTGCCGGCGACGGAGAGATTTGCCGGCGACGGAGAATTCTTCACCTATTTTCGATCTTCAAACTGGTATAAATCGATCTCTTTCACCAATTTTTTCTTCTTCTTCTTCCCCAATCGTGTTGACGAAATTAGGCGTTTATTGTTGAATTATGGCTTTCTATTGTGGAATTAGGCAAAATGTAGGTGCGTTCATTAATTCAGCACAAAGAATTCTGATGTGTCATTGTTCATCTCTTACCTTTTTCATTGTTGGGCTTGATTGCATTAGAAATCTTAAGTAGATGAGACTTGCAATTGGAACCTATTAATAAGTAGATGCTTTACGAATTCTGATGGATCTTCTAGTTTGTTCATTGTATTTGGTTGTTGCATTCTTTAGGTATGGTGTAGGTATGGTAGAGATATACTCTGTTTGTGGGAAGTGGAAACAAAATGAAAAGCTTCAGTGGGTTTTCTTAGTAGACACAGCGAAAGGTGGATCCCTTTGTGAAGTAGATGAGAATATTTCATACAAGGGATTAGTTGAGAGTGTTATTGAAGATTTCGGACTTGAGCGTTTAGTCAAAGATATTTCGCTTAGCTATGAACTTCCCCAAAGGATGAAGTTGATGTTAGAAGATTCTCTACCAATACATATTCGGAATGATCGCCAACTTTGCACTTTCATCAAGAAGAAACAAGGAGATCCTGAAATAATTCGTTTGTGTGTAACGGTTAGTGAAAACGTATACGACTCTTTTTTGTATTAACCGTGGTCAGACTTACACTACATACTAATTCTTTACATTTGATTTTCTAGCAGGAACTTCATCGATCAACTGGAAGTGACATCTCAGTTTCTGTGCCACCAAGTGATACATGTTCAATGGCTGAAAAAGGACAGGGCAATGATTCATTATTTTTGCCTCTTGCTCGAGATTCTGCTGTGATTCCTATAGGGAAGTTCACATTCAACGGCTGCACAAGAAAACCAGAAGGTAAAAACTCAATTTCATAGGTTTTAGGAAGGATACATTTAGTTTTAGGATGACCTTCCTAAATACTGCAATATACAGATTTGATCGGAACTAGTCATCTTTCTTTTTTAATTTGAACTGTTTGTTCATATGCCTATCTCTTTTTGTGTTTGTAGAAACCTCATCCTTTAGTTGGAACTTCTTCTATCTCTGCTGCACATGAAAACCAAAAGGTAAAAACTCAATTTCATAGGTTTTAGGAAGGATACATTTAGTTTTAGGATGACCTTCCTAAATACTGCAATATACATATATGATCCGTTTCTAGTCGTCTTTTTTTTTTAAATTTGAACTCTTTTTCATATGCCTATCTATTTTTGTGTTTGTAGGAACCTCATCCTTCAGTTGGAACTTCTTTTATCTCTGCTGCACATGAAAACCAGAAGGTAAAAACTCAATTTCATAGATTTTAGGAAGGATACATTAAGTTTTAGGATGACCTTCCTAAATACTACAATATATATATATATGATCCGTTTCTAGTCGTATTTTTTTCAATTTTAACTCTTTGTTCATATGCATATCTACTTTTGTGTTTGTAGGAACCTCATCCATCAGTCGGAACTTCTTCCATCTCTGTGCCATATAGTGATACATGTTCAACGGCTGAAAAAGGAAGAGGCAATAAGTCATTGGATTTGCTTCCTGCTCCAGATCGTAGTCCGATTCCTATAGGCGGTGTACATTCAACACGAGGTGCTGATGACATATATGTTAATAAATATTTCATCAACAAGGCTGAGTTAATGCAGAAGATGAGGACATGGGCGTTAGAGTATAAGTTTGAGTTTAGGTCTCGATGGTCTAACAAAGATAGAGTGGTTTTGGTATGTGTAGATGATAAATGTACTTGGAGGATGCGTGCAATGAGGGTAGTCTCTTATGATTTCTTTGTGGTGAAGAAATATTGCCATGAGCACACATGTGACACTACACACAGAAATGCAAATCATAGGCAAGCTACTGCGAAGTTGCTAGGGACTTTTTACTGTAGCCACTATGGAGAAAAGAAAGAAGGATTAAGACCAAAACAGTTGATGGAGCTAGTCAGGAGAGATCATGGAGTACACTTACCGTATAAAAAAGCTTGGAGGACAAAAGAGGAAGCTCAGATTTTGGTTAGAGGTACTCTTGAGGATAGTTATTTCAATTTAGTGAAATGGTTGTTCATGGCAAAGGAAAAAAATCCTGGAAAAGTTGCTTACCTTGAGATGGATCCTAAGGGGAAATTCAAATTTGTCTTCATTGCATTTGGCCCATCGATTAGAGGTTTTGCTTTGATGAGAAGAGTCGTTGTTGTAGATGGTACATTCTTGAAAGGAAAGTTTAAGGGAACTTTGCTAGCAGCTACTACACATGATGAAGATTATCACTTATACCCGATAGCATTTGCGATTGTTGATTCAGAAAATGAAGCGTCTTGGAGTTGGTTCTTTAGATGTTTGCTTAGTATCATCCCTAATGCAGCTGATTTGGTATTTGTTTCTGATCGTGCTCCAACCATTACAAATGCACTTTCAGAGTTGTATCCGCTTTCCCATCATGGAATCTGCACGTATCATCTCGGGAACAACATCAAAACAAAGTTTGGTAGTCAAAGCTTTTTGCCACTTGTTCAAGCTGCAGCAAAGGCCTATACTTATCAAGCATTTGTAGAGGTTTTCAACGATATACAAATTTCTAATTCAGATTTGGCTGCATATTTAGAAGAGGCTGATTTGAAGAAGTGGGCTCGATGTTTTGCTCCGTCACACCGCTACAATATAATGACAACAAATATTGCAGAATCGTTGAATTCTATGTTAAAAGAACCTCGGGAGCTTCCAGTGCTTTCTCTTCTTGAGACTATCAGGTTAAC
This sequence comes from Arabidopsis arenosa, assembly GCA_905216605.1. Classification (NCBI taxonomy): domain Eukaryota; kingdom Viridiplantae; phylum Streptophyta; class Magnoliopsida; order Brassicales; family Brassicaceae; genus Arabidopsis; species Arabidopsis arenosa. The sequence continues at coordinate 5,915,203 of LR999455.1, read as the reverse complement.
CTTAACCACCTGGTTTCATGAACGTCGGGAAAAAGCTGCAAAACACAACAAGCGCCTTACACCTATTGTTACAAAGGAGATGGTCTTAAGGTTCAGCGAGGCAATGAAACTTGACGTTTTCTAGGTTGATCAATTTGAGTTTGAAGTCAAAGACAAACACAATAAGTTTGTTGTCCATCTAAGGGATAAAAATTGCACTTGCTGCGTTTTTGACATCGACAAAATCCCTTGCATTCATGCAATTGCTGCTTCGAAGCGTACAAACATGGATGAAAACAAACTAGCAGATGATTTCAACTTGACAGATACATGGGCTAAAGCATATGCTGAGAGCATACATCCGAGTGGAGATGCAAAGAATTGGTTTTTTCCTGATTCTATAATGGTTTTTCTGTGCACCTCCAGAAACTAAGGTAAGCAGTGGTAGACCGCCGAAGAAGAGATTTCGATCTGCTAGAGAGTTTGGTGTACCAGGTTCAAAATCTCAGAGACACAAGTGTGGTAGATGTGGTAAAGAAGGTCATAATAAGACTACGTGTAGATCCAAAATATGATAAATTTATCAACTGAATTGTCTTTATCCCTTCTGTGTTTGTCCAGAAAAACATTAAAGACGTAATCTTCAAATTTATTTTAGGACTTCTTTTCAGTATTTTAGGAAGGCCTTCCCGAAACTACGATTTTCAGGCATTCGATTTTTGTTTGATCCTCTAATAATTCGAATGATATCTTCATATGTAGTAGTGATGTTATTTGTTTGAAATAAAAGCTATGACCTACTGTTTACACAATTTCTGAGGGCCAATGATCTATAAAATCTCTTTTTATGTCATGATGTGTTTCGTGTTTCATAGAAATATACACGTTCGTTTGTACCAGACTTTACAATTAGAAGTTGGCTCACTGGTTACATGTTCTATTACAAATACAATAGGTCCCGGTTTCGAATCCTAGTGGATGTAACTATTACAGTTTTTTATTTTAGGGAAGGCCTTCCTGAATATTTGGGAATCCTTCCTGAATTTCAAAAATTGTTTACTTTTGCATAGTTTGCCTCATATTAATCACAATTTACATATATTTTGAGGATCGATGATCTATAAAATCTCTTTTTATGTCATGATATGTTCTGTGTTTCATAGAAATATATACGTTCGTTTGTACAATATTTACAATTAGAAGCTTGGCTCACTGGTGACATGTTCAATTACAAATAAAATACGCCCTGGTTTCGAATCCTGCTGGAAGTAACTATTACAATTTTTTTTTAAGGAAGGCCTTCCTGAATTTGTATATATCCTTCTTGAATATTTGGGAACCCTTCCTAAATTTCAAAAAATAGTTAATATGCAAAGGATATGCTGAGAGCATACAACTGCGTCGATAACCTGTAGGAAACAAATGGTATCTAACAAAGTACCATACATTGAATATCTCAAAAAAACATAAATAAAAACATATGACACTTTTCTAGTTTAGAACCATCATAGAAGTACCAAAACAGTCTAAAACGGTTTCACAAGCATCATACATCCAATAGAGAACCATCATAGAAGTACCAAAACAGTCTAAAACTGTTTCACAATCTTAACACACTCATTGAAGATATCCACAGCCAGCTTGTTTCTGATGTCTTCTGAATCTATATCACGCAGCATGGAGAAATCTTCAATCTTCATCGAGTGGCATTAAATCATCTTCAGAAGAAAAAGAGTACAGTTTGCATCGACCTTTGTGTGAATAATGTTCTTCTTCGGAATGGTTACCTGATATGAAGTGGAACTGTTTAAGATGGCAGGAATCAACTCTGCAAAACATTCAAAATATCAGTCAAACTCATAGATTTTACTGTAATTGAAAGAATTATAGGAATTGTACCTGTTAGTGGAGTCACGTGGGTTGATACGTCTTTCGGTGTAATTTTTTATAAACTATTTTTTCAGTTTTAGTTACTAAAATGTAACTAAATCAAATTGTAACCATTTAACTGAACCGTTGCAACATTTAGTTTATTTGACAAATTATTGCAACTTTTGGTTTTGTTTTATGTTGTAATCTTTAGTTTATTTGACGAACCGTTACAATATTTTGTATATTTGACAAATGATTCCTATTTTTACTATATATATGATATCTATGGTCGCGTCTTTCAGTTATAGTTATTCATCAAAATTTTAAATGAAAATGTTGCTACTGTTTAATAGAATATAGTAACATTTGGTTTATTTGACGAACCAATGAACATTTTGGCTTATCTGTTCAACCGTTGTAACCTTTGGTTTATTTGATGAACCGTTACAATATTTGATATATTTGATGAACCATTGCAACTTTAGTTTATTTGATGAATTATTACAACTTTAGGTATATTTGATGAATCATTGCAACATTGCTTTTTGTGATATATTTTTTAGAGCATTACTAAAGCGCAATTTTTTTTGAACAAAGCATTAACCAAAGTTATATTTTTTTCATTTAGAGTATTATCTTGTCACCATGTTTTATTCGTGTTTTTTTATCACAAACACTTGGTTTAAATAATTGTGTCTTTTACAAACAATTTTTTCTATTAAACTTTTATGTCTTTGTAACTCTATATATACATATAGTATATATATATATTTTAAAAAGTGGTGTAAATTTATTATTTCTTTTTGTTTGATATTTTTCATAGAAAGTTACATTTTTGCTATTTAGCATTCATGTATATATATATATATTTTATTATCTATATCATTATTATTTTTTCCTAAATAATTATCTATTTTGGTTATTTGATAAATGTTTCTGAAGGGTGTCTCTTTTTAACATAATACGATTAAAAATAGGGAGAGTTACTCAAAAGGCTTAGTGAAGAGGAAAAATAACTAAAATGACATGGTTTTGGAGCAATAGTAATATCTTTTTTTAAAGGCAATCTTGGCTTCAAGTATGTGTCAGGCGAGAAAAAAATAACGGAAATGCCATTATAATTAATTACGATATGCCATGAAAAAGGCGGGAGTTGGCAAAAAGCAAGCGGCGGGAAAAAGGGAGGATATTTTGGATGTGGCGACAGATTTATGGAGGTGACAGATTTGCATGGTAGTTTTAATAAACTATGACAGAGTTGTCAGATATGTTAGATAAATATATGTTTCAGACACAGTAGATTGAAGTAAAATTGATAGATTTTTGTAGTTTTGGTTGAGTTATTTGGTAGAGTTGTTTACAGTGGTGACATAGTAATATGTAAAATAGATTTTTTTGGCAGACTAACATGAAGTTATGACAGAGTAATTGAGGTAATAGATTAGTTTGGTAAAGTTAACAAAGGTTATGATAGAGTTGTTAAGAAAAACAGAGTAATGTGTTAGAGTTTGAAAATAGAAACAAAGTCTGTGACTAGTGAAAGTAGAGTAATTGATTATGATAGATTTATTATATAATCGGACAGACTTATCAAACAAATTAATTACTAGCGTGTCACAGTGTGTCAGAATAATGGTGGAAGACTTTATGTATGTGACGATAGAGTTGTGGGTTTACGACTGATTGGTGACAGAGTTAGCGAGACAATGTGGGGGGTAGACTTAAAACCGTTAAAACCACAATCCTTAAAAAAAGTTTTTTGAGATAGACGTGATAGATTTATTTTGATAGAGTTGTGTATGATGTTATATCTGTCACAGCGTAAAAATTGGCAATTCCAAAAATACCCTCCCACTTTAACCGTAATTACAATTTTAATGTACACGCATCTTCTTCGTTGTTTGTAGGTTAAACACTTTGTCGGTGGTTCCGAATCTGAGCACATCGACAAAAGGCGATGGAAGACATTCAACTAGTTTGCGGTTTCTGGAAATGTGAGAAATCAAGATGGGATTTCGGCGTTGATGAAGAAAGAGGAAGTAGAATGTTACCTTCTAGTGTTGGTAGTAGTTTGAAGCTTTTAATGTCATGGTGTATGAAGATTTTGGTTTCGATTCAAAGACTGAGTCAATAAAGCTCAGTTATATGTTACCTATGAAGTCCAAAAGTTATGCAGATACGCCACCTGTGTGTGTAACGAATGGCCGTCAATTCGAGGCATATCTCCGGCAGTGTTCAAAAGAATCAGTGAGGCTATGTGTCAAAATAATTGGTGGTGGTAACTGTCGAGAAAAGAAAGACAGGAAAAGAAAGGGCAAATGTGAGGAGAGTAGAGAAGTGAATGTGGAAACAGTTCTTGAAGACGAGGATTACTACAACCGGAAGAGGGACGGAAAAAAACCTGTAGGAGATTTGTTCAATCGAAAGTTTGCCTCAACACAACATTCTGTGGATGAAGAAGACGAGGTTGAATCAATCATTTCTGAAGCAATTCGCGAAGATTTGGAGGATGATGATGAATTTCCCAGATCTGATTATTGTGATGATGAAGACGGAGCGAGCTCAGGAGATGAATACTATGGATTAAATTCACGAGACGAGGAAGAGGAGGAAGATGTAGCTGATAGAGATGAAGTGAAGAGTAATGCAAAAATTGAGGAATCTCAGAGGAATTGCAAAAGAAATAAAAAAATTCTCTTTATCATCAGGTAACTCTTCGAATGCGAAGTCTTATCTAAAATTGGAAATGTGTGGTGTGGATCTAGCTACTGGCCAACGGTATGAGTCCAAGGATGCACTAGAGGAAAGATTGAAGATTCTTAGTGTAATCCAAAAGTTCGACTTCGATGTTGATAGATCGAAGCCAGACTTGTATACTGTTAATTGTTGGGTACCCGGCTCCAGGTGGAGAGTACGAGCTTCACCCATAGGAGATTCATCTGTTTTTAATATTCGCATATACAATCGTACCCATACATGTTCAGTCATAGAACGGTCGGCACGTGGTCGGCAAGCTACTCCTGCAATACTAGGGCAGCTTTACAAGGAATTTGTTGGTGGTGTTGGTGAATCCGTATTGCCATGTCATGTGGCGGAAGCACTTAACCTAAGATATGGAATAAAGGTATGTTAGATAATGAAAAAACATAGATGAGTATTGAATATCATTCACTATTGGAGGTATGATATTAACAAAATGTTTACTCTATATAGGTTGACTATTGGAAGGCACATCGTACACTCCTATTTGCCCGGACTTTGGTGAGAGGAACTTCAGAAAATGGATATGAAGATCTTCCATCATACTTATACTTGATAAGGAAAGCAAATCTAGGAACTCTAACTAGACTTGCAATTGATGAAGAAGATAGATTTAAGTTTGTCTTCATTGCATTTGGCGCAAGCATTCATGGATTTCAGTTTATGAGAAAAGTTGTAGTTGTGGATGGAACATTTCTGAAAGGGTGATATCTAGGTACGCTTCTACTAGCCACAACACAAGATGGGAATTTCAATATTTTTCCCTTAGCATATGCGGTAGTTGACACCGAGAATGATGTGTCGTGGGAATGGTTCTTTAGACAACTTAGTTGTGTTATTCCTGATGACGAAAGCCTGTTTATTATATTAGATAGACATAAATCAATAGGTAAAGCAATAGGTCGTGTATACCCGCGGGCTAGTCGGGGTGTGTGTACTTACCATCTTCACAAGAATATATTGTTAAAATTTAGAGGTAGTGAGACATATGGACTAGTGAAAAAGGCTGCAAGTGCTTACCGTCTCGTATATTTTAATGTTTACTTCAATCAGATTAAAGATATGAATCCCGATTTACATAGCTATTTGGTAAGGGCTGACGTACGTTTCTGGAGTCGGGTACACTTTCCGGGCGATAGGTACAACTTCACAACTAGCAACATTGCAGAGTCTCTAAATAAAGTCTTAACTGGTGCCAGAAAGTACCCAATCGTGATGCTACTTGATGAAGTGAGGTTGATGCTGACACGTTGGTATGCTAAAAGGCGGAAAGAAGCGATGTTGATGACAACAACCCTAACAAAAGGTTTAGAAAAACATCTACATGTAAGTCATTTGTGATTTGGATCTATATACTGGTAGTACGTTGAACTCACTACTAACAATATACTCTTCTCTTTATAGGACCGTATTATTAAGGCAAAGTATCTGGCTGTACAAGAGATCGATAGGCATCAATATGAAGTGACCAATGGAGTGTCGACAAACGTGGTGAATTTGACTGCGAAAAAGTGTTCATGTATGATGTTTGATTTAGACAAAATAGCATGCGTTCATGCTATTGCTGCAGCAGAGCATGCTAAAGTTTATAGGATTGCACTCAACGACAAAAACTACTTGATAGATTTTCTTCGGATCGGTTATGCAATATCCATAATGCCCAAGGATGGTTCATCACCTATCCCACAGAGAATCGGTTCGACAGTATGTAAGCCTCCATTCGTTAGGATCCCACCTGGAAGGCCAAAGATTACAAGAATAAAAGGGCAAACGGAGATAGCTATTGATCGAAGCCGACCAAGGAAAGTTCACGTTTGCTCGAAATGTCATTTAGCTGGTCATAATCGAACGACATGTACTTCATAACATGTTTTTGTGTTTCAGTACTTCTTAACATGTTTTTGTTATAAATTACATTTGTCCTACTCTGTTATGTCTTACACTACTAATGACTTAAAATCTTCTTCCTGCTATACATTTCTTATATGTCATCTGACTAATATATCAACATAGACAATCATATAGAATCGAACAAGAACGTAGGAAGAAATTTTACTTAGGAAGAAAGTAGACAACTAATATATAAACATAGACAATCATATAGAATCGAACAAGAACAAGCGTTCATCACATAACAGAGTTTGGAGACAACAAAAGCGAACAAGAACGTTGGAAGAAAGGTTACTTAATTTAACACATTTCATGGAAAGTGGTGGCGTAACTAAACGCAAAACAATGGTGACAAATGGCAGTAGTCGAGTTTGTGTGTGCGAAGTAGCAAATTGGATACTCTTTGAAATGAATATAACCAGAAAACACATTGCGACCGCCTGGTCCGATATGACGTATTTGGTCTTCTACTACACCGGCAACGGCGATTGCCTCTTCCAATGTTTGAATCCTACTAAAGAAAGTGCGGGTAACAACCATACCTTGCTCATAAGAACCACAATAGAGGAGCATAACTGCAAATGCAAATGTAACATAGATGGAAGAGTATCCAACTTCTCCAAGCATCTCTAATGTTTCCACAGACGGTCCGTCTTGCGTCAAACGGCGAAGTGCTTTTACATATCTTGCAACCTCATTCCCTTCTGCTGCGCATCTCAAAAGAAACGGTCGGTAGACGGAATCTTCCCTACCGAGCCTTGAGTTGAACAAGAACTCATCCAGATCGATGTCTAGCAAAACATCACGGCGGAAGACGATTTCTTGAAAGAATGGGCTGGCTGCGATCAGAGGACCAAGATTCCGGAATCCATCACTCCCAACTCGATGGACTATGTCTGTCATTACTGCTGTTGGAATATAGGTCATAGTTGAATAGGTTCTTGCAGCTGGAAAGTGGAGGAGACGATGATAAAAACAGAGATAAGAGTATAAAACCCTAGATATGCGACATTTTCCTTCAATCCCAACATGTTTTGTTTTACCAGGCCCATCCAACAAATAGTCAATACAATGGGCCATGGGTTTGCATTACTATTAGGTTGGCCCACCAACCAAAATTTAGAGAACTTGGTGTACTTATGTGTGGATGTATTTAAGTACTGCATTATATCCCCCTATTACCAGAGTCCCAGAAAAAACATAAGGTCAGCCGGAGTATTTAATTTCGACACACACCATGGATCCCATCACTTACACGCCGACTTCACCGCCACCGCCTTTGCCAGAATATTACTCCTCCGATCTTGGATCCCCGGTTGGTATACCTTACCCGGGATCGCCTAACCCTCATTCACCTAGGCGTCTCAGTTCTTGGATTGATAATTCACAGCAGGAAAAACCAAAAGCTCTGTATCGACATGTTGAGTACGGTGCGGTTGTTCCATACTCCCCCTGGGATAATCTCACAGTTCCTGCGAGTGGACTGGATTTCGTGCCGGAGGGAAAAGGATTTGTACCCGGAACCGTTATTTTTCCGGAAACCTTCTTTTTATCTTGCCCAGGAACATGTCTCGCGAAATGTCAAACATGGGTTGCTCTGGTCAGTTTTAGAATCCAAAAAACTGAGTTTTTAAATATTATTACTCAATTTGTTTTTATAAATTCTTTACTTTACATTGTAGTTAGAGGCACAACATGCGGCCTATGCAAATCATCACTCTGAACTAGTGTTCAAGATGCAAGAGATGGAAAGAGCAATGAGGCGTTTGGAATCTCTCCCGAAAGATTGGCTGAACTTTGAGCTATACAAACTTGGGGAGATGTCACCTCCGCTTAGGGCTTACTGTGCCTTTCATGATGGTAGTACCTGCAATTTTGAGTTGGATCTTCCAGGAATCGATCCAAACATCCGGAAAACTATGATGCTGAGGTTGAGGGTGGTACTGGTGATGTTTAAAATCTTGTTGGCTTAAGGATGCCGAAGCTTAATCTACTCATAAGCTAATGTTTTAGACACATGTGTTTGTTTAATGTGTTCTTCAACTGTCAACGCATTTCTTTATGACAATTTCCTCTGTTCGAAATCTATAAATCCTTTCTTTGAATTTATAGATTTTAGACACATGTATTATCTTAGATTGATAATTCACAGCAGGAAAAACCAAAAGCTCTGTATCGACATGTTGAGTACGGTGCGGTTGTTCCATACTCCCCCTGGGATAATCTCACAGTTCCTGCGAGTGGACTGGATTTCGTGCCGGAGGGAAAAGGATTTGTACCCGGAACCGTTATTTTTCCGGAAACCTTCTTTTTATCTTGCCCAGGAACATGTCTCGCGAAATGTCAAACATGGGTTGCTCTGGTCAGTTTTAGAATCCAAAAAACTGAGTTTTTAAATATTATTACTCAATTTGATTTTATAAATTCTTTACTTTACATTGTAGTTAGAGGCACAACATGCGGCCTATGCAAATCATCACTCTGAACTAGTGTTCAAGATGCAAGAGATGGAAAGAGCAATGAGGCGTTTGGAATCTCTCCCGAAAGATTGGCTGAACTTTGAGCTATACAAACTTGGGGAGATGTCACCTCCGCTTAGGGCTTACTGTGCCTTTCATGATGGTAGTAGCTGCAATTTTGAGTTGGATCTTCCAGGAATCGATCCAAACATCCGGAAAACTATGATGCTGAGGTTGAGGGTGGTACTGGTGATGTTTAAAATCTTGTTGGCTTAAGGATGCCGAAGCTTAATCTACTCATAAGCTAATGTTTTAGACACATGTGTTTGTTTAATGTGTTCTTCAACAGTCAACGCATTTCTTTATGACAATTTCCTCTGTTCAAAATCTATAAATCCTTTCTTATTTATTCCACAACAAATCAGTCGTAGTAAACTATAGATGGAATATGATTGCTCGAGTAATTACCCGATACACTTAACCGCAAGGCAGTATATACGGGGTCGATCCACAAGAACCAATGGTACACTAAAGATTTCCGAGACTCGTTCTTAGCTAAAGCGGAAAGGTTGTTTTGTTTGGGTTTTCAGTTTGTAAAATAAAATGCAAATAAATTAAACGATTTAACTATCAAGATTTAAAGACATTGGGCTATAGGGAATTTCAGAGATCAATGAATAATGGAAACATGAGACAAGGAATTCAACAATTAAGTACCGTTCTTGAACATGAACACATTTAGACTAATTCTCTTTCAAGACATTAATCACTAAATTTGACTACTCGATTACTAAACTTTCGCATGTAATTTCCTAGTCAAATTCGCATTACCAAACAAGTTCATTAAGTTCACAATGCGTCCTAACGTCAACTTTCGTTGGCTAGAAATACATTGCTCAATCCACATTCTTTCAGGCATTCTATCGAACACTTTTGATGCATAGAAAAACCTAGAATCTACAACAGGGTGATCAATCCTATTCTAGCATTAAGAACATGTGAATCAAAGAACCTAGAGAATGAGAATTCCTAATACAATCAATCCACTAATCCATTGAATCTCCTAATTAGAACCCTAAAACCCAATTAGAGAACTACTCACACATAGCAATGAAAACAACGCAAATAGATAAAGAAGAAAACATAGTTGAATTGAATAAATGAGATAAAGGTTTAGAAATCTTCTCCAAATTGTCAAGAAGGAATGAATCTCTAATCCAAAGGGGAGTAGCTTACAAAAGAGCTCTCAGAAAAATTGCAGAAAAAAAACGTGCCAAGAAAATTAGGTTTCTGGGGTTTTTATACCCAAGTACAGAAAATAGAAGATAAATCCGGTTAAGGAAAACCAAAACCGGGCGTCAGGAAATCAGACCGATCGGTCCAGAGGAGGACCGATCGGTCCAACCAAGTCTGTTCGCCGTCGAAGCTCCGGACCGATCGGTCTAGTGGAGGACCGATCGGTCTAACCCTCTCTGGTCCGCCGTCGAGCTCCGGACCGATCGGTCTTCTCCTGGACCGATCGGTCTAACCTTCTCTGGTTCCAAACTCTGCACCTGCTTCAAATGCTCGCCAGAATGACCTGTCTTCACTAAATCGGGTATAACTCCTGAATGCACCGTTAGATTTCCTTCAAATCACTTGGAAAATCAAGCTAACATCTTCATCAAGCTTGTGCCAAAACTTTAGAAAGATCTAACGGTGGGAAGTCTTCCATCTGAGGCCAAACGTCTGATAATTCTAAACGAAACTGCATCTCCAAATGTGTGTTTTATCCCAAAACAGCTCGTTTCCCTCCGAACCAACCTAAAACCTGTAAAGACTCGATAACGGACTAAAAGAATCTAAAAACACACTTTGACTCTATAAAATATATGATCTAGAAAAGAAAACAAATACTCAAAACCGATAAAAACACAACATATCAACTCCCCCCGACTTAGATCTTTGCTTGTCCTCAAGGAAAGCAGAAATCCTTATCAAGAGAAGAGGTTTGAAAACACGAGAACTCACATTTTCTTCGGGATCATGCTCTTATCAATTGCCTGCAAACCACTATCACAAAACTCATCAAACCGTACTAGACTGTACTTCGCCATAACCGTAGCAACAAAATTAAGTCCCGAGATCTAAAAGAACTTTCAGAGTCAGATAACTTAACCATTTAACATTCATTAACAAAGGCGTGTACTCTCACTAAGGGGATATCAAACACATTATGGGCTAGGTGAAAGGGCTATTATTTGGTGACTCAAGTGTTTCGGGTTCTCAAATAGTGTAAAACGGATGCATGTCATTATGCGAAATCACAGTGAGACACAGACCAACTAGGAGGTACATAGCTTCCCTTAAGCTCGGATCAAACTAACCAACACATTATCCCAATCAAATCAATGAGTACCCTTGATGCTTAACAATATAACTAATAATAACTCGACATTTCCGGTTCCAATCACTCTCCTTTCCCGTTCCTTCTTTTTATTTTCGTTTTTTTTTTTTTTTTTTTTTTTTAATAATGAAACGGGGGAGTGGAAACGGTGTCTCGCAAAAATATGCATCAAGAAAAACCGCAAACAGTAGCATATGCCCATGAATATAACCTCTAAACCACAATGGCTCAATCTCATCACATATCAACAACCAGTAAACTACAACTCACTATCCTAACAGAAGGAAAGCTATGTCGGTCCGTATACTCCGTAGTTTTCGCACATGAATGCATATCATGATGATCATATAAGAATGCATGAGGTTTCAAACAATGTGTGGGGGAACATGTGCGGTACTAGACTAAAAATGAGTCTAGCCATTCAGAGTTAGCAAAGAGTGGTATAAATGATGTGAATAAAACTCTGAATGTATGATCCATTACATGATTCTCAAGCCCCTAAGTGAGATAAATTAAGTCCAGATTAAGTTCAAGTATATAAGATTAGGCTCAATTCATCCGAATTTCAAAGAGATAGGGACTACTATAAAGCGATCTAGTGATGGATTTTCCTGAACTTCCAAGTTATCGAATAAAGCTAAAATGGTCCCAAGACAATGAAATCAAGCAAGGTGCAATTCCCTAAGAAAAGATCATGGTTCTCAACCAACATTTTGACTCAATAAAAGACACGATAAAACAAACTTGACGACACAAAAGAAAACATCAAAAGAAACAACCAAAGCAAACTCGATTAGTAGACAAATGACAACCTCCCCCCGACTTGCTTCACACCGACTCGGTGTGAAAACAATTCAAAGAAAAGATGCCATACACACTCAAAAGAAAGCAAAAGGAAAATAAATAAAAGGTAGGAAAATCAGAAATACCTGGTGGGTTACCTCCCACAAAGCGCTTGTTTTAGGTCGTAAGCTTGACCACTCAACACAAAATATTAATCATAAGAATCAAAAGGTTGTGCCAGTGGACCTTTTGTCCTTCTCCTGTTAGTGAAAGAAATGAGATGTGCCAAGTAACACACAATTATCCATGGTAAAGAGATAAAATTCACATCAAGAAAAATTACTACAAATGCAGCATATACTTTGAAATATTCCTTGATGGTTGAATGCTCATGAGGATGAAATGCATTTGGAGGAAAAATAAAGTCAATTTCCTGGTTACAAGAGGTTTGAACAAAATAATCAACTTCATCGCCATTAATCTCATATAGCACAATATCTCCATCCATATAATCAACCTCAGGATTTTCATTCTCATGCAAAATCTTATCAATATCAAGCACAACTCCTAGGAAAGATTCATCAAGAAGAGAACTAGATATTTCAGGCATTGAAAACTTAAACTCGAGATCATGAACATTCAAAGCACAATGATATTCAATATCAAAACATATATCATGGTAATCCCTAGCAAGTTTTGCTGCTCTTAAAGTATCTAGTTGTTGAGACTCACATATCAAATTGTAACATTCATCAATGATTATGGGAGTATGCAAACTAGAAGTCACATCTTCAATACATGGCATATGAATGTCCTCAACATCATGAATTTCAAGGGTTGAAACGCATGTACCTTCTAGTTCGCTTGGTGGAACCCAATATATTACCTTTTCAAGCGCATGAGCTTCTTGTTCTTCATAGAATGTGACTTCTCTTCCTTCACACGCTGCCCGGTGTGATAAGAGGTTCAACCGGATCAAAATCGCTAAATCACTCCTTACCAATGTCGGATGTTCGTTGTGAAATTCATCCAACTTCACTTTTTGTTCCGGTGTAAGAACACTCTCATCAAACGGTGGCTCCACATATGTCTCATCATCTTCTTCTTGCGGCCAATCATTGTATTCCATGGCATTAAAAAAAAAACAAATGAAAGTTAGCAATGAATAAAAAAATGCTTTAGACTAAAAACTAATCCTAAATCCTTAGGTAACGCAATTGGTCCCCGGCAACGGCGCCAACTTGATTGCTCGAGTAATTACCCGATACACTTAACCGCAAGGCAGTATATACGGGGTCGATCCACAAGAACCAATGGTACACTAAAGATTTCCGAGACTCGTTCTTAGCTAAAGCGGAAAGGTTGTTTTGTTTGGGTTTTCAGTTTGTAAAATAAAATGCAAATAAATTAAACGATTTAACTATCAAGATTTAAAGACATTGGGCTATAGGGAATTTCAGAGATCAATGAATAATGGAAACATGAGACAAGGAATTCAACAATTAAGTACCGTTCTTGAACATGAACACATTTAGACTAATTCTCTTTCAAGACATTAATCACTAAATTTGACTACTCGATTACTAAACTTTCGCATGTAATTTCCTAGTCAAATTCGCATTACCAAACAAGTTCATTAAGTTCACAATGCGTCCTAACGTCAACTTTCGTTGGCTAGAAATACATTGCTCAATCCACATTCTTTCAGGCATTCTATCGAACACTTTTGATGCATAGAAAAACCTAGAATCTACAACAGGGTGATCAATCCTATTCTAGCATTAAGAACATGTGAATCAAAGAACCTAGAGAATGAGAATTCCTAATACAATCAATCCACTAATCCATTGAATCTCCTAATTAGAACCCTAAAACCCAATTAGAGAACTACTCACACATAGCAATGAAAACAACGCAAATAGATAAAGAAGAAAACATAGTTGAATTGAATAAATGAGATAAAGGTTTAGAAATCTTCTCCAAATTGTCAAGAAGGAATGAATCTCTAATCCAAAGGGGAGTAGCTTACAAAAGAGCTCTCAGAAAAATTGCAGAAAAAAAACGTGCCAAGAAAATTAGGTTTCTGGGGTTTTTATACCCAAGTACAGAAAATAGAAGATAAATCCGGTTAAGGAAAACCAAAACCGGGCGTCAGGAAATCAGACCGATCGGTCCAGAGGAGGACCGATCGGTCCAACCAAGTCTGTTCGCCGTCGAAGCTCCGGACCGATCGGTCTAGTGGAGGACCGATCGGTCTAACCCTCTCTGGTCCGCCGTCGAGCTCCGGACCGATCGGTCTTCTCCTGGACCGATCGGTCTAACCTTCTCTGGTTCCAAACTCTGCACCTGCTTCAAATGCTCGCCAGAATGACCTGTCTTCACTAAATCGGGTATAACTCCTGAATGCACCGTTAGATTTCCTTCAAATCACTTGGAAAATCAAGCTAACATCTTCATCAAGCTTGTGCCAAAACTTTAGAAAGATCTAACGGTGGGAAGTCTTCCATCTGAGGCCAAACGTCTGATAATTCTAAACGAAACTGCATCTCCAAATGTGTGTTTTATCCCAAAACAGCTCGTTTCCCTCCGAACCAACCTAAAACCTGTAAAGACTCGATAACGGACTAAAAGACTCTAAAAACACACTTTGACTCTATAAAATATATGATCTAGAAAAGAAAACAAATACTCAAAACCGATAAAAACACAACATATCAGAATACAAGTCTACCATCTATAATATATAGCATTAAAATCTGTCATAAAGCAGTTATGGCTCACCTACTGATGTCTAGTCTATCTAACAACTCTGTCATCATAATTACTTAAGCTATAGTTAATAGTTTACAAACCTACTGAACTTATGACAAATTCCAAAGGAGGTCTTATCTCACCAACTTAAGCAAATACTTATAGATTAGGTTATGGATGGAACTCTCTTTGCTGTTTCACCTCTTTATAACTACATTGGCTTGTTACACGAACTTCGAAGTTTTGATAACTTCACCTATCAAATATGGCGTACCTTCCCACTCCTATTGTTTGTGACATTTTCTATCGGATGGGTGAAGACGGTTTCCAATACCTTGGTCCGGTTATCGCTGCAGGACCAGGCTACACTTAGCCAGAGTACACGCCTGAGGTTTTGGAGAATGTTGATATAGATGAATTTTATCTTCAATGGAAGGCTTGCTAATGTTCATGCAAGTTACATGACTTTTTTTATTAAAGTGCCTTGAAGTAGGTCATCCTGTTGCAAAATACGTAGAAGCGTTGAGGATTTTGACTCAAGTAGGTCCTTCGCAAGCTGCCTTAGATATGCTAAGTCAATGTGTTGGCGACTCCATATATGCACATTTTGCATATGGGATACTACTCATATGTTGTGGAGCTTTAAAAGAAGGTATGCTTCTAATTAAATATTTTTTTGCGGAAGTTTCTAACACTTGAGGCAGCTGTCATAATCGGTAACGAAGTCGTAGAACAAGCAAGATCCATCGGAATTCTAGGTTATCGTATTTTCTACAGAACATTCCATTTCGAGATTTGTCTTCTGTGTTGCCTTCAACACCATGACAATAGAGTCGTATGCAAACATTGTTTCGCCTACTATTATGCTAATATCTTTCGTTTAATGTGTTAATGTTTGCGTAATATTTTGTTGGTTATGTGTAACACTATATTTTATCCTGTCTTTGTATTATATTAGATGGGTTTATGTCTGTTAGTAAAAGACACTCCATCAAGGAGATTAATGATTTATTTTCGAACCGTAGTCTTTGTAATAAAGCGTACGATATCGGAAATACCACGTGCCCTACTATAAAGTCAACGTTTAATGGACCCATTTTGTAGTCAACGTTGGAAGACTAGTAGAGACGTAAAATGTGGCTATTAAACCGTGACAAAACCAACAAATATCCCTAACTCGTTGAATAAGAACCCTAGACGCTTTCCGACGAACCAAGACGCGAAGTACGATTGCTCGAGTGCATTTGAAGGGATGAATAACACGAAAAACCAAAAAATCGAACCTCGAAACCTCTGGATTTGTAAGTAATTATTTTATTTTCCTACCCAGCCCCCATCAGCGCTTTTCATGAATAACAAGGATTAATTTTGTTTTTTTTCATTACTTCTCATGATTCCTTGTTTCTTAGGAAGAGTTAAGTTGTAACTCAAGTAACAATCGATCAAATGAAATATTGTGTAACTCAAGTAATGTTTCTCTTTTCACATCTCAATCAAAACTGAATCCCAGTCGCCCTTATTTTTGATGTGCTGTTTCGAGAGCTGTAAGCTCCTAAATCGCTTTTTGTATTCCGTTGTTACTCTACTACCATTGATTTGCAACAACTTTGTGATCTTCTTCGTATTCCTATTTTTATAAATCAAAGGATGGTCATTTGTTTAAGTGGGTGGAAGAAGGAATGTATGAAGAGGTTCAAGACTTCTTGCAAAGAGAATCGGAGATTGAGTATATGAGGATCGTAGGTGATGAGGTAAAAGAGATGGTCGTT
The DNA here is from genome assembly GCA_905216605.1 of Arabidopsis arenosa. Lineage (NCBI taxonomy): Eukaryota > Viridiplantae > Streptophyta > Magnoliopsida > Brassicales > Brassicaceae > Arabidopsis > Arabidopsis arenosa. Next base: position 5,898,554 of record LR999455.1, on the reverse strand, counting down.
AATCTGAAAGAAGAGATGGGTTGGTGCAAAAATGAATTACACAAAGCCAAGATCAAGAACATGGTCAATGTTGTTTGTTTCTGCGCTTTGGTTGTGTTAGTAATTTACTACATTGTGATTCAGAAGGGAAGTAACCAAATTGTTTTTGGTTTCTAATTTTTTCCTCTAATCAATTGGTAGAATTTGTAATCGAACCATCTTCCCACTTTCTTACAATTTCAACTTATGATTTCGGTGATTACATTGTATTGTAAGACTTATGTTTCTCAATTAGCTGTTCAACTTATGCTTTCGGTGATTAAATTGTAAGACTTATGTTTCTCAATTAGTTGTTCAACTTATGCTTTCGGTGATTAAATTGTAAGACTTATGTTTCTCAATTAGGTGTTACAGACAATTAAAAAAAAAATTCATTGTAGTACATATAAGCATAACGAACCGATTATAATAGGGCAATCCAAATATAAACGAAACATATTGTTTTAGTCACAACCAAAAGCAGTTAACCAAACATATCGAAACAAGTTTGATTCTTAGTAGTAGAGAGAGAAGAGAGAAACAACAAACAAAACATAACGTTTCAATATATAGCCCATCATCCGACTGAGCAGTCCATCCCTTAGTTAGACGCAACCTCCTCCATGTAAACATCATCAGCTTCTAGATTTGAGAAGCTTCGACTGTTTTCAACACACAAAACATAACATGGATTACTCTCTACTCTCTCTATATATAAATGTAATTAATCTACAGTGGCAATCTAAAATAGGGATTGCTACTTACATGTATCCTTTCAAGTCAAAGTCTCCAAATGTCGGATTGATGTAAACCCTAGCACACTCATCAACACTCATGACGACATGTTTACCTAAAACAAAAGAGAACACCAATGTAATATTCGAAAGTTTTTTATAGGGATAAGAAAGTAAGATAGGGAATCACCTTCAAATTCCTAAACCCTCCAGAATCGCATCATAGCCACTATTGGCTGATAATTGTAACTGGGAGAACTCAAAATCCTAGAAACCTTGTTGACAACCGTCTCACAACATTCTCCCAAAGCAATACAAGTTGTGCGATTTCCCCTATTTATCAAGACACATATGAGAACATCAATAATTCCCCAATGTAGCTAGACACATATGAGATTATAGATAATTAGCAAACTTTCACTCACATCATGAACAAAAGAAGCAAAAATGTAAAAAAAAAACATAATTTACAGGCTTACATATTGTCCTTGATTGTAAGTTTCACATATCTAGCACTGTAATCTGTTTCGTTTTCACGGCAGACATACGAGATTCTTCTTATGGGAGACAGACTCGCAACCACCCCAACAGCATCTGAAAGATGCAAAAACCAATCGTTTTGAGTAACTGCAAAATATATCTATTAAATAAAACCAAAATCAGGTGTCTTTATTACAAGTAACATGATGAAATTACACAGCCATAGCATATTCAACTTCGCTAGGGAAAATGAAATGATAGAAGTTGTTGCTTGTTTTTTCAGAGACCGAAACCATCTTCAGTACTAGACTCGTTATGCTACCTCATTTTATTAAAACCTAAAGTATACACAAGAAGAAAAAATCGAACACTGCTACACACATTACCACACACACACATTAGAGACTGTCAGCTTAAAATTTCAGAAACTACAATATGTACAAAGTATTTGGAAATTTTTATATCAAAAGTATACATGTTGATGTGTTAAATTTTCTTAAACTATATTCAAACTATTTGGAGGTTTTGTATAAATTTTGATGTGTTACATTTTCTGACAATTTCCAAATGCACGGGAACAATACTACAAGATCAAATTCAGGATCAAACACCAAGTTTAACCTTTTTTTTTTTTAACCAAGTTTAACCTTAACTAAGATTTCTCTACAAATCTTGAATTATAAAGTAATTTACGTCTATGCTTTTCTTCATGTCATGTTTTATTGAAATTTTTAAGGACGCTCGGGCTTAAACCAACTATAATATGGCCAGACTGGCCTGGTAATTCAGATCAACACTTTGAATATTCGGATTCGAGAGGGTCGTTTCGTTTACAAGAGAGAGGTGGAAGCAAACAAATTAAAATTGATTTGAATCAAAGAAAAACCGAGTGAATATAAACTCATACCTACTATATATAAACTCGATGTCTTCTGAAGTTATCAAATCATAATCAACTTTTCTAATAAGAAAAAAAAAGAAAAAAATTCATGACACATGGGACATGCTAATCCACTACTTGCTCACTAACCAATCTAAAGAACCAATGAACCGCTAATAATTAACTTATAATATACTAATTCCTCAATAATAAACCTAAAACACCTTCGAAATCCAAAGTTATTGGATTAGTCATTTGTAGAATTTTATCAATGAATTATTCAGGGCCGGCTCAAACTTAGTGGAGACCATGTGATGTATAAAAATTGGTTTTTAATTAATATAGTCTTTTAAAACACATTTTTGAAGATAGTTAAAAATAATGAATGAAAAAATTATGCATTCCTTCGAATTATAGGACTATTATTGTTATACCATTTAAACCCAATATGTTTGCACGACCAGAGCACGTAACATCATTATTAGTAAATTCGAATACTGTACTTTTGTATATTAAGGTGGCCAACATACACTTGAATACTTTTTAACAGAAAAAAAAAAAAACAAAAACATACACTACATATGATCAACAATTTTTGTACGATTTATTCCAACGTATAGTTCCATAGTTGAGTCCAACAAACCAAGTGCACACGTTTTGAATCTTAAACCAAAGAAAAGAAGTAGAAGACTAGTGACTTCTCCTAGGAACAGCAACAGCCCTAAGCGGATGCTTCATGACTACGGTAAACTCGAGCTTCTCAGTCAAGTCAACTTCATGACCTTCGACCTCTTTCCATTGGAATTCCCTCACCATATTCGCCACATAATACTCGAGATGCAGCATCGCTAGCCCAATCCCCGGACAAATCCTTCTCCCCGCTCCGAACGGCATCATCTTTATCCCTTTGCTTCCGGTTATGTCCACCGGTTCTTCTTCTCCCATAAACCTCTCTGGCTTAAACGCCATTGGTTCCTCCCACACCTTTGGATCCCTCCCTATCTCTGCTACCAAGAAGTTAATCGTCCCCTTCTTCGGTACTTTGTACCCTCCCAAGACAGTGTCTTCCGTGACACTGTGCGGGAGCACAGTGTTTCCAGGAGGGTGTCGCCGGAGACCCTCCATCACTACTGCCTTTAGATACGGTATCTTCTGCGCGTCTTCTTCCTCCACTTCCTTTGCTTCTCCCCCGACTACACTTGTGATCTCCTCGTATAACCTCTCCTGGATTTCTTGATTCTTCACGAGGTTCGCCATGATCCATTGCAACGCGGTGGCCGTTGTATCAGTCCCACCAGTTAGAAACTCAGAGCACAAACTCACAATTTCATCCTCGTTCAGCTTCCTCTTCTCATCTGGAAGCTCCACATCGAGCAGAGTATCAACATATGATTGTACATACTCTTTGTTGTCTTCTTCCTCTAATGATCTCTTTTTCCTCTCTTCCACGATCTTTCTCCGAGCACGAATCAACGGAAGCAAAACGTCCTGCAGCTCTCTCCGCATCTGGAAAAACTCTTCCCATCTCTTTCGCAAAATCAGTTTGGTGAACTTAGGCCAGAGATTGAGGATGTTAAATCTCGTAAAGCCAAGACGCTGTAGTGTCTGAACATATTTCACCTCTTTGATTTGCTTCTCATCAAGCTTATCTCCAAAACACATGAGAACAAGAAGCGCAAACATTGCATAGTACAGATGATCAAGAACAAGGATCGGTTCTTCACTTCCGTTCTTACGAAATCGATCAAAGAGGATCTCAAGAACCCAACGCCGCGCGTGAGAATAAGATCTCACGCGCGAGGGGTGAAGAATCTCAGAAGTGAGATTCCGGCGAAGAAGCCGCCACGTAGCTCCATAAAAACAAGAGCTGATGGTATGTTGGTTACTCGAAACAATCTTGTTTATCGGAGCCGCCGGTGGACGATCGGCAAAAACGGCACCGTTCAAGACGAGAGCCTGGTGAGCAAGGGAACCATCGGCTACGAAGATGGCGGGGCGGGAAGTGATGCGGAGGGTGATGATAGGACCGAGACGGTGATGGACGGAGCGGACATAGTTGTTGAAACCATCTAAACCTTGCCGGAGCCATTGAAGGGATCCAAGGAAAGGGAAGAAGTTAGGGTCTGGTGGTAACGGAAGAGAGGAGGAGTCACGGCGAAAGAGGAGGAGACTGAGAAGGAGAGAGAGAAAGAGAGAGCCCAAGACAAGTAACCATATCTCCATTTTCTTTTTGTTCTCTTTACTGGTTTTTCTTTGCTTCTTCCTCCTTTTTATACTAACACGTGTGTGGCTAAATTCGTGTAACAATTTATTATGAGAGCTAGCGTGTTATTCAAGCATAATTTTTTTTTTTTTTTTTAGAAATCTTTTTAATTCATCTTAAGCTTTTTCCCCAAGAGAGACATCATTTGAAATTATACAACCAAATCTGTAAGATGAAAAAACTGAGATAAACAAAGAAGATACAAGAAAACCGAAATTGATGTGAAGCAGAGAGAGATTGAGTACTCAGATTGATGAAGAATTACTGTTGAACATAACGAAACCAAGTAGACAAGAAACTTTCTGAAACATTTGAAGAGGCTGGAACCGAACTCCTTCTAATTTGAAACTGACAACGATCCAAACCTGCGATCTTTGCTCTAAGAACACTAAGAGCGGCATGTTATGATTAGGCAGTTGAATTTCCTTAACAACAAGTTGAATTAATTTATTCAAGCATAAATTAATTTTTAAGATTTTTTTTGTCAATTTTAATTTTATGATTAGGCACTATTATGATTAGGCAGTTGAATTTCCTTAACACTAAGAGCGGCATGTTATGATTAGGCAGTTGAATTTCCTTAACAACAAGTTGAATTAATTTATTCAAGCATAAATTAATTTTTAAGATTTTTTTGTCAATTTTAATTTTATGATTAGGCACTATTATGGCCTGACTGGTCTGGTAATTCATATCAACACTTTGAATGTTCGGATTCAAGAGGGTCCTTCCGCTTACAAGAGAGAGTGAGAAACGAACAAATTAAAATTGATTCGAATCAAATAAAAACCGAGTGAATATAAACTCAAACC
>LR999455.1:5845942-5873367 GCA_905216605.1 Arabidopsis arenosa | reverse complement strand
TGGAGTCAAATATGACTAGATCTCGTGTTTATGATTAGGTGTAAGAACTAGAACTGCAACCGGATCCCAAAAGCTAAAGTAGTGTTTTTCCGTTTAGAAGCTCCAAAACCGAAAACTCATAGGACTTTGGCCACACCCACAAAGAGTTGAGAAGCAATAAGAACCTTGGTTAGTGTTTTTGGAGTCAAATATGACTAGATCTTGTGTTTATGATTGGGTATAAGAACTAGAACCGCAACCGGATCCCAAAAGCTAAAGTAGTGTTTTTCCGTTTAGAAGCTCCAAAACCGAAAACTCATAGGACTTTGGCCACACCCACAAAGAGTTGAGAAGCAATAAGAAGCTTGGTTAGTGTTTTTGGAGTCAAATATGACTAGATCTCGTGTTTATGATTGGGTTTAAGAACTATAACAGCAACCAGATCCCAAAAGCTAAAGTAGTGTTTTTCCGTTTAGAAGCTCCAAAACCGAAAACTCATAGGACTTCGGCCACACCCACAAAGATTTGAGAAGCAATAAGAAGCTTGGTTAGTGTTTTTGGAGTCAAATATGACTAGATCTCGTGTTTATGATTGGGTTTAAGAACTAGAACCGCAACCGGATCCCAAAAGCTAAAGTAGTGTTTTTCCGTTTAGAAGCTCCAAAACCGAAAACTCATAGGACTTTGGCCACACCCACAAAGAGTTGAGAAGCAATAAGAAGCTTGGTTAGTGTTTTTGGAGTCAAATATGACTAGATCTCGTGTTTATGATTGGGTTTAAGAACTAGAACCGCAACCGGATCCCAAAAGCTAAAGTAGTGTTTTTCGTTTAGAAGCTCCAAAACCGAAAACTCATAGGACTTCAGCCACACCCACAAAGATTTGAGAAGCAATAAGAAGCTTGGTTAGTGTTTTTGGAGTCAAATATGACTAGATCTCGTGTTTATGATTGGGTGTAAGAACTAGAACCGCAACCGGATCCCAAAAGCTAAAGTAGTGTTTTTCCGTTTAGAAGCTCCAAAACCGAAAACTCATAGGACTTTGGCCACATCCACAAAGATTTGAGAAGCAATAAGAAGCTTGGTTAGTAGTTTTTGGAGTCAAATATGACTAGATCTCGTGTTTATGATTGGGTTTAAGAACTAGAACCGCAACCGGATCCCAAAAGCTAAAGTAGTGTTTTTCCGTTTAGAAGCTCCAAAACCGAAAACTCATAGGACTTCGGCCACACCCACAAAGATTTGAGAAGCAATAAGAAGCTTGGTTAGTGTTTTTGGAGTCAAATATGACTAGATCTCGTGTTTATGATTGGGTATAAGAACTAGAACCGCAACCGGATCCCAAAAGCTAAAGTAGTGTTTTTCCGTTTAGAAGCTCCAAAACCGAAAACTCATAGGACTTCGGCCACACCCACAAAGATTTGAGAAGCAATAAGAAGCTTGGTTAGTGTTTTTGGAGTCAAATATGACTAGATCTCGTGTTTATGATTGGGTATAAGAACTAGAACCGCAACCGGATCCCAAAAGCTAAAGTAGTGTTTTTCCGTTTAGAAGCTCCAAAACCGAAAACTCATAGGACTTCGGCCACACCCACAAAGATTTGAGAAGCAATAAGAAGCTTGGTTAGTGTTTTTGGAGTCAAATATGACTAGATCTCGTGTTTATGATTGGGTTTAAGAACTAGAACCGCAACCGGATCCCAAAAGCTAAAGTAGTGTTTTTCCATTTAGAAGCTCCAAAACCGAAAACTCATAGGACTTTGGCCACACCCACAAAGAGTTGAGAAGCAATAAGAAGCTTGGTTAGTGTTTTTGGAGTCAAATATGACTAGATCTCGTGTTTATGATTGGGTTTAAGAACTAGAACCGCAACCGGATCCCAAAAGCTAAAGTAGTGTTTTTCCGTTTAGAAGCTCCAAAACCGAAAACTCATAGGACTTCGGCCACACCCACAAAGATTTGAGAAGCAATAAGAAGCTTGGTTAGTGTTTTTGGAGTCAAATATGACTAGATCTCGTGTTTATGATTGGGTGTAAGAACTAGAACCGCAACCGGATCCTAAAAGCTAAAGTAGTGTTTTTCCGTTTAGAAGCTCCAAAACCGAAAACTCATAGGACTTTGGCCACACCCACAAAGAGTTGAGAAGCAATAAGAAGCTTGGTTAGTGTTTTTGGAGTCAAATATGACTAGATCTCGTGTTTATGATTGGGTGTAAGAACTAGAACCGCAACCGGATCCTAAAAGCTAAAGTAGTGTTTTTCCGTTTAGAAGCTCCAAAACAGAAAACTCATAGGACTTCGGCCACACCCACAAAGATTTGAGAAGCAATAAGAAGCTTGGTTAGTGTTTTTGGAGTCAAATATGACTAGATCTCGTGTTTATGATTGGGTATAAGAACTAGAACTGCAATCGGATCCCAAAAACTAAAGTAGTGTTTTTCTGTTTAGAAGCTTCAAAACCGAAAACTCATAGGACTTCAGCCACACCCACAAAGATTTGAGAAGCAATAAGAACCTTGGTTAATGTTTTTGGAATCAAAGATGACTAGATCTTGTGTTTATGATTGGGTAAATGAACTAGAACCGCAACCTGATCCCAAAAGCTAAAGTAGTATTTTTCCGTTTAGAAGCTCCAAAACCGAAAACTCATAGGACTTTGGCCACACCCACAAAGAGTTGAGAAGCAATAAGAAGCTTGGTTAGTGTTTTTGGAGTCAAATATGACTAGATCTCGTGTTTATGATTAGGTGTAAGAACTAGAACTGCAACCGGATCCCAAAAGCTAAAGTAGTGTTTTTCCGTTTAGAAGCTCCAAAACCGAAAACTCATAGGACTTTGGCCACACCCACAAAGAGTTGAGAAGCAATAAGAACCTTGGTTAGTGTTTTTGGAGTCAAATATGACTAGATCTTGTGTTTATGATTGGGTATAAGAATTAGAACCGCAACCGGATCCCAAAAGCCAAAGTAGTGTTTTTCCGTTTAGAAGCTCCAAAACCGAAAACTCATAGGACTTTGGCCACACCCACATAGAGTTGAGAAGCAATAAGAAGCTTGGTTAGTGTTTTTGGAGTCAAATATGACTAGATCTCGTGTTTATGATTGGGTTTAAGAACTATAACAGCAACCAGATCCCAAAAGCTAAAGTAGTGTTTTTCCGTTTAGAAGCTCCAAAACCGAAAACTCATAGGACTTCGGCCACACCCACAAAGATTTGAGATGCAATAAGAAGCTTGGTTAGTGTTTTTGGAGTCAAATATGACTAGATCTCGTGTTTATGATTGGGTTTAAGAACTAGAACCGCAACCGGATCCCAAAAGCTAAAGTAGTGTTTTTCCGTTTAGAAGCTCCAAAACCGAAAACTCATAGGACTTCGGCCACACCCACAAAGATTTGAGAAGCAATAAGAAGCTTGGTTAGTGTTTTTGGAGTCAAATATGACTAGATCTCGTGTTTATGATTGGGTGTAAGAACTAGAACCGCAACCGGATCCTAAAAGCTAAAGTAGTGTTTTTCCGTTTAGAAGCTCCAAAACCGAAAACTCATAGGACTTTGGCCACACCCACAAAGAGTTGAGAAGCAATAAGAAGCTTGGTTAGTGTTTTTGGAGTCAAATATGACTAGATCTCGTGTTTATGATTGGGTGTAAGAACTAGAACCGCAACCGGATCCTAAAAGCTAAAGTAGTGTTTTTCCGTTTAGAAGCTCCAAAACAGAAAACTCATAGGACTTCGGCCACACCCACAAAGATTTGAGAAGCAATAAGAAGCTTGGTTAGTGTTTTTGGAGTCAAATATGACTAGATCTCGTGTTTATGATTGGGTATAAGAACTAGAACTGCAATCGGATCCCAAAAACTAAAGTAGTGTTTTTCTGTTTAGAAGCTTCAAAACCGAAAACTCATAGGACTTCAGCCACACCCACAAAGATTTGAGAAGCAATAAGAACCTTGGTTAATGTTTTTGGAATCAAAGATGACTAGATCTTGTGTTTATGATTGGGTAAATGAACTAGAACCGCAACCTGATCCCAAAAGCTAAAGTAGTATTTTTCCGTTTAGAAGCTCCAAAACCGAAAACTCATAGGACTTTGGCCACACCCACAAAGAGTTGAGAAGCAATAAGAAGCTTGGTTAGTGTTTTTGGAGTCAAATATGACTAGATCTCGTGTTTATGATTAGGTGTAAGAACTAGAACTGCAACCGGATCCCAAAAGCTAAAGTAGTGTTTTTCCGTTTAGAAGCTCCAAAACCGAAAACTCATAGGACTTTGGCCACACCCACAAAGAGTTGAGAAGCAATAAGAACCTTGGTTATTGTTTTTGGAGTCAAATATGACTAGATCTTGTGTTTATGATTGGGTATAAGAATTAGAACCGCAACCGGATCCCAAAAGCCAAAGTAGTGTTTTTCCGTTTAGAAGCTCCAAAACCGAAAACTCATAGGACTTTGGCCACACCCACATAGAGTTGAGAAGCAATAAGAAGCTTGGTTAGTGTTTTTGGAGTCAAATATGACTAGATCTCGTGTTTATGATTGGGTTTAAGAACTATAACAGCAACCAGATCCCAAAAGCTAAAGTAGTGTTTTTCCGTTTAGAAGCTCCAAAACCGAAAACTCATAGGACTTCGGCCACACCCACAAAGATTTGAGAAGCAATAAGAAGCTTGGTTAGTGTTTTTGGAGTCGAATATGACTAGATCTCGTGTTTATGATTGGGTTTAAGAACTAGAACCGCAACCGGATCCCAAAAGCTAAAGTAGTGTTTTTCCGTTTAGAAGCTCCAAACCCGAAAACTCATAGGACTTTGGCAACACCCACAAAGAGTTGAGAAGCAATAAGAAGCTTGGTTGGTGTTTTTGGAGTCAAATATGACTAGATCTCGTGTTTATGATTGGGTTTAAGAACTAGAACCGCAACCGGATCCCAAAAGCTAAAGTAGTGTTTTTTCGTTTAGAAGCTCCAAAACCGAAAACTCATAGGACTTCAGCCACACCCACAAAGATTTGAGAAGCAATAAGAAGCTTGGTTAGTGTTTTTGGAGTCAAACATGACTAGATCTCGTGTTTATGATTGGGTGTAAGAACTAGAACCGCAACCGGATCCCAAAAGCTAAAGTAGTGTTTTTCCGTTTAGAAGCTCCAAAACCGGAAACTAATAGGACTTTGGCCACATCCACAAAGATTTGAGAAGCAATAAGAAGCTTGGTTAGTATTTTTGGAGTCAAATATGACTAGATCTCGTGTTTATGATTGGGTTTAAGAACTAGAACCGCAACCGGATCCCAAAAGCTAAAGTAGTGTTTTTCCGTTTAGAAGCTCCAAAACCGAAAACTCATAGGACTTTGGCAACACCCACAAAGAGTTGAGAAGCAATAAGAAGCTTGGTTGGTGTTTTTGGAGTCAAATATGACTAGATCTCGTGTTATGATTGGGTTTAAGAACTAGAACCGCAACTGGATCCCAAAAGCTAAAGTAGTGTTTTTCCGTTTAGAAGCTCCAAAACCGAAAACTCATAGGACTTCAGCCACACCCACAAAGATTTGAGAAGCAATAAGAACCTTGGTTAATGTTTTTGGAGTCAAATATGACTAGATCTTGTGTTTATGATTAGGTATATGAACTAGAACCGCAACCGGATCCCAAAAGCTAAAGTAGTATTTTTCCGTTTAGAAGCTCCAAAACCGAAAACTCATAGGACTTTGGCCACACCCACAAAGAGTTGAGAAGCAATAAGAAGCTTGGTTAGTGTTTTTGGAATCAAATATGACTAGATCTCGTGATACGTCCTTCCTTGATCAACTCCGAAGGAGGCTGAGGTGATCTGATGATTTGGATGAAGGTGATGTGCGACGTGATGTTGTGAGGAGGGGACTGAGCGATGGTGATGACGGATCCGTGATGATATGGATGGATCCGTGATGATGATGATAGCGTGGAGATCAAGTAGTGATGACTATGGATAGAAGTTTTAGATGATAAGATGATTTCGAACAAGTAGCAGAATTTCTAGATCACAAAGTGTAAAGAAATTCGGATTCAATGATGATAGATCACGAATCAGAGTGAGGGAAGAAACATAAAAGTTTTTGATCAAAGTTCTTCGCTGAAAAACAAACAAGGCTGCGAACCCCTTTATATATTAGGGTAAAATTCGCAACCCTAAATACAAAGACATCACGTAGTTTTTAATGAAATAAATAGCAAGTAGTTTTAACTTAAAATAAAACAACGAGGCGTCCCTTCCCTTAGGAACCTAATTGGTGCACCTCTAAAATACTAAGTACAAAGTCAAGGTGACTTGTACATTATTACCCACGGCTAATGACTCCTAAATAACTCGACGTAGTGATTCATCTGCCTCATTAAAAACCATGCTGAGAAAACCCATTGGGACAAAACTCATCATGGGAAAAAGAGTACAGACTCCTCACCTAAGTTATTTATTCATCATTACCGGGTGCAGCCTCCATAGTGGTGATGTTGAAGACTTGAATCATTGGTAGGTTGATTGATCCTTCGGCTATGAGTGAATGAGCTTCCTTAGCCATCTCCTTAGCTCTGGAACGAGTAATCCTCCCAACTATCTCGGGTTCTTCCTCAGCTTCGTGCTCCTCAGCTCCCTTGCTATCTATGATCATATCATCCCCTCCCTCTTGAAAAGGATTTGTCCTCAAATCTGTATCTGCAATATATGGAAGCAAGTCAGAAACATTGAACGATGAAGAAATGTCATACTTACCTTGGAGATCAATCTTATAGGCATTGTTGTTGATCCTCTTGATGACTTCGAATGGTCCATCTACTCGTGGCATAAGCTTGCTCTTCCTCTCGTCTGGAAATCTATCCTTGCGCAAGTGTACCCACACCAAATCTCCTTCAGTTGAAGATTAACTCCTTCGGCCTTGTTGGCTTGTTTCTCATACTGCTTCGTTCTCTTCTCGATGTTCTCCTTAGCCTTAGCGTGTATCTTCCTCACCTGTTCCGCTTTCTCCTTGCCATTTAAAGCTGCACTTCACACTTAAAGGTAAAGGGATCAAGTCTAGAGGTGATTGTGGATTAAAACCATAAACAATTTCAAAAGGAGAAAAGAGAGTTGCGGAATGCTTTGCGTGATTGTATGCAAACTCCTACGTGTGGTAAACACTCTTCCCAGGATTTGATATTGCTCTTCACCAATGCCCTGAGAAGCGTAGACAAGGTTCTATTCACCACCTCCGTCTGTCCATCTGTTTGAGGGTGGCAAGTAGTTGAGAATGCCAGCTTGGTTCCTAGTTTAGCCCATAAGGTTCGCCAAAAGTGTCCTAGAAACTTGGTATCCCTGTCTGAAACTATCTCTTGAGGTATGCCATGCAGGCGTACTATCTCCCTGAAAAACAAGTTAGCTACACTAACAGCATCATCTGTCTTGTGACTAGCAATGAAGTGAGCCATCTTGCTAAACCTGTCAACTACCACAAAAATAGAATCTCTACCATTCCTGGTTCGAGGTAAACCAAGCACAAAATCCATAGAAATATGAGTCCAAGGTTGAGAAGGGATAGGGAGAGGAGTGTACAAACCGTGAGGCTGTACCTTACCCTTTGCCATTTTACAAACAGCACACCTAGAACAAACCTTCTCAACATCTGATTTCATATTCGGCCAGTAGAAGTGATCTTGCAGTCCAGATAGGGTCTTTGCTATTCCAAAATGCCCAGCTAGTCCACCTCCATGAGCTTCTCTGACGAGCAGTTCTCTAATAGACCCGCGTGGAATGCACAATCTATTGTTGTAGAATAAATATCCTGCCTGTCTAAAATACTTATCAAAAGCAAACTTATAGCACTTGCCATAGCTCTCAGCAAAATCAACGTCAGTCTCATACAAGTCTATAATATGCTCAAACCCATGTAACTTTGATGTTAACGTAGAAACAAGAGTGTACCTTCTGGATAATGCATCTGCGACTACATTATCCTTACCTTTCTTGTACTTAACAATGTATGGAAATGTTTCAATGAACTCCATCCACCGGGCGTGCCTCTTGTTGAGCTTCTGCTGTCCCTTAAGGTGCTTCAATGACTCGTGATCAGTGTGAATAACAAACTCCTTAGGCCACAAGTAATGTTGCCATGTCTGAAGGGCTCGGACTAATGCGTATAACTCCTTGTCATAAGTGGGATAGTTTAGCGTTGATCCTCCTAGTTTCTCACTGAAGTATGCGACTGGTTTCTTATCCTGCATAAGAACAGCTCCAATACCTACACCAGATGCATCGCATTCAATCTCAAAAGTTTTCAGAAAATCAGGAAGTACTAAAAGAGGGGAATTGATAAGCTTCTCTTTAAGGGCTATAAAAGCCTGCTCTTGGGCGTCTCCCCACTTGAACCCCACGTCTTTCTTGATAACTTCAGTTAGTGGCGCCGCAATGGTGCTAAAGTCCCTCACAAACCGCCTATAAAAGCCGGCTAGACCATGAAAGCTCCTGACTTCTCCTACATTCTTAGGGGTTGGCCATTCCTTGATTGCTTTTATCTTATCCTCATCGACCTTTACACCATCTGCACTTACTACAAAGCCTAAGAAAACAATCTCATTAGTGCAAAAAGAGCATTTAGAGCGATTAGCAAAAAGGGATTGAGAACGAAGAACATCTAGAACCCTGCGGAGGTGTTCTAAATGCTCCTCCAAACCTTTACTGTAGATGAGTATATCATCAAAATAGACTACCACGAAGACTCCAATGTACTTTCTTAAGGCGTGGTTCATTAAGCGCATGAAGGTGCTGGGAGCATTGGTGAGACCAAACGGCATGACTAACCACTCATACAATCCTTGCTTGGTCTTGAAAGCAGTTTTCCACTCATCCCCTTCCTTCATTCTGATCTGGTGATATCCACTCTTCAAATCGATCTTGGAGAAGATTGTTGATCCGCATATCTCATCTAGCATGTCATCAAGCCTTGGAATAGGGTGTCTGTACTTCACGGTGATGTTATTGATTGCTCTGCAGTCTACACACATCCTCCATGTCCCATCTTTCTTTGGAACTAGCAACACTGGTACTGCGCATGGACTCAAGCTTTCTCTGACATGTCCTTTTTCTAACAACTCTTCTACTTGTTTCTGAAGTTCCTTTGTCTCTACAGGATTGGTTCTATACGCTGGTCTGTTTGGGAGTGATGATCCTGGTACTAAATCTATCTGATGCTCTATCCCACGGATTGGAGGTAATCCTGGAGGTATCTCCTCTGGAAAAACATCTGCATATTCCTGCAAAATCTCATTCATAGCACTAGGAAGCTCCTGTGAAGAGTTAGTACTAACAAGGGATTCCTTGTATACAAACATAAACGTAGTCATTTCAGGATCAAAGAGTTTAGAGAATTCACTGTGATTAATGTAGAGACTGTTGGAGACTTTCTCTTTCTTTTGACGGTTCATATGTAGCTGGTCCTGGTAGATTTCCGTGGGTGTAAGAGGTAGGAGAGTAACTTTGCGACCCTTAAACTCAAATGACTGCTTGTTGGTGTAGCCATCATGAACAACTCTCCTGTCAAACTGCCAAGGTCTGCCCAATAGAATATGACTAGAATTCATGGGGATCACGTCACATAGCAGCTCATCTTCATACTTTCCAATAGACAAATTGACTAACACTTGCTGCGAAACTGTTAACGCTCCCTTGTTGTTCAACCACTGCAGTTGGTACGGCCTAGGATGTGGGGTGGTCTTAAGGTTGAGCTTTGTTACCATCTCTTCACTAGCAGCATTGGTACAGCTTCCTCCATCTACGATCAATGTGCATACCTTATTCTGAACTACACATCTAGTGTGGAAGAGATTCTCTCGCTGCTCTCTACCATCTGGATGAATCTGAACACTCAAAGTCCTGCGTGCTACTAACATCTCTCCAACTGCTGCTGGTTCTTCTTCTTCTTCTAACTCAGTCTCATTTTCACTCTCTGAACTTTCCTGAGGTACAATCACTCCTCCGTCTTGCAACAAAAACATCTTCTTATTAGGGCAGTCTCTGGAGTAATGTCCCATTCCTTGGCACTTGAAGCACCTAACCTGACTAGTAGAAGTTCCAGTCCTGGGTTTAAATTCACTCTTAACCCCTTCTTTAGCTGTAGTAGTCGCTGGTTTAGTATCCTTGGTATCGCTGGGTTTGTTGAGTTCTCTTGGCTTTGGAGTGTTAGAAGTAAAAGTGGTTCTTCCAACTCTTCTCTTGATTTGCGATTCAATCAGCTCTGCCTTGTGTACCATCTCTTGCAAATCCGCATAATTCTGCAGCTCAACTTTGTCTTGAATCTCTCTGTTTAATCCCCCAAGAAACCTAGACGCTACCATATCCTCATTCTCATTCAAATCAGCCCTGATCATCAAAGTTTCAAGCTCCTGGTAGTAATCTCTAACTGACTTCGTGCCCTGGATGAGACGCCTAAGCTTGGTAAGAATTTCTCTCTGATAATGTGCTGGAACAAACCGCTTTCTCATCTGCACAATAAGCTGCTCCCAAGTAGTAACAGGAGGTTCTCCTCTGCGCTGTCTAGTAATCCCCAACTGTTCCCACCACAAAAGTGCATAACCATTGAATTCTGAAACTGCAATCTTAAACTTGTTAAGCTCATAAGTTCCTTGGACCAGAAATTTAGATTCCATCTTCCTTTCCCAGTCTAGATAAGCCTCTGGATCGTTGGTGCCATGAAAAGGAGGGTACTGAATCTTGATATGCTTTAGTTGTTGTCGCACGGGGTCATAGTCTCTACCATTGCCTCTGTTTCTGTCTCTCCTCATGGTTCTCCCACTATAAGTAGAATCTCTCTCTTCCTCCGAGTACTCTATCCTGTGAGTCTTCATTGAATACTCTATGCCCAGCAATATACTCTCCTCTGCGCTGTCGACTTGCTTGAGGTCTTTCTGCTCTAGAACCATCTTGTCTCCTCTGATTAAACACGGTTTCTCTACCTCCAGTAGGTGACTAGCAGGTCTGGTACGGGCTTTCTTAGATGGTGATCCTACATGTGACTTCCCCTTTAGCGAGGCGACGAGCTTCACCAGGACTAGGCGGTTCTGAAGTGTCTGAATCTGTAGAACTGTCCTCTTTCTTGAGATCTTGATGCGCTGCTCAAACTGTGTAGTGAGTTGTTCTATTTGCTGATTCAGTTTGTTTGTAGCAGCCTCAGGTGATGCCTTGATTTGTTCAGCCATGGCTTTGTTAAGAGCTGCCATGGTGTCAGCTGAAAGCTCCATGGTACCTGAAACAAATTAAGCAAACTCTCGCAGTAACTGGTTCTAAATTTGATAACAAAATTCACGAGAGGGAAGTAAGTAATAACTCAAAATTTTCGAAAATAAACCCTAGAGAGATTACTAATCAATGCGTGATAAACCCTAGAAAATTACTAGTAATCTGATGCAATTAATTCAACAAAATTCGATACCCTAGCAATTCTAAGCAATACGATAATAGTGCAGCAACAATTCACGAAAACTTCAATCACAAGAAAAAAAATTTTCGAAAAACCCTAATACCTAAACAACACGACAAGATGTAGCAACAATTCACGCAAAGAGGAAAAAATTATTTTTTTGTGGAAACCCTAATAGCAAAACACGAAATAAGTGAATTAGGGTTAGAAGTTTCTCAGCCTTTGGTTCAGAGTTGGCTCTGATACCACGTGATACGTCCTTCCTTGATCAACTCCGAAGGAGGCTGAGGTGATCTGATGATTTGGATGAAGGTGATGTGCGACGTGATGTTGTGAGGAGGGGACTGAGCGATGGTGATGACGGATCCGTGATGATATGGATGGATCCGTGATGATGATGATAGCGTGGAGATCAAGTAGTGATGACTATGGATAGAAGTTTTAGATGATAAGATGATTTCGAACAAGTAGCAGAATTTCTAGATCACAAAGTGTAAAGAAATTCGGATTCAATGATGATAGATCACGAATCAGAGTGAGGGAAGAAACATAAAAGTTTTTGATCAAAGTTCTTCGCTGAAAAACAAACAAGGCTGCGAACCCCTTTATATATTAGGGTAAAATTCGCAACCCTAAATACAAAGACATCACGTAGTTTTTAATGAAATAAATAGCAAGTAGTTTTAACTTAAAAATAAAAACAACGAGGCGTCCCTTCCCTTAGGAACCTAATTGGTGCACCTCTAAAAATACTAAGTACAAAGTCAAGGTGACTTGTACATTATTACCCACGGCTAATGACTCCTAAATAACTCGACGTAGTGATTCATCTGCCTCATTAAAAACCATGCTGAGAAAACCCATTGGGACAAAACTCATCATGGGAAAAAGAGTACAGACTCCTCACCTAAGTTATTTATTCATCATTACCGGGTGCAGCCTCCATAGTGGTGATGTTGAAGACTTGAATCATTGGTAGGTTGATTGATCCTTCGGCTATGAGTGAATGAGCTTCCTTAGCCATCTCCTTAGCTCTGGAACGAGTAATCCTCCCAACTATCTCGGGTTCTTCCTCAGCTTCGTGCTCCTCAGCTCCCTTGCTATCTATGATCATATCATCTCGTGTTTATGATTGGGTGTAAGAACTAGAACTGCAATCGGATCCCAAAAGCTAAAGTAGTGTTTTTCTGTTTAGAAGCTTCAAAACCGAAAACTCATAGGACTTCAGCCACACCCACAAAGATTTGAGAAGCAATAAGAACCTTGGTTAATGTTTTTGGAATCAAAGATGACTAGATCTTGTGTTTATGATTGGGTAAATGAACTAGAACCGCAACCTGATCCCAAAAGCTAAAGTAGTATTTTTCCGTTTAGAAGCTCCAAAACCGAAAACTCATAGGACTTTGGCCACACCCACAAAGAGTTGAGAAGCAATAAGAAGCTTGGTTAGTGTTTTTGGAGTCAAATATGACTAGATCTCGTGTTTATGATTAGGTGTAAGAACTAGAACTGCAACCGGATCCCAAAAGCTAAAGTAGTGTTTTTCCGTTTAGAAGCTCCAAAACCGAAAACTCATAGGACTTTGGCCACACCCACAAAGAGTTGAGAAGCGATAAGAACCTTGGTTAGTGTTTTTGGAGTCAAATATGACTAGATCTTGTGTTTATGATTGGGTATAAGAATTAGAACCGCAACCGGATCCCAAAAGCTAAAGTAGTGTTTTTCCGTTTAGAAGCTCCAAAACCGAAAACTCATAGGACTTTGGCCACACCCACAAAGAGTTGAGAAGCAATAAGAAGCTTGGTTAGTGTTTTTGGAGTCAAATATGACTAGATCTCGTGTTTATGATTGGGTTTAAGAACTAGAACCGCAACCGGATCCCAAAAGCTAAAGTAGTGTTTTTCCGTTTAGAAGCTCCAAAACCGAAAACTCATAGGACTTCGGCCACACCCACAAAGATTTGAGAAGCAATAAGAAGCTTGGTTAGTGTTTTTGGAGTCAAATATGACTAGATCTCGTGTTTATGATTGGGTTTAAGAACTAGAACCGCAACCGGATCCCAAAAGCTAAAGTAGTGTTTTTCCGTTTAGAAGCTCCAAAACCGAAAACTCATAGGACTTCGGCCACACCCACAAAGATTTGAGAAGCAATAAGAAGCTTGGTTAGTGTTTTTGGAGTCAAATATGACTAGATCTCGTGTTTATGATTGGGTTTAAGAACTAGAACCGCAACCGGATCCCAAAAGCTAAAGTAGTGTTTTTCCGTTTAGAAGCTCCAAAACCGAAAACTCATAGGACTTCGGCCACACCCACAAAGATTTGAGAAGCAATAAGAAGCTTGGTTAGTGTTTTTGGAGTCAAATATGACTAGATCTCGTGTTTATGATTGGGTTTAAGAACTAGAACCGCAACCGGATCCCAAAAGCTAAAGTAGTGTTTTTCCGTTTAGAAGCTCCAAAACCGAAAACTCATAGGACTTTGGCCACATCCACAAAGATTTGAGAAGCAATAAGAAGCTTGGTTAGTGTTTTTGGAGTCAAATATGACTAGATCTCGTGTTTATGATTGGGTTTAAGAACTAGAACCGCAACCGGATCCCAAAAGCTAAAGTAGTGTTTTTCCGTTTAGAAGCTCCAAAACCGAAAACTCATAGGACTTCGGCCACACCCACAAAGATTTGAGAAGCAATAAGAAGCTTGGTTAGTGTTTTTGGAGTCAAATATGACTAGATCTCGTGTTTATGATTGGGTTTAAGAACTAGAACCGCAACCGGATCCCAAAAGCTAAAGTAGTGTTTTTCCGTTTAGAAGCTCCAAAACCGAAAACTCATAGGACTTCGGCCACACCCACAAAGATTTGAGAAGCAATAAGAAGCTTGGTTAGTGTTTTTGGAGTCAAATATGACTAGATCTCGTGTTTATGATTGGGTTATAGAACTAGAACCGCAACCGGATCCCAAAAGCTAAAGTAGTGTTTTTCCGTTTAGAAGCTCCAAAACCGAAAACTCATAGGACTTTGGCCACACCCACAAAGAGTTGAGAAGCAATAAGAAGCTTGGTTAGTGTTTTTGGAGTCAAATATGACTAGATCTCGTGTTTATGATTGGGTTTAAGAACTAGAACCGCAACCGGATCCCAAAAGCTAAAGTAGTGTTTTTCCGTTTAGAAGCTCCAAAACCGAAAACTCATAGGACTTCGGCCACACCCACAAAGAGTTGAGAAGCAATAAGAAGCTTGGTTAGTGTTTTTGGAGTCAAATATGACTAGATCTCGTGTTTATGATTGGGTGTAAGAACTAGAACCGCAACCGGATCCCAAAAGCTAAAGTAGTGTTTTTCCGTTTAGAAGCTCCAAAACCGAAAACTCATAGGACTTCGGCCACACCCACAAAGAGTTGAGAAGCAATAAGAAGCTTGGTTAGTGTTTTTGGAGTCAAATATGACTAGATCTCGTGTTTATGATTGGGTGTAAGAACTAGAACCGCAACCGGATCCCAAAAGCTAAAGTAGTGTTTTTCCGTTTAGAAGCTCCAAAACCGAAAACTCATAGGACTTTGGCCACACCCACAAAGAGTTGAGAAGCAATAAGAAGCTTGGTTAGTGTTTTTGGAGTCAAATATGACTAGATCTCGTGTTTATGATTGGGTATAAGAACTAGAACCGCAACTCGGATCCCAAAAGCTAAAGTAGTGTTTTTCCGTTTAGAAGCTCCAAAACCGAAAACTCATAGGACTTCGGCCACACCCACAAAGATTTGAGAAGCAATAAGAAGCTTGGTTAGTGTTTTTGGAGTCAAATATGACTAGATCTCGTGTTTATGATTGGGTTTAAGAACTAGAACCGCAACCGGATCCCAAAAGCTAAAGTAGTGTTTTTCCGTTTAGAAGCTCCAAAACCGAAAACTCATAGGACTTCGGCCACACCCACAAAGATTTGAGAAGCAATAAGAAGCTTGGTTAGTGTTTTTGGAGTCAAATATGACTAGATCTCGTGTTTATGATTGGGTGTAAGAACTAGAACCGCAACCGGATCCTAAAAGCTAAAGTAGTGTTTTTCCGTTTAGAAGCTCCAAAACAGAAAACTCATAGGACTTCGGCCACACCCACAAAGATTTGAGAAGCAATAAGAAGCTTGGTTAGTGTTTTTGGAGTCAAATATGACTAGATCTCGTGTTTATGATTGGGTGTAAGAACTAGAACCGCAACCGGATCCCAAAAGCTAAAGTAGTGTTTTTCCGTTTAGAAGCTCCAAAACCGAAAACTCATAGGACTTCAGCCACACCCACAAAGATTTGAGAAGCAATAAGAAGCTTGGTTAGTGTTTTTGGAGTCAAATATGACTAGATCTTGTGTTTATGATTGGGTATATGAACTAGAACCGCAACCGGATCCCAAAAGCTAAAGTAGTAGTTTTTCCGTTTAGAAGCTCCAAAACCGAAAACTCATAGGACTTCGGCCACACCCACAAAGAGTTGAGAAGCAATAAGAAGCTTGGTTAGTGTTTTTGGAGTCAAATATGACTAGATCTCGTGTTTATGATTGGGTGTAAGAACTAGAACCGCAACCGGATCCGAAAAGCTAAAGTAGTGTTTTTCCGTTTAGAAGCTCCAAAACCGAAAACTCATAGGACTTTGGCCACACCCACAAAGAGTTGAGAAGCAATAAGAAGCTTGGTTAGTGTTTTTGGAGTCAAATATGACTAGATCTCGTGTTTATGATTGGGTTTAAGAACTAGAACCGCAACCGGATCCCAAAAGCTAAAGTAGTGTTTTTCCGTTTAGAAGCTCCAAAACCGAAAACTCATAGGACTTCCGCCACACCCACAAAGATTTGAGAAGCAATAAGAAGCTTGGTTAGTGTTTTTGGAGTCAAATATGACTAGATCTCGTGTTTATGATTGGGTTTAAGAACTAGAACCGCAACCGGATCCCAAAAGCTAAAGTAGTGTTTTTCCGTTTAGAAGCTCCAAAACAGGAAACTCATAGGACTTCGGCCACATTGATATGTCTATATTTTACTTGTTTTAAGCATTCACTTGTCATCATTTTAGCATCATTTCATCACTGTTTCATATCGATTCTCATCATTTGCCATCACTTTACATGTTTAGGATAGATTTGCATGCATGTTGCATATTTGAGTTGTTTTCAGGTGATTTGGAGCTGTTGGCGAGCAGATTGGGAGAAGCAGAGCAAAACCAACAAGATCACTCGACCACATCCTCTCATCACCAAGTGAATTGCGCGGTCGAGACTTCACCAGCAGACTCTTCAGGTCAACACTCGACCACAACTTCAGCAGAACAACTCGACCACCACCTCGATCCACCACTCGAGCATCAGCCAATGCTATCACTCGACTGATCACTCGACCTCGTGGTCGAGCACCCTCTTCTTCAGCCACTCGACCATATGCTCGATCTCCTCTCCCAGCAGCCACTTGATCACAAGCTTCAGAGTCTTCTCAGATCCGCACTCAACCAGACATTGAGCATAAGGAAGAGAAGAGGATGAAGCAGAACTCGACCACATAACTCGACCCAAGTGCTCGATTACATCATGACCAGAGCAAGATACCGCAAAGGCGCCAGCTTTACTCGACCTCTCTACTCGATTACACGAAGCCGAGTGTTTCTGTAAACCGC
This sequence comes from Arabidopsis arenosa, assembly GCA_905216605.1. Lineage (NCBI taxonomy): Eukaryota > Viridiplantae > Streptophyta > Magnoliopsida > Brassicales > Brassicaceae > Arabidopsis > Arabidopsis arenosa. Next base: position 5,856,338 of record LR999455.1, on the reverse strand, counting down.
CTTAATACTTTGTCGTTTTGTGATTTAGGGTTTCCTAGGATTTACTATAAATAGGTTGTTTCTCTTAATTTTCAGAACGAAGTTTTATTCTGTACTAAGTTTTATTCTGCAGAACAATTAGTGCTTTCTTCATATTTGTAATCCAGATTTCTCTTAATCTATTGAGTATTTGCTTTTGATTTCTTCTACAAAGTTGTTCATCTTGTTGAGATCTTGCTAATATGAAGTTTTTATGCATTTCTGGGTTTGTGTTCTTGGTGATGAATTTTGAGTAGTGATTAGGGTTCTTGAGGATGGGTTAGAGTAGCTTAGAATCCTTGATCTGCTAGGTGGTTGAGTTTGATTGGTAGATCCCTTCTGGATTAGTTGTTCTTAATGCTAATTTCTTTCTGATCAACTGGAATTTGAGCCCAGACATTTCCGCACCCACAAGGTGTTCGATGAAATGTCTGAACCACTAATTCCAGAGATTCGTGGCTCTGTACCAAGGTATTGGTTACAGGGAGCGTTTTGGCTTAGACTTGTTGATTCGTAATGCCTGTTAGGTTAGCTCTCGTCAATGGTGATTGAGTCTGGGACTAGCTTTGCTTGAGGATCTCTGTTGCGGTAGCACTTTGATTTGGTTATTGAACTTGTTGTCTAGGGATAGTTTGTTGAGCATGATTAACCACCTGTAGATTAAGGAGACTTCACTACTCGATTACCCCATCCTCGGGAATTTCTCTTCCAATTGATTTCTTTGTTTACATCGCTTTTGATTGCTTGATCTTGTTACTTGTTGCTCAGTTTTATCATTTCCACCCTGTTTCATTTGAAGTACTCGACCACACCCAGTAGTTTGGTAACAAACTGTGCAGTCGAGTACCCTGTTTACAGTTTCTGTTAAGTTACTCGACCTGATACTCGACCACACCCAGTGCTTGGTGTCAAGCTGTGTGATCGAGTATATTGCCTGTTATTGTTAGAATTTCTGTTTTCTGCATGATCACTAGAACTGTTAACAACATCAAACCTGTTATTGCTTGGCTTGACTCTGTGATATCTGATTGCATCTTGATTGCTAGCATCACACCCATTTGGATTGACACCTTAACATACTACAATGACATGATAGTATTTAAGGATAATTGATCTTAGTTAAAATCCTACTATCAATTTGGCGCCGTTGCCATTTGGGTGTTTGTTTGTTACATTTGAGATTTCAGACTTGCTTAGATCAAGTTCTATTTCAATTTTCACTTCGGTTACTAACTTAGTGTTTTTCTTGTTGTCTTCTTGATCCAGGTACGACTTCTGTTGTATGCAAACTAGATCAAAAGGCAACCAGAACCTTCTTTTCAACGACAATATCGACCGTTTAACAAGAGAACTACGGGAAAGAAGAGCCACTGCATATCTTGAACACAACCATCATCTCAGAATGGCTGATGAACAAGACTTCAACAATCTCCCTACAACATTGGTGCTGGAGATGCAACCGAAGAATCACCAGTCAGAGGCAAGGGATTGTGCCTCCTGCTGTCCAAAACAACAACTTCGAGATTAAAAGTGGTCTCATCTCGATGATTCAGGGAAACAAGTTCCATGGTCTTCCTATGGAAGACCCACTCGACCATTAGACGAATTTGATAGGCTCTGTAGCCTACAAAAATCAACGGAGTCAGTGAAGATGGATTCAAGCTCCGAGTTGTTCCCATTCTCCTTGGGTGACAAAGCACATATCTGGGAGAAGAATCTTCCACCTGGATTCATCACATCCTGGGACTGACTGCAAGAAGGCCTTTCTTACAAAATTCTTCTCCAACTCAAGGACTGCAAGGCTCCGAATGAGATCTCTGGCTTTGCACAAAAGAATGGAGAAAGCTTCTGTGAGGCCTGGGAGCGCTTCAAGAGTTACACCAACCAATGTCCTCATCATGGCTTCAGTAAAGCCTCACTGCTCAGCACACTCTACAGAGGTGCTCTTCCACGGATCAGAATGCTTCTCGATACCGCGAGCAATGGGAATTTCCAGAACAAGGACGTCGCTGAAGGCTGGGAATTGGTTGAGAACTTAGCACAGTCCGATGGTAATTACAACGAGGATTGCGACAGGACCAATAGAGGAACAGCTGACTCGGATGATAAACACAAGAAAGAGATGAAAGCTCTTAATGAGAAACTGGATAGGATTCTCCTTGGCCAGCAGAAGCATGTGCACTTTCTAGTTGATGACGAGCAGTATCAAGTCCAAGATGGGGAGGGGAACCAGTTAGAAGAGATCAGCTACATCAACAATCAAGGTGGCTACAAAGGGTACAACAACTTCAAGACTAACAACCCCAACCTTTCTTATCGCAGTACCAACGTTGCTAATCCACAGGATCAAGTGTATCCTCCACAACAACAGCAGAACCAGAACAAACCTTTTGTTCCTTACAACCAAGGTTTTGTTCCAAAGCAACAATTTCAGGGGAACTACCAGCAGCAACAACCACCTGGGTTTGCACCTCCACAACACCAAGGTCCTACTGCTCCTGACTCTGATATGAAGCAAATGCTACAACAGCTTCTCCAAGGACAAGCATCTGGCTCAATGGAGATCGCTAAGAAGATGGCTGAATTACACCATAAGCTAGATTGTAGCTACAATGACCTGAATGTAAAGGTGGAAGCATTGAGCTCCAAGGTCCGATACTTAGAGGGACAATCTGCATCTACTTCTGCTCCAAAACCTCCAGGACAACTCCCAGGGAAAGCAATTCAGAATCCAAAGGAGTATGCTAATGTTCATGCTATCTCCCTAAGGAGTAGAAAAGAGTTATCCACCAGAGAGGGACCCAAGCAAGTCACTGAGGACAGTGCAGACCAAGATGGGGAGGATTTCGGTCTCAATGAAGATCAAGTTGACAAGCCAACTGAAGTACTCGACCCCATACTCGATGGTGATACTCGACCAACAAATCCAACAACATCATCCACTGCTCTAAAACCAGTTGCTGTTAAAAACAAGGAGAATGTCTTTGTTCCTCCTCCTTACAAGCCTCCACTTCCATTTCCTGGTCGACAAAAGAAAGCGTTAGCAGATAAGTACAGAGCTATGTTTGCCGAGAACATAAAAGAAGTTGAAGCCAGGATACCTCTTGTTGATGCTCTCGCGCTTATCCCGGACTCCCACAAGTTCCTGAAAGACTTAATCAGGGAGAGAATTCAAGAGGTTCAGAGAACAACAGTTCTGAGCCATGAGTGCAGTGCCATCATACAGAAGAAGGTTGTCCCAGAAAAGCAAGGAGACCCTGGTTCATTCACTCTACCATGCTCCCTCGGTTCATTGACTTTTAATAAGTGCCTTTGTGACCTAGGAGCATCAGTAAGTCTCATGCCACTCTCAGTAGCTAAGAGGTTGGGGTTCAACAAGTATAAATACTGCAACATCTCCTTGATCTTGGCTGATAGGTCTGTTAGACTACCTCATGGGTTATTAGAAGATTTGCCTATCAAGATTGGAAATGTGGAGGTGCCTACAGACTTCGTAGTGTTGGACATGGATGAAGAACCAAAAGATCCCTTGATCTTAGGAAGGCCCTTCTTGGCTACAGCTGGAGCAATCATAGATGTTAAGCAAGGAAAGATTGATCTTAATCTGGGAAAGGATTTAAAAATGAAGTTTGACATCAATGATGATATGAAGAAGCCGACAATAGAAGGACAGACCCTCTTAGTTGAGGAAATGGATCGGCTAGCTGATGAACTTCTAGAGGAACTTGCTGAAGAGAATCACTTAAAAACTGTTTTGACCAAGAGTGGTAAAGTTGGGTATCTCCCTAGTGAGACTTTGAGTTCTGAGAAGTCATTAGACTCACACAAGGCATCAGCTGGGTCAGAGGTCTACAAGGGTTTGATGGGGTCTGATACAAAGGTTATGAGAGCAAATGAAGTAAGTTCAACACATGCTCGACCAACTGTTTCCACCAACAACTCGAAGAAGCCTCCAACTTGCCCTAAGAGCTCATGTTTGACCAAACAACTCGAGCAACAGCTCAAAGCAAGCACTTTGGCATCAGATGATTGGTTAGAATTCAAGGAGAGGTCCAAATGGCAGGACAAAGCCATAAGGGAGTTAGTAGACATTGTGAAAGAGCTGAAGGATCAAATCAAGGAGCTCCATGGAAAAGCCAACCAAGTACCAATCAACATCAAGGACGTCCCAAATGATGGAGCCATTACTCTTATCAGCAAAGAAGGATGTGAATTTTTGGAATTATCTAGAGAAGAAGACTATCCTCCTGATCAAAGAAAAGCTTACTTCGAGAAAAGGACCACTGAGTTCCCAATTGCAAACCCGTCAAGAGAGCCTGCTGAGTATGATGATCACTCTACTCAAGAAGAAGAGGAGGCCTCATTTCCTCTCTGCAAACCACCCTAAGCCTAATGAGTGTGAGAAGTCAAGCTTAGAGACTTAAAACAAGCTCACTTGGGAGGAAGTCCCATGTCTATCTCTGTACATATTTTTGTTTTCCTTGTTATTTTTAATGCGTTTTGGTAGTGCTTTCAGGAGAAAAGTGTCAAGAGCTGAGTGAAGTGGATTTTGGCCCTGAGTGTGCAACAGAATGCTCGACCACACCCTGCAAAGAGCAAGTGAAGCTGTGCGATCGAGTATCAATGGGATTTCAGTCTCAAGATTTTTTCTTGAAGTTTCGACATGTCACTCTACCACGCGAGGCCACATGCTGATGAAGAAACATGGTCGAGTGTGATGTTGTTTTTGACCCAAAATTTTTAAAATCAACATTATACTCGACCACCAGAAGCCACATGGTGATTAGAAGACATGGTCGAGTATGAAGAAGGAAAAGAAGGAGAAGCACAACAGCAAGACTCCTCGATGGCATGGCATTACACACAAGCACGCATTGATGAGCACATCAACTCCTTCTTCAGTTGAGGTAACAACTCCACTACACCATTGTTTATACCATCTCATGTCTTCTTTCTTATTTGTTTGTCCTGAGTACTCTCTTCCAAATTTGGTCACACAGAGGACTGTGTGATTTAAGTTTGGGGGAGGGCTCAGAAGTATCTGATGTGTTTGCTTTGTTCTTGTTTTCAAATTTTTCTTGCATTATACATATTGTCTGCATTCATCTATGTCATTGAAAAAACCCTAAAAATTTGAAAATTTTCTGAAAATGATTTCACAAAAAGAGAGTGTTCATGTAGTTGCATTCTCATTTTAAGATTGAGTCTAGAATGTTTCATGTAGGATTGTTGCATATGCATAGGGGATGATGATGAGATAACCTTGTAAGCATGCTCACTTACTGAATGAATTCAATGCCCTCGTTGTTAGTTGTTTAATGCTTGTGATAGAACTTGAAGTAAGACAGCACCATATTTGGAATTCACAACTTGACTCTCTTGTTTTAATTGAAGCATGCTTGATGTGATTCTCTTCCCTGCCTATTAGAACCTGAATTTGACTTGTAATTATCATGTCTTTGCATTGTTGTTGAACTTGTGGCTACCAATACACATACTTGGATTTTCTTTCACCTTCCTACCACTCTTGCTAATCCAAGTAGCTGATTCCCATTATTGGAACAGTTTCCCCTACCATGAACCTAGCCTTTCTTTCAAGCCCTGAATAAATTTGTGTGTGTGTGAGGCCTATTTCCGGATTGAGCTTGGTAGAAAGTGTTAGGTATGAACCGACAAGAATGGTATCCCATGTAGTTCTAGTCCACGCTTTTTGGGCTAGATAGGACTAGGTGGGAGTTTTACTTTGGGTTTGGGAATGTGTTTGGAAAGAAAATGAGAAAGAAAGACAAGTGTTATTGTTCTTAGGAGATGGAAGTGAAACAGAAAAGAATATCATGTTAGTCTAGTAAAGGATTTGGGAAGCTTGAAAATAAAAGAAGTTAGGCTCTGTGCAAAGTAAAAAGAAAGGCAAAAGCCTAGAAATGTCTTAAGTCATGAGATGAAAAGAAGAGCCTTAGTTGTTAAAGAAAGTCCCAATCCGCTAGAAAGTCTAAAAGAAAACCTCTCCTTAGAACAAAACCAAAAAGAAAGAATGGGTTGATCCAAGAGATTATTGAAACATGCCTTGAGTGCAAAGGGTAGAATTAGGATCATTTCTGGGGTTTAGAGATAGGACCATCTATGGAGTTTGATATACTTATGGTTATTTGGGTAGATGGGGTCTGTTCTTGTATGCGTAGGTTGGTTCTAACCTTTAGCATTCTACTAAAGCTCTGTCCATTCATGAGAGTTCCCTGTTACTGTGAAAAAGTCTGAAACCATTTACAGAGGAACCATCTTTGTTTCTCAGCCTTGTCCTTTAAACCAAATGAGTTCTTCAACAATGTTTTGCTTGATTCATGGTTTGAGCTTAATCAATGTTAAAGGGAGTTGATGATCTGAAGGTGTGTGTAGATTGGAACAAATGTTAGGTTGTCTTGTGATGAATATGGCTAAAGTTTTTAAGTAGAGTTTGGTCTCTATGCATTCCACAACTACTAACTTGGACATTGAGTCCATTTGCTTTGTTTGCGTGCTTTGGTTCTGAGTCCCCGCTTTCAAACCTCTCCTCCAGCTTGTTCTTAATTGTTTGCTTGAGGGCAAGCAAAGACTAAGTTTGGGGGAGTTGATATGTCTATATTTTACTTGTTTTAAGCATTCACTTGTCATCATTTTAGCATCATTTCATCACTGTTTCATATCGATTCTCATCATTTGCCATCACTTTACATGTTTAGGATAGATTTGCATGCATGTTGCATATTTGAGTTGTTTTCAGGTGATTTGGAGCTGTTGGCGAGCAGATTGGGAGAAGCAGAGCAAAACCAACAAGATCACTCGACCACATCCTCTCATCACCAAGTGAATTGCGCGGTCGAGCATCACCAGCAGACTCTTCAGGTCACCACTCGACCACAACTTCAGCAGAACAACTCGACCACCACCTCGATCCACCACTCGAGCATCAGCCAATGCTATCACTCGACTGATCACTCGACCTCGTGGTCGAGCACCCTCTTCTTCAGCCACTCGACCATATGCTCGATCTCCTCTCCCAGCAGCCACTTGATCACAAGCTTCAGAGTCTTCTCAGATCCGCACTCAACCAGACATTGAGCATAAGGAAGAGAAGAGGATGAAGCAGAACTCGACCACATAACTCGACCCAAGTGCTCGATTACATCATGACCAGAGCAAGATACCGCAAAGGCGCCAGCTTTACTCGACCTCTCTACTCGATTACACGAAGCCGAGTGTTTCTGTAAACCGCCTTAATACTTTGTCGTTTTGTGATTTAGGGTTTCCTAGGATTTACTATAAATAGGTTGTTTCTCTTAATTTTCAGAACGAAGTTTTATTCTGTACTAAGTTTTATTCTGCAGAACAATTAGTGCTTTCTTCATATTTGTAATCCAGATTTCTCTTAATCTATTGAGTATTTGCTTTTGATTTCTTCTACAAAGTTGTTCATCTTGTTGAGATCTTGCTAATATGAAGTTTTTATGCATTTCTGGGTTTGTGTTCTTGGTGATGAATTTTGAGTAGTGATTAGGGTTCTTGAGGATGGGTTAGAGTAGCTTAGAATCCTTGATCTGCTAGGTGGTTGAGTTTGATTGGTAGATCCCTTCTGGATTAGTTGTTCTTAATGCTAATTTCTTTCTGATCAACTGGAATTTGAGCCCAGACATTTCCGCACCCACAAGGTGTTCGATGAAATGTCTGAACCACTAATTCCAGAGATTCGTGGCTCTGTACCAAGGTATTGGTTACAGGGAGCGTTTTGGCTTAGACTTGTTGATTCGTAATGCCTGTTAGGTTAGCTCTCGTCAATGGTGATTGAGTCTGGGACTAGCTTTGCTTGAGGATCTCTGTTGCGGTAGCACTTTGATTTGGTTATTGAACTTGTTGTCTAGGGATAGTTTGTTGAGCATGATTAACCACCTGTAGATTAAGGAGACTTCACTACTCGATTACCCCATCCTCGGGAATTTCTCTTCCAATTGATTTCTTTGTTTACATCGTTTTTGATTGCTTGATCTTGTTACTTGTTGCTCAGTTTTATCATTTCCACCCTGTTTCATTTGAAGTACTCGACCACACCCAGTAGTTTGGTAACAAACTGTGCAGTCGAGTACCCTGTTTACAGTTTCTGTTAAGTTACTCGACCTGATACTCGACCACACCCAGTGCTTGGTGTCAAGCTGTGTGATCGAGTATATTGCCTGTTATTGTTAGAATTTCTGTTTTCTGCATGATCACTAGAACTGTTAACAACATCAAACCTGTTATTGCTTGGCTTGACTCTGTGATATCTGATTGCATCTTGATTGCTAGCATCACACCCATTTGGATTGACACCTTAACATACTACAATGACATGATAGTACTTTAAGGATAATTGATCTTAGTTAAAATCCTACTATCAATTGGGTTTAAGAACTAGAACAGCAACCGGATCCCAAAAGCTAAAGTAGTGTTTTTCCGTTTAGAAGCTCCAAAACAGAAAACTCATAGGACTTCGGCCACACCCACAAAGATTTGAGAAGCAATAAGAAGCTTGGTTAGTGTTTTTGGAGTCAAATATGATTAGATCTCGTGTTTATGATTGGGTATAAGAACTAGAACCGCAATCGGATCCCAAAAGCTAAAGTAGTGTTTTTCTGTTTAGAAGCTTCAAAACCGAAAACTCATAGGACTTCAGCCACACCCACAAAGATTTGAGAAGCAATAAGAACCTTGGTTAATATTTTTGGAGTCAAAGATGACTAGATCTTGTGTTTATGATTGGGTATATGAACTAGAACCGCAACCGGATCCCAAAAGCTAAAGTAGTATTTTTCCGTTTAGAAGCTCCAAAACCGAAAACTCATAGGACTTTGGCCACACCCACAAAGAGTTGAGAAGCAATAAGAAGCTTGGTTAGTGTTTTTGGAGTCAAATATGACTAGATCTCGTGTTTATGATTGGGTTTAAGAACTAGAACCGCAACCGGATCCCAAAAGCTAAAGTAGTGTTTTTCCATTTAGAAGCTCCAAAACCGAAAACTCATAGGACTTTGGCCACACCCACAAAGAGTTGAGAAGCAATAAGAAGCTTGGTTAGTGTTTTTGGAGTCAAATATGACTAGATCTCGTGTTTATGATTGGGTTTAAGAACTAGAACCGCAACCGGATCCCAAAAGCTAAAGTAGTGTTTTTCCGTTTAGAAGCTCCAAAACCGAAAACTCATAGGACTTCGGCCACACCCACAAAGATTTGAGAAGCAATAAGAAGCTTGGTTAGTGTTTTTGGAGTCAAATATGACTAGATCTCGTGTTTATGATTGGGTTTAAGAACTAGAACCGCAACCGGATCCCAAAAGCTAAAGTAGTGTTTTTCCGTTTAGAAGCTCCAAAACCGAAAACTCATAGGACTTTGGCCACACCCACAAAGAGTTGAGAAGCAATAAGAAGCTTGGTTAGTGTTTTTGGAGTCAAATATGACTAGATCTCGTGTTTATGATTGGGTTTAAGAACTAGAACCGCAACCGGATCCTAAAAGCTAAAGTAGTGTTTTTCCGTTTAGAAGCTCCAAAACCGAAAACTCATAGGACTTCGGCCACACCCACAAAGATTTGAGAAGCAATAAGAAGCTTGGTTAGTGTTTTTGGAGTCAAATATGACTAGATCTCGTGTTTATGATTGGGTTTAAGAACTAGAACCGCAACCGGATCCCAAAAGCTAAAGTAGTGTTTTTCCGTTTAGAAGCTCCAAAACCGAAAACTCATAGGACTTCAGCCACACCCACAAAGATTTGAGAAGCAATAAGAAGCTTGGTTAGTGTTTTTGGAGTCAAATATGACTAGATCTCGTGTTTATGATTGGGTTAAGAACTAGAACCGCAACCGGATCCCAAAAGCTAAAGTAGTGTTTTTCCGTTTAGAAGCTCCAAAACCGAAAACTCATAGGACTTTGGCCACACCCACAAAGAGTTGAGAAGCAATAAGAAGCTTGGTTAGTGTTTTTGGAGTCAAATATGACTAGATCTCGTGTTTATGATTGGGTTTAAGAACTAGAACCGCAACCGGATCCCAAAAGCTAAAGTAGTGTTTTTCCGTTTAGAAGCTCCAAAACCGAAAACTCATAGGACTTTGGCCACACCCACAAAGAGTTGAGAAGCAATAAGAAGCTTGGTTAGTGTTTTTGGAGTCAAATATGACTAGATCTCGTGTTTATGATTGGGTTTAAGAACTAGAACCGCAACCGGATCCCAAAAGCTAAAGTAGTGTTTTTTCCGTTTAGAAGCTCCAAAACCGAAAACTCATAGGACTTTGGCCACACCCACAAAGAGTTGAGAAGCAATAAGAAGCTTGGTTAGTGTTTTTGGAGTCAAATATGACTAGATCTCGTGTTTATGAGTTG
>LR999455.1:5338917-5825942 GCA_905216605.1 Arabidopsis arenosa | reverse complement strand
AATTGGCTTGGTTTGGTCTCTAGATATTTAATCCTAATTAATTGTAGGATATGTACTAAATCAAAATCATGAGTACGTGAATGTGGTGACGATAAGTGGTAGCGGGGTGGTGATTTTGGATTATTAGATTTAATTGGTTTAACCTCTTAACCAGATGTTAAATTGGTAATCCTATCATGGTCACGAATTAAATTGTGGTGTAGGTACGGTGTATTAATACGCATCTTGGTACGGTGTATTATTATAATTAAATAATTAGATTTTGGTTTGATTTAATTATTAAACTAAGTCTATTTAATTTAATTGGAAAAATACCTAAACAATTAAGGAAAGTTTTGGTATTAGATTAAATCAAAGATTATTATTGGAATATAATCTTTGATCGGTTAAGTTAAATCATTGCAGATTGAGATCGTTGTTGAGTCGGATTCCTGTTGTTGCAAGCCTTAAACCGAGTAATCCAACCAAATTTGCTAAGGTGAGGACGAGATTGTGTTTTCTTTCGTATATGAATATGTCTAGTTGATTACTTAGTCTAGGGTTAAGCCGAGTATACCTGCGAGTTACATATATGAGTAACCGTATTTGTGTGATTGTGTGTATTAATATTTTATAAGTATATAAATATTATATTATTTATAGTTTAAAGAAAAATAGACTAGTATATTAGAGATGAAAATTAAAAATGAATATTTTAATGCGGATTGCGTGATTTCGTGAAATGCATGTTTGTGTGATAAAAATAATTGTTTACGTGAGGAGTTAGTGTGCCATGGAGAGTCCTACAGGAGATTGCTTGCTTGTCTTAGGTTTAGACTTTGTGATTCTAGATATATTTATATATGGAGAATTCGTGAGTCCTAAGCTAGGCTTGCCTTCGCTGAGTAATCTTAGATTGCTCATCCCTCTCTTTCTCTTGCAGGTAATGATGCGGAGTAGTGGCCGGAGTTGTCAATTGGTGTTGGTTTTCGGAGTTTGCGTTTATTATTTTATTTTATTGGATCATCTGGAACATTATTTCATTTTATGGATTGAAGGACCTTTAATTTGAATTAATGGAGAATGTTGGTTATTTTCGGTTAAGTATGAATTACTTGAGTTACAAGTTAGCTCGTGACATGCCTTTTTATTGAAGTAGAAATCGGGCGTCACAAAGGCGGTTTCAGACGCACTTCTAAGGGGCTTGCTGCCGGTGAAATGCCCTTTTGCATAGCCAAATATGAAGAGAGCGAACAGAGTTATAACCACAAACGCCACTACCGCATCTATGGCATGCGGTATCAACATGTAGGGAAGTAACGGTATAAAACCGCCAAGAACATAAGCGATTGCAATCGTGAACGCGCTTTGTAACGCTTTTTTTGGATCAGGCTTCTCTAATCCCAGCTCAAACCTGTATGAAACAATCAATTTAACGAAAAATTAAAGTCCACCCTTGACCGACGGCCGGTCCGCTACGTCCGGGAGGCTTTAAAGACTTGTTTACCGACCCTACAAATCACCACATGATCTTTTCCTGTGTTTTGTCCTCACCCATACAGTTCCGACAATCACTTCCCGGAAGGTCACCCATCCTGAAACTACTCCAGCCCAAGCACGCTTAACTGTGGAGTTCTCTCAGGACAGTTGACCGAAAAGATAAGTGCACTTTGGTGACATAGGTGGCCAAATCAATTCTTTTAAACCTCTCCGTATGCACCACCATATTCCTGAAACCGGAATGTTACAATTCACCCCTACTAACAGATCGCAACGTCTTCGTTGCGCACCAAGACCGTAACCCCCGACGGTGTGAGCCCTCTTGACTCCACACTCGACTGGGTTCGGCTCTGATACCACTTGTAACGCCCCGACCGTCCCTACCAGTGGGCCCCCACGTCCTCTCTCAGGCCCATGGGCCCACCCTTGTCCGACGGCCGTTCCGCTACGTCCGGGAGGCTTTAAAGACTTGTTTACCGACCCTACAAATCACGATATGATCTTTTCCTGTGTTTTGTCCTCACTCACACAGTTCCGACAATCACTTCTCGGAAGGTCACCCATCCTGAAACTACTCCAGCCCAAGCACGCTTAACTGTGGAGTTCTCTCAGGACAGGACTGTGGAGTTCTCTCAGGACAGTGGAGTTCTCTCAGGACAGTTGACAGTTAAACCTCTCCGCATGCATCACCATATTCCTGAAACCGGGGTGTTACAGCTTGCTTGTCTTAGGTTTATGTTGGGGTCGGATCCCACACACTTTCGGTAGGATCCACTTGGATCTGTCCACGTCATTATTACACAATAATCCTCCTGGATTTCTAGATACATTATTGAACTTGACCGGTTGGGAGTTCGATTTAGTTTATTAAAGGAGTTCGATCTTTACCAGTACGGAGTTCGCTCTTATTCAACATACAGTTCGCATAGAGAAAGACCGAAGCGAGGAGAATATTGTTCAAGGCTCGCGGTAGCATCAAGGCACGGGAGTTCGGAGTCAGCAAGAAAGAGTTCGGAAGGCCCACGCGAAGCCCAAGACAAGATTCAAATTCAAGCCGTTTCAGTCAAAATGTAACTTATGTGATTAATGCGGATCAATATGATTACGAGTAGTAAATAGCCGCATTAATCATGTTTTTCTCTATATAAACAACCTCAAACGCATGTGTTTGGGAAGAACAATCTTTTTACCTCCTATTATCTAGCAATACAACATACTTTTCTTTTCATAATTTCGCAAGGCTTGTTACTATTTTATTCTTACCAATTTCTTTCGCTTTATTTAGTTTCTTGGTTACTTTCCTTTTCGAATTCTTATTTTCATTTGTCGATTTTAGAGTTTTTCTCCACAAAAATACTTAAAGACAATCGAGTGTGAATCCTACATCCACATTTTGGCGGCGCCTGTGGGGAGTTACCGCAAAACTCTTTAATCTCAAAATCTCTCTTTCTCAAATCAAGAAACTATGGCTGATCAACAAGCTTTGAGCAATGCAATTACTTTGCTTACTCAGACCACTACCGATCTGACCAATCAGATGGGTACACTCGCTAGTACCAACACCACTTTTGGTGAAAGGTTAAACTCAATTGAGCAAACTTTAACAAGTGTTCAAACTACCCAGACAAATTTGTCAAACGCGCAGAATACTATTTCGAGCCGTTTAGATATTTTGTCTTCAGCGCGAACAACGTTTCCGCGCAGGCTATTCCAGACTCCCGCACAAAATAGGACCGGGAGCACTCAAACTCCTCCGGCAGGCCGTCCTGCTAATACTAGCAATCAGACAACCGTAGGAGATGGGTCCAACCCAACCGAGGATGAAAATCCCCAAAATCAGGGAAATCCTCCTGTTGACGAAGGACTCCTTATGGAAGATCCTGATGTCATCCTTTCAGATGATTTCGTCAAAGTTCGTCAAGAGCTTGATGAAATGAAGTCGAAGTTTCATCAGGCGACCAGTTCCGCGCCTGAGATCGATCGAGTAATCGAAGAAACTCGACGAACACCCTTCACTTCGAGAATCTCAAACCTTCGGATTAAAGATTCTCGAAAGGTCAAATTACCAACTTACGATGGTAAAGGTGATCCTAAAAATCACCTCGCTGCTTTTCAGATCGCTGCTGGCAGAATTGATCTAGAACCAGACGAGGAGGATGCCGGATATTGTAAACTATTCTCCGAGAATCTATCCGGATCGGCTTTATTATGGTTCACTCAGTTGGAGCCTGAATCCATTGATAGTTTTAAGGAATTGTCCTCCGCATTCCTAAAACAGTATTCCATGTTCATGGAAAAGGCAACCTCTGATGCAGATCTTTGGAATTTAACCCAAGGTCAGAACGAACCACTTCGCAAATACATCGCTAAATTCAAAGAAGTGATAGCTAAAATTCCTGGGGTATCGCACGCTGCTGCCCTTTCTGCTTTAAGAAACGGACTCTGGCATGAATCTCGATTCCGGGAAGAAATCATTGTCAATCGTCCGAGCACCATCCAAGACGCTTTATTCAGAGCTACTAATTGGATGGAGGTTGAAGAAAAAAAGCTTAGCCTCGCTAAAAAGCATCGGCCAGCAAAATTGGTCGCTGGAAATCCAACTAAAAAGTTCGAACCAAAAGATCAAAAACGGTTCGGAGTTAATCCTGCTACTAATGCCGTGGGAAAACCCTCTCCAAACAAAGGAAGATATAATTCTCCTAATACCTGGGTTAGAGATGAGAGTGCCTATTGCGATATTCATAGAGTAAATGGGCATTCCACCAAAGATTGCAGCGTACTCAAAAAGCACCTCACTTAACTGTGGGCGGCTGGAGAGCTCGCTAATTTCAATATCGAAGAGTTTGTGGAATCTTATCATAAAGAAAAAGAAGATTCCGAAGCGTCTAATCCTCCTGAAAAGAAACATAAGCCCAATGGGCCCGGAACTCCAAACACTCCTAAGAAAAGGATCGATGTTATAATGGGAGGATCCAAATTATGCCGAGATTCGATCAGATCAATCAAAAGGCACAAGAAATCAGCAGCAATTCAAACCGCTGTGGGTTTCCAGTCAAGTGAACAAACACCTTCTATCTCTTTCGATAATTCGGATACTCAAGGATGAACGGGATCTCATGACGATGCTCTTGTGATAACTTTAGATGTTGAGAACTTCGAAGTAACTAGGTGTCTAATTGATACTGGAAGCTCAGTAGATCTCATATTTCTAAGCACTTTGCAAAGAATGGGAATCAGTAAAGCTGACATTATCGGTCCACCGGCACCATTAGTAGCTTTCACGAGTGACACATCTATGTCCTTGGGGAACATAAAACTACCAGTGCTCGCTGCAGGGGTTCCTAAGATTGTAGAATTTATTGTTTTCGACCGACCGGCCGCTTACAACATAATTCTCGGAACTCCGTGGATTTATCAAATGAAGGCTATACCTTCGACTTATCACCAATGCGTGAAATTTCCTACTCCTGCAGGAATCGGAACCATTCGAGGAGATCAGGAAACATCGCGTTCTTGCTACCTCATGGGACATCGTTTAAAGCTCAAATAGCAATTAATGATAAATACGAAGCAAGAAAGCACCTCGCGTTACCCAAGTGGTCTCAGTTCGAATGAAGTTACTACTGAAATTGAAATTGATCCCGAATTTCCAGATCGAAAAGTAAAAATCGGTACTACTTTAGATTCAGAAATCAAATATCAATTGGTAACTTTTCTAAAAGAAAATAAACATACTTTCGCCTGGTCGGCAAAAGATATGCCAGGAATCGACAAAAGTATTATCACCCATGATCTAAACGTCGATCCCAGTTTTAAACCAATAAAGCAAAAAAGAAGAAAACTTGGTCCTGACCGAGCACAAGCGGTCAATGACGAAGTTGATAAACTTTTAGAAATTGGTTCTATCAGAGAAGTGAAATATCCGGACTGGTTAGCAAACCCCGTGGTAGTCAAAAAGAAAAATGGAAAGTGGAGAGTATGTGTCGATTTCACTGACATTAACAAAGCATGTCCAAAAGACAGCTTTCCTCTCCCTCATATCGATCGGCTCGTAGAATCAACGGCCGGAAACGAACTCTTAACATTTATGGATGCATTTTCTGGATATAATCAGATCATGATGAATCCCGAAGATGAAGAGAAAACATCCTTCATAACAGATAGAGGAATCTACTGTTATAAAGTTATGCCATTCGGTTTAAAAAATGCCGGGGCAACATACCAACGTTTAGTTAACAAAATGTTTGCACAACATTTGGGCAAAACGATGGAAGTTTATATAGATGACATGCTCGTAAAATCTCTTAAGAAATCCGAGCACATCACACATCTCGAGCAGTGTTTCAAAATTCTGAACGAGTTTGGAATGAAATTAAATCCAGCTAAATGTTCCTTTGGCGTGCCTTCCGGAGAATTCCTGGGGTACATAGTCACGGAACGAGGAATAGAAGCAAATCCTAATCAGATTAACGCTTTCCTCACTATGCCTTCGCCAAGAAACATTAAGGAAGTCCAACGATTGACAGGCAGAATTGCTGCATTAAATCGTTTCATATCAAAATCTACCGATAAATGTCTCCCCTTTTATCAAATTTTGAAAGGGAACAAAAAATTTCGGTGGGATGATCAATGCGAAGCAGCATTTAGTCAACTCAAAACTTATTTAACGACACCACCGATTCTCTCAAAACCTGAATCAGATGAAAAACTATATCTCTACATTTCAGTCTCTAACCATTCCGTGAGTGGGGTGTTAGTTCGAGAGGACCGAGGTGAACAAAAGCCAATTTTTTACATAAGTAAATCTCTTACTAGTCTAGAAATGAGATATACCATGATGGAAAAATTAGCTTTAGCAGTAGTCATATCTGCTAGAAAACTCCGACCTTATTTCCAATCTCATCCGATAGAAGTTTTAACTTCTCATCCACTTCGCTCAATTCTTCACGGTCCAAGTCAGTCCGGAAGATTGGCAAAGTGGGCAATCGAACTTAGTGAGTACGATATAGAATACAAAAGCAGAACTAGCGCAAAAGCACAAGTTCTAGCTGATTTTCTAACCGAACTACCATTAGATGACGGAATCTTTGTTGAAACGGACTCCACATGGAAATTACATGTAGATGGCTCTTCTTCTAAACAAGGATCCGGAATCGGTATTAGGCTCGAAACTCCAACAAAGGAAATAATCGAGCAATCATTTCGATTAATGTTTCCAGCTTCGAACAATGAAGCAGAATACGAAGCTCTTTTAGCAGGACTTCGGCTTGCTCTTGCAATTGGAGCAGAAAAAATAATAGCTTATTGCGATTCTCAGCTAGTTGTAAACCAGTTCGCTGGAGATTACGAAGCTAAGGCTCCTCGAATGGAAGCTTACCTTTCGGCTGTCAAAAAGTTAGCCGGAAAATTCAAAGAATTCGAATTAGTTCGAATACCTAGAGGAGAAAACACTTCGGCAGACGCTTTGGCTGCCCTAGCTTCTACCTCAGATCCTGAACTCAAACGAGTAATCCCAGTTGAATGTATTTATTCGCGAAGTATTTCAGTTGAAGAAACAGAAAACGATAACAGTTTGGAGGCCGAACACTTCGAAACTCCAAAAACAAGTTCCGGAAATGAAAGTAGTTTGCTTGTCGTCACCAGATCACGAATAAAGTCTCAAGATGACGAACTTACTCCACCACTGGAACTTCCTAAAAGAAAGCCAAGAAGAAAATCAAAGGATCAAGAGGTTCCCATTAAAGAACCGTCTCAAATCGAACAGTCACTTCCAGTGGATATGAAGGTTCAGGAGACAATCGAAGATCCTGATATTCCCTCCGAACCCGAACCAAGGAAGTTTATACTCAAAGATAATACTTGCGCTAATGATTGGGGGGCTGACTGGAGGGTACCCATCAAAAATTTCATTCTTAATGGAGAACTACCATCGAACAAATGGCAAGCTCGCAAATTAAAAATCATCAGCGCTAAGTATTGTATAATTAAAGAATCATTATACAAACGAGGCGTCAGTGATCCGTATCTTTTATGTATATTCGGACCCGAAGTTGAAATAGTGACAAGCGAGGTCCACGAAGGGCTTTGTGGTAGTCATTCCTCGGGACGAGCAATGGCTTTCAAAATCAAGCGGTTAGGATATTTCTGGCCAACTATGATTTCAGACTGCATCGATTACGCCAAACGGTGTAAAAAATGTCAGATGCACGCTCCCCTTATTCACCAGCCATCTGAAATTCTATCATCTATATCCGCTCCATACCCCTTCATGAGGTGGTCAATGGATATAGTCGGTCTGATGCATCGTTCAACACGAGGCGTCCAGTACTTATTAGTTCTAACGGACTATTTTTCCAAATGGATTGAAGCTGAAGCTTATATAAGCATACATGATTCCGTAGTAAAGACATTTTTGTGGAAACACATTATTTGTCGCTATGGAGTTCCCTACGAAATAGTAACGGACAATGGTCCTCAATTCATTTCAAATGACTTTGAAGATTTTTGTTCCGCTTGGGAAATAAAACTTAGCTACTCAACACCGAGGTATCCTCAAGGAAATGGACAAGCAGAAGCTTCCAACAAAACCATTCTCAGCAATCTTAAAAAACGCTTGAACGCTCGAAAAGGTGGATGGTATGACGAGCTGCAACCTGTGTTGTGGGCTTATCGAACAACCCCGAGGCGAGCAACAGGTGAAACTCCATTCTCATTAGTTTATGGGATGGAAGCCGTAGTCCCATCCGAGCTGAATGTTCTAGGTTTGCGCCGGAGCGAAGCTCCACTTAACGAGGAGTCGAATTCTAAATTATTAGAAGATGTCCTCGATACAATCGATGAAAGGCGAGACCAATCCCTTATTCGACTTCAGAATTATCAACAGTTGACCGCTCGATACTATAACTCAAAGTTGAAAAACAGACCTTTAAATGTAGGAGACTTTGTTTTAAGGCGAGTGTTCGATAACACAAAAGAAGAAGGCGCTGGAAAACTCGGTATTAACTGGGAAGGCCCTTATCAAATCACTGAAAAAATCCGGAACGGTGTATACCGTTTACAAGACCTTGACGGAAACCCCGTTCAAAGGCCTTGGAACATAATCAACTTGAAAAAGTTCTATTGCTAAAGCAAACACATTCGAACTACGATTTGGCTTGATCCTAGTTTGGGTACGTAGGCAGCTCGCTAAATACGAGTCCAGCTATAATATAAAAATTAAAATATTATTTCAAATCATGGAATCTTATTCTTAATCTTGGGCTTGAATATAGAGTACATTGCAAACAATGTATAAATAAATATTTCTAGCTAAACTCAGATTCAAAAGGGTCTTGAATTACGGAATAACTCTTCTCCTTGACCTGCGAGGTCAACGATGCTCATAATGCAACCTGGCATGTTTCCGTACTCTTGAAGTCCAAGTTCGATCCAATCGGAAGGATGGGCTTCGAGGCAATGAAGCTCGCGAGCAATGTCAAGGCAACGCTTCCCTAGTTCCCTTCTCTTCTTCCTAATCTCCTTTTTCTCGTCCTCGAGCTCGTCTTGCCTAGTGATAAGCTGAAGAAAATAAGATGACACAGTTAGCAATAACAAAAAGAGTAAAATCACTAGGATGGAAAATACCTTGTTGATAAACTCCTCGGCCTTGACACGATCTTGGGCTGACAGTCTCTCGATTAAAACGATTGGAACCTGAACGCTAGTTCCCTTCCTCAACATTCGTGACCCTTCCGGTTCGCCAGCTTTTCCAGTTTTTGTAAGCTCGATGTCTGGTGCTCCCGGAAGATCGTCACTTATCAATTTGAATGAATCAGAAGGTTTCTCTGAAGAATTTCCTTCCTCAAACATTTTTGTAGAATCGTTGTTGAAATTCAATGGCAAACTACACCCACTTTATACTCAAAAATTTATTCGATTACATTTAAGAGGATTAATTGACGATTTCCCGAATCTGAAATTACTACTTTCGTGGAAAATGTAATCGGGTTAATTGCTAATTATATTCCCTAGATTAAACGCATTAAATGAGATTTGAATAATCGGCGAATTTAAAGCGAAATAGGGAACGCAATTAATATCGTTGGGCAACTAGCCCGATAGAATATTACAAAATAAAAAAAAATATATATATAAATAATAACTAAGAAGGAGGAGGGTTCGTAGAAGGGACTTCGTCGGATGACGAACCGTTCTCACGCTCGGCGGGCTCGAGGCTCCTTTGGTAGATGTCCCAGTGCTTCTTCAGAAACCTGATGTGTTCTCGAAGACAGCTGGGAATGCGAGCGATAGAGTCAAATCCCCTCCTCTCCCAGTTATGAACGTCCGACTCCAAACGTCGGATTTTCCTCTCAGTCCTAGCAATTCTCTCCTCAAAACTTGATCTCCTACACATAGATAAGTCAAGTTAGTCCATGGAAGTATATGAGGGTGTAGAATCTTACCTCGGATCGGTTCAAGTGGTTTTTCATCGGGTGGCTTCTCCTTGATCTGAATGGTTTCATTGACATTCTCATCCCCATTGGCAGCTAGTTTGATAAGTAAAGGCGCGTACTCTTCACGATTTTTGTTTTGGTCCATGAATTCCAATATTTTCGTTGAATCGCCTTTATGCTCAATGTAATCCTTCTTGTTACCTGCAAGTTCCTCAACGTTTTGGGCAAGACACAAGTGTGTTATGGCAGTCATATAATCACTAAAAACATAATAACACGTTTCAGTTTGGACCATTCCATCTGTTTTATGTGAATCAACTTCTTGTTTATCTTTTACGTGTTGCTCAAAACAGAAATTTTGATCTGTATGTTCCTTAATTTTACCTAATATTTTCTCAGCATTTTCTAGCTTTAATAAGACCAATATCACAGGTTTTGAATCATCAAAAACGTTAGGGGTTAAAGGAATACTTACCTTAGCTTGATGCAGTTTAGATATCTCGGTTTGTGGAGTTGTCTCTTGTTCCGTGACTAGGGCTGGTGCATTCTCTAGACCTTGTATGACCTTACCATGTGGTTCAGTCTCCGCTTGAGCTGGTAGTGTAGCCTCTGTTTTCTCCTCTAGAATAGGTGCAAACGTTTTGCTTGGCTTATGGTGTTGATCTTGAGCTGCAGCTTTCTTCACAAACTCCTCATAGATTTCTAACTTGAAACTTTCCCATGTATGAACTGGTTCATTGTAGTTGACTCGAGGTTGAAACTTTTCCATCCTCTATCTCTTTGATCAAATCGAGGTTGCTTTTCATTTCATCGCGTTCGGAGTTAAGCTTGTTCCAAGCTTTGTCTGCAGCGATAAATTCCTGCACAGCGAGAAGGAACTTTTGCCCAGCTCCTTTAACCTCCTTCCGAGCGTCATGAGATATTTTACGAACATCACGATCTTTCAGTACGGAAAGAGACTCATTCTTACGTTCGAGCTCTTCAGCAGCTGTTTTAACCTTGTTAAGCTCCGATCTCAGAAGCTCAATCTCGCCTTTAGCGAAGTTATGATCAGCAAGGGCAGTCTCTAGTTTTTGCTCTGTCTCAATTAAGGTCTTCCTTGTCTCCTCGCCGGATCTTTCGAGTTTCTCGATTTCCTCCCGGCGAACCAAGTCGAGGCCAGCAGTCTCCTGCACGAGCCGATTGGAAGATTGCAGTTTCTCGATCTCTCCTTCAGCGACGACAACTTTCTTGGAAACTTTGGCAAGTTCTTCTTCGTAAAAGTTGACGATGCCATTCACGTCCAGAGTTGCCTAACAAAAGAAGATTCGTTTTTAAAAAAATAAAAAAAATGAATAAATCGAAATCACTTATCTAAGGATGCAAGTGGTCAAACCTGGGAAGAATGGAATGAGTGACTGATGTACATCCTCTTAGCATCAGGTTTCCACCAATCAAAGGATGGAAGTTTTTTCCCAGCACGAGTGTGGAAGCACCTGAACATATTCCCGATCTTCTCTTTATCTGGAATAAAGTTAGTTGTGTGAGAATTGAGTTTTCTTTGGAAAAAGAATCTATTAATCTCAAACAACAAAATGACAGTTAAAGGTTACCTGCTTGAGACGAAGCTCTGGCAACCAGTCCAGAGCTCGGAGATGATCGAACCCTAGAAGTATTGCCTCGGGGGCGTCTGGGGGGTAGCATCCCTGAACTCAGCGGTTCCTTCGAAACAGTTCCTGAGTCAGGATTTGCATCCTGAGCTTCAGCAGGCTCAGGAATTGGCGGATTCGAAGAAGCGACTCTGCCCTTCCTTGTGCTCTTGGGACGTCCCTGGGGCAGGGGTTCAAGTTCTTCGGCCTTCCTTTTCTTCATGAGAGAAGAGTCACTTGCAAGGCCTTCCTCCTCAACGGTAGCAGCAACCACGTTGTCTGCTGCTGGGATGGAGGGAGAAGCATTGCTCACAGCAACCGCCATTGACTTTGAACCTTCAAGGGATCCATCGTCAACCAGGAGAGTTTTCCGGTAGACCTTATCGTCTCCGGTGGAAGTTGCGTTTTTCTTGTCTCTCCCAACTAGAGAAATCTGATCTTTGATCTTCTTGTTTGCTTCTTTGAACTTTCTCCTGTCTCGAGCATTCAGACTCGAGAGATCAATCCCAGCAGGAGGAGGGTTGACGGGGTTAGTAAGGCCCATTCTAACAGAAAATCCGGCACCGTGAATCCTTTCCTAAGTAAAGGAATTCCAATTAACTGGCCTCTCCAAGACGGCCTTGTAGAAATTGAGAAAGTCGATGGATGGGGCCGGTCGAATTTGGGGACCTGCAAGAAAATATCGAAATGTTGAAACGCAGTTTGAAATAGCATAAGAAATCTATTCGATTAAGTCCTAGTTTCTACCCAAATTCAATGACCAGTTGACCCGAAGGAGATCAGAAGAACTTTGAGTAGTAAAGCTATTTATGCGGAAGAAGAACCAAAACTTCCTCCAGGCATTGTCCTTTAAGGGCAGGCTGTCAATAAGACTCCGATCCGCGATCGGATAAAGGGCATAATACCCAGAAGTTCGGGACTCGCGAGCCTGGAAAAGCTCCAAGAGTTCGCAAAGTCCCAGCGAGTAGCCAGCCTCCGCCGCAACAGTAAAGGTACACAAAAGATACCGGAGCATGTTGGGCGACATCTGAGAGAAGGCAATTCCCAGATGGTTGAGGTAGGTGAGAAGTATCTCGGGAAGGGGAAAGAATAAGCCGCATCCTTTGAAATAAATTTCATAGGCACAACAATAACCTTCTCGCCCCGATTCAGGAGACTCGATGGGCTCCGGAACTATCATCTCAACCTCAGGACGGATGTGACATAGTCTGCGAAGATCGTCGAGAGAATCGACAGTTGATTCACTCTGAGGGTGAAGATCAAACTCGTCTCCAGTATGGATTTGAGGTTCGGGTCCATCACCCATGAGAGTTTCGAGGTCATCAACTTCATACTCGCAAAATTCGAAAGAAAGGTTCGACATTTTACAAAAGGGATTTTTTACCGAAAAGAAACAATGACTTCTGTAATAAGAATGAAAGTTCTCTAAGTAAAGAAGATAAGATGGAAAAGAAATTCTACCTCTTAGAACCCTAAAGTATGATGGGAAACCGCCTCGAAAGTATTGGGAAGTGGGACAGTTTTTCCCGTAGTATTAATATAAAATTAGGAAATTAATGATGACGATTGTCAGGGAAATCAAATCATCTGATTATCCGAGATCGGCGTAACAGCGTAAAACATGGAGAAATTCCAGAATGTTAAAGATCTCGAGTCATTAATTACTACTTACTTAAGTCTTCCAAGCCGAGCACTCAGCTCGCAAGACTTGGGGGGCTAAATGTTGGGGTCGGATCCCACACACTTTCGGTAGGATCCACTTGGATCTGTCCACGTCATTATTACACAATAATTCTCCTGGATTTCTAGATACATTATTGAACTTGACCGGTTGGGAGTTCGATTTAGTTTATTAAAGGAGTTCGATCTTTACCAGTACGGAGTTCGCTCTTATTCAACATACAGTTCGCATAGAGAAAGACCGAAGCGAGGAGAATATTGTTCAAGGCTCGCGGTAGCATCAAGGCACGGGAGTTCGGAGTCAGCAAGAAAGAGTTCGGAAGGCCCACGCGAAGCCCAAGACAAGATTCAAATTCAAGCCGTTTCGGTCAAAATGTAACTTATGTGATTAATGCGGATCAATATGATTACGAGTAGTAAATAGCCGCATTAATCATGTTTTTCTCTATATAAACAACCTCAAACGCATGTGTTTGGGAAGAACAATCTTTTTACCTCCTATTATCTAGCAATACAACATACTTTTCTTTTCATAATTTCGCAAGGCTTGTTACTATTTTATTCTTACCAATTTCTTTCGCTTTATTTAGTTTCTTGGTTACTTTCCTTTTCGAATTCTTATTTTCATTTGTCGATTTTAGAGTTTTTGTCCACAAAAATACTTAAAGACAATCGAGTGTGAATCCTACATCCACAGTTTAGACTTTGTGATTCTAGATATGTTTATATATGGAGAATTTGTGAGCCCTTAGGCTTGCCTTCGCTGAGTAATCTTAGATTGCTCATCCCTCTCTTTCTCTTGCAGGTAATGATGCGGAGTAGTGGCCGGAGTTATCAGTTGGTGTTGGTTTTTGGTGTTTGTGTTTATTATTTTATTTTATTGGATAATCTGGAACATTATTTCATTTTTTGGATTGAAGGACGTTCAATTTGAATTAATGGAGAATATTGGTTATTTTCGGTTAAGTATGAATTACTTGAGTTACAAGTTAGCTCGTGACATGCCTTTTTATTGAAGTAGAAATCGGGCGTCACAATTTTGGTATCAGAGCGTCTAGGTTATGTCAAACCGGTTCTGTCCCGGAAGGCAGTCATGAGGAAAGAAACTGATTCACTTGCTTTTCTGTGTTCAGATGCCGCCAAAACGTGGAAGAGGAGCAAGGGCTGCTGCACAGTCAAGAGGGAGGGCCGCGAGGTCAGAGGCCTCTAATGAGAGTGTCCATGTTGAGAATCCGGAAGTTGTGGCTCCGGCGGGACAACCACAAGTGAATGGCCCTGCGGCTAATGAAATGGCTATGTTTGAGGAATTCCGTAGGTTCCAGCAATTCATGCGGAGGGCTCCTTCTATGAGAGAAGCACCAGAGGTGAATGCTCCACATCGGGACGGACCTGAAATGGTAGCACCACCTCAACACCAGCCACCGCCACCGCCACCGCCATATCCTATGCAGACTCATCCTATGCATGTCCATGGGCTAGGAACGACGTACTTGGATGCTATCAGATATCTCAAGGACGTGAGTATGAAGTTCTTTGATGGTAAATCTGATCCCGTTTCTGCTTATAACTGGAGAAAAAAATTGGAAAGGAATCTTGACAGTGTTCGGTGTCCGCAAGAGTACCGTAAGGAGTTAGGTATGGTGGGATAAGGTTGTATCTCAGGTGCGTGGACGATATGACTTGACCTGGGAGGATTTCAAGACAGTATTTTCGAGAAAGTATTTTCCTAAGGAGGCCATGTACCGGATGGAGAACGAGTTCTCAGAACTTCGCCAGGGAAATATGACCGTGAAGTTCTTAGGTTTAGACTTTGTAGGATCCGTGTAGAACGAGTTCTCAGAACTTTTGCTTAGAAATATATATATCCGTGTAGGATCGGTCTTAGGTTTAGACTTTGTGATTCTAGATATGTTTATATATGGAGAATTCGTGAGCCCTAAGGCTTGCCTTCGCTGAGTAATCTTAGATTGCTCATCCCTCTCTTTCTCTTGCAGGTAATGATGCGGAGTAGTGACCGGAGTTGTCAGTTGGTGTTGGTTTTCGGAGTTTGCATTTATTATTTTATTTTATTGCATAATCTGGAACATAATTTCATTTTATGGATTGAAGGACGTTTAATTTGAATTAATGGAGAACGTTGATTATTTTAGGATAAGTATGAATTACTTGAGTTACAAGTTAGCTCGTGACATGCCTTTTTATTGAAGTAGAAATCGGGCGTCACACACATCTAATGGATCTAACTTTCCTCCTTCCGAGATGCTATATCCCGTAGAGATCAAAAACTTTATTACTTGTGTGTCTGCACCACCTAATATATTATGCTTTTGTTTGTTAGATTGTTTGTTATTTGAGACGGAGAGTAGTTTTTATTGTATTGGTGAGAGTAGAACCGAAAGAGTCCGGCTAAGATTGTGAATGGTAGATGTGCTAATGGAATAGAGAATGAAACAAAGGAAATGAGTTCTTGGAAAAAGATAGAAAGAGTGATAGCTCTCTGGAAAAAATTGTAAAGACGGAAATTCATATATATATATTGAAATGAATGTGGAAAATATGAATTGTTAAAGATAAAGTATAGATAAGCTTATGAGTATACTTCTGTATAGAATCTTATATTTAGAAGAGGTACACTAACCAATACAGTGAAGATAGACGAAGGACAAAATAGTAAATTTGCGTATACCAAATTGAGAAAGTCGTTAAAGTTAGTCCCCATACAACAATAAATCTAGGAAAGTGGTGGTTTCGGTGAGAGTTGAGGAACATACATGTAAGACCGTGAAAGGAAGCTCTCTTGGGAAAAGTGTCTAAGCCAATATTGTGAAAGATGTCTATGGCTAATGAGGTAACTTATTGCGTGGTTCTTTTTTGAAACTTAGGTTGTATATTTCTGCAGTTGGATGGTATCTAACCAGAAAAAAGGTATGAAAGCTTATGTTAAAATTATGGAAAAAGTTGTTTTTCTTAGACTACCAATTTCAATCAAAAACATGAATTAGCAAGACGTAAGAAAGATAATAAATTTAATTTATGAGATCAGTTTCCTTGCATTATGAACAATTGACGTCACAATTTAGGTAACAAAGAGGGTTGATCTCCATGTATAAAAACAAAAGAGAAAGAGAGAAACGCGGTTGACACCATAAGACAAACTTGGATGATCAAATACGGAAAGAAAGTGAGAAAACAGTTATGACATGACCTCTTTATAGCAACGTTTTCTGCATATGTAGCTGAAACTTGATGGCGAGGTTTCTCATTGTGTTGAGATGAACCATTTTTATATAAGAGATGCCCTGATGGACTTTTTAGGATGAATGGGGTTATTGTCAAAATATTATAATTGTTTTACTAATAGCAAATTTTTTTAATAGTATAAAACAAGTAAGAGATAATGACACATCATATTTGTAATATATTTTATCCAATAAACTTTTTTTTCTTATTAAAACAAAATTTTAAATAACGTAAATGATACTACAAATATAAATAAATAAGAACATTTATGTTAAAAAGAATAAATAATAAACATTATAATATTTTTGTATTAGTAATGTTAATGTATAACTACTTAAATAAATACTAAAACCAAAAATATAGTTGTGGACATAGATCAAAGGTTTGGCGATGATATAGCTCGTGCCTAGTTTCTAACATTGGATACAGATGTTTGAATCTGGAATATAAGGCTCTTGCACCGACATTACACCAGAAGGCTAGATCTCATTCTCAGGCAGTGAGGTTTGTGTGTCGTTATTTTGTCCTCCCGTTGTGGCACACCCCATTTGCGATTTTGAAACACTAGAAAACTGAAAACAGAATGTGAAATCAGTTAGTTTTGTTTTATGTGCAGGAGGAGAGAATGTTATATAACTGTAAAAGAAAACACGAATCTGTCTTTCTTTTGAAAGGATGCTTTGTTTATGAAACAGATGACGACTCCTAATAAGCTTTGAGATTATTGGCCTATGCAACACAGGTGCTAATCCTCCTAATAAGCTTTAAGCTTCTTGGACTATGCAACACAGATGCTAATCCTCCTAATAAGCTTTAAGCTTCTTGGCCTATGCAACACAGATGCTAATCCTCCTAATAAGCTTTAAGCTTCTTGGCCTATGCAACACAGATGCTAATCCTCCTAATAAGCTTTAAGCTTCTTGGCCTATGCAACACAGATGCTAATCCTCCTAATAAGCTTTAAGCTTCTTGGCCTATGCAACACAGATGCTAATCCTCCTAATAAGCTTTGAGATTCCTTATCTCCTTCAAGCTCGTAAAACAGAGAACTTCATGCTCCTCCTAGCCAATCCTCACTCGCATTTCTTACAACTAACCACTCTTCTCTTCCTTTTATGTTGTGCACATACACTACCCCAGAGAGAGAGTTACAAGATGAATAGCTCGTTGATGTTGATAATGGCAGCCTCAATGATAGTGGTAATGAGCTTAGTCATGGTTTTAAGCTTGATCTTAGTCCTACTAGCACAATCACCAATACCGCTGCAACCACAACCATAACCAAGTCATTTCCACCACAAATATTCTCGAAATGAAATGATCCATAAATCGAACGCCTTTTGATTTTCGTGACTTAGAAATCGGTTTTCAATGCGGTTGCGAGTTGCTTTCTTCACAAGGTTCATTGCAAAAGAAAAAAAATCCTTTGGACACTTGCAGCAGTAACACCCACCAATAAGAGTGGTGCAATCCTTCTAGCCATGGATTTTAGAAAAATATATGTAAAGTAAATGATTTTTAAAGTATGCACTCAATCTAAATAGAACTAGGATCGGACCCGGACGTACGTCCTGTTAATATAAAAATTTTATGAGTTGAAAAATTCATGTCTTTAGGTTGTCTGTGTTTGTGTGGGAAACAAACTTGACATGACTATGTAATTGTTATTATATTTGAGAGATGGTATTATTGAAAAATATGGTATGGTAAACATAGGTAGCATGTATTTAAAAGATGTATGTTTGTATTGTATGTATTAAAAGATAGTTGGAGTTTGGAGGGTAAAAAAATAAAGGTAAAGTGTATTATATGTAATAGTTAAGCTTGATAATTATAAATTAATGTGACAATCTATTTTAAACATGTAATATGCTATACATAATTTAAGTATTTTTCAATTTAGTACCTTTCTTATTGGACATGTATAAATTATAAAGATTCAATAAACTCTAAATAGCTAATTTTAGTTGGACCGATTGAAT
Organism: Arabidopsis arenosa; assembly: GCA_905216605.1. Taxonomy (NCBI): domain Eukaryota; kingdom Viridiplantae; phylum Streptophyta; class Magnoliopsida; order Brassicales; family Brassicaceae; genus Arabidopsis; species Arabidopsis arenosa. The sequence goes on along the minus strand of LR999455.1, from coordinate 5,807,501 downwards.
TTTTTTTTTAAATATTTTTTTGAGTTAGCCAATATTATTGAAACAGTTTAGTGTGAAAATGAGAGAAACATTTAATCACCCACATAAACCTATAAAAATATTTAAACAATATGTTGTTTATATGTTTAAGAGTGTTATCAAAAATACCAAATGAATTAGTAAGTACCTATAAAAAATACCAAATGAATACGTAGGTACCTTCATGTTCAATTATCTCCCAAAAACTCAAAATAGTGAATACCGGATTTTTTTAATCTTGTTATTATAACTTTTCTCTATCCACATTCGTCTAATATAATTAGCATCCTCTCCAATCAAACGACAACACAATTTTTCGTTCCTACAATTAATTTTGTAATGGTGAAAGAAACTACAAATGAATTAGACAATTACCTTATTTTAATTGTATAGCATTTTACAAAAATTTATAACTTACTTTGCATCAAGTAGAGTGAAAGTAAGAACCTCAACACCATCCTCAATTTTAATTTGTGAAAAATAAATGAGTACTCCATAAATATCTATTAAATCATTTAAAGTTTATTATCCAAAATTACAATGAATTATGGTAATTTAAAATACGTATGGGGTTATGATAACATACTAAATTCTGAGTAAAAAAATTCATGTCTTTAGGTTGTCTATGTTTGTTTGGAAAACAAAGTTTAATATGACTTTGTAAATGTGATTAAATTTGAGAGATGATATAATTGAATAACTGGGTATTATAAACCAATCTAAGTTGTATTTAAAAGACATATGTGTTGGGTATATAGTAAAAAATAGTTGGATTTTGGAGGTGTTAGGTTTGGTAAAAAAAGAATGTATTATATGCAATAGATAATTATAAATTAGTGTGAGAATATATCTTAAACATGTAATATGCTATATATAATTTAAGTATTTCTAATTTAGTACCTTTCTTATTAGACATTTAAAAATATAGAGGTCCAAGAACCTATAAATACCATACGTGCGTGGTTTTGTTTGTATTTGTATATTTATATATCCATATTTTATCCGCTACTCGACTCGTAACCGTTTTAAAAAGAAAGTACTCGTGACATTAAGGTCAGGTAAAAGGTATCATAATTCTATTACTCCCGTGGGTAAGGATCAAATAACAGATATTAATATATTTTTTAATTCTCGTCCCGTTACAGATCCGTTTTCTGCTTTACTATCCGACCTGTAAATACCCATTTTATTAGAATTTTATAATATTACTAAAATTTTATAAATATATCTCATAGTAAAATTTAAAGCTTAAGTTTGTAACTTTTTACTTTTTGGAAATATATGTGCAAGGTTTTAATTGTGTTTGTATATTTGTATACAATAATTAGGGCTAGGCACTGATACCCGTTACCCGTAATCGATCTGTTATCTGACTCGTGCCTGTTTCGAAAAAAGGTATATGTGACCTTAGGGTCGGGTAAAGAGTATTGTATTCAATTACCCGTGGGTAAGGGTCGAGTATAGGATATTACTAATTTATTTAATATCTGTTCCGTTACCGATATGTTTTTCTCTTTACTACCCGACACTTAATTACCCGTTTTAGTAGTGTTTTATAATATTACTAAAGTTTTAGAAATATATCTTATAGTAAAATTTAAAGCTTAAATTTGTAATTTTATACTTTTTCAAATATATGTATGGGGTTTTGTTTTTTTTGTATTTTTGTATATAACATTTAGGGCTTGACACTTATACCCGTTACCCGTATTCGATCCGTTATCCGACTCGTACCCGTCTATAAAGAAAAGGTACTCGAGACCTTAGATTCGGGTAAAGAGAAAACACTATATTTATTTTTTGATAATAAATAATTATTTAAAATATCTATAAAGCTTAAATATTATTAATAATTTAAAGTTAAAGTTTTAATAATATTATTATTAAATTAAATTTTGTAAATTTTTAATATTATCAATATTTTGAACTTTTATTAAGTTTTAATATTATTTATATTTTAAACTCTTATAAAGTTGAAATATTTTTATAATAAATGAAACCTTTTAAAAGTTTAAACATATTTTTCTGAAAATTATATATTCAATAAATTTATTAGTTTAACTAAAGAACCAAATTATACCGAATAATTTTTTAAGTTTGTATGCTTGATAAGTCAAGTTTTATACTCATTCTAATCTCAAATCATTTGGTATTTATATAGATGACTTTGAGCTATTGTCAAAATTTCTTAGCAATGTGGGACATTGAAAACACACTTTTTACACTGATTGAATCATATATTTTCGTTTTTAAAAATTTGAATCATAATATATGCAGAAAATATATATTTTTATTGACTATATGTATTGTTATAGTCAATTCTTTTTTAACTTATGATTCAGATTTTTAACTTTTTATTAAGATTTTTTTAGGACTTACGAAAAATACGGATACAGATTTATTTCGATAAGATTACGAATTTTACAGGACATCAAGTTTGGAATTATCATTAACTAATTTAATTAATGAGAAATTTTTAATTTCGAGGTCAACAATATTTGCAAAGATTTGATAGTTTTATAATTAACAATAACAGAAATTTTAGGATACATTGTATTTGTTTATCATGTGTAAGATTTTGTTTACTGTTTTGATTTAGTAGGTGATAAATTTATGGGATCTGAATTTTATACGGATGAATTGATTACGTTTTAATTAAGTTTTTCTATCCAAAAAAAGAAAAACTTTTTAATTAGTTTTGTTTCATTTTTTGGTTAGTTTATATATTTGAAATTGCTGTAATCATAATATTCCATAACAAATTCAAATTTCAATTATTTATTTAATTGTTGGGTAGTTATGGTAATTACAAAATCTTGGGGTCTTATATTTGATTATGACTTCTTTTGCAAAATCTTCAAAATAACTCTTATTTTTATATTTATGAAATATCAGAAAACAAAAATGGTTAAGATGTCGAATGTAATCAATTCAATTTTCCGTAGTAAATGCATTAATGAAATGAAATATTCAGAACATATGTTACAATGTTATCTTTTGGAAAACGTGAGAATGTAAGTAGAGAATAATCTGGCAAATAAAAAAATTAACGTTAAATAGTTAATATAAAATAAGACATGGATATTCCATCAACGGTTCAAAAACTTTATATATTCATTAATATACAAAATTATATTAATATATATGTAACCCATATATGATAATGTTAAAAAAAATACATCATTGTAAAATTTTACTTAGGATACCAGTTAACTTAGAACAAACATTGCGGAAGTAACTTTTGAAGGAACTTGTATAAGAAAAAATGACATAGCATCACGAAGAAAAATATGACATATTATATTCTGTTTTTCTTATAGAGTTTAACTATTCGTAATATTTTAAATTTTTATAAACCCTAAATAGTATATCTTCGTTTGAAACTTTTCTAAACATTAAATATTAATAAGATTGAAACTTTTTATAGAGTTTAAATATTATTAAAATTTGATGTAAAGTTTAAATATTATCAATATGTTCAACTTTGCATAAAGTATAAATCTTATTAATATTTAAAACTTTTATTAAGTTTAAATCTTAATAATATTTTAAACTTTGCATAAAGTTAAATATTATTAAGATTTTAAACTCTTATTAAGTTTAAATATTATTAATATTGTAAACTTTTTTAAGTTTAAATATTATTAATATTTTAAACTCTTGTAAAGCTTAAACATTTATAATATTTGTAACCTTTTGAAAGTTTATATATATTTGATAAAATCACGGGTTCAACTAAAGAACCAAATTATATCAAACAAAACTTTTAAATTTGGACGCCTGATAAATCAAGCTTCTTGCTCATTCAAATTTGAAATCATTTTGGTGTTTATATAGATGATTCTGAGCCATTACCCAAAATACTTAGCGATGTGGAACATTTTGTTAGGTATTTTGTATTGTTATTTTGGAAATCTAATTGATTTATCTTAATTCTCTACGATTTTTGTAACGCCCCGAAAATTCAAAAGAATTTTTGAAGCATTACTAAAACTAATATAATAAAAATACTGAAATTTTTATAACGTATAAAGTTGAAATCTCGTAAACACTCCAAATCTCAAAAGTAAAATAAATTAAACTTTGGAAAATCTACCAAGTCTCGATCTACGACTGAAAAACAAACTCTTAACCTCAGCTGCACGCTACTCCTCCTCAATGTCCTCTGCACGGAATCAGAACTTATGTGAGCGAAAAATCGCTCAGTGAGACTACAAACCCGATGAACAAGTACCAACACGGTCTGATCCCGCACAGAATAATGTTCACGTGTTGGTACTAACAGACATAAATTCCAATTCAATTAATTAAATATAAATAAAATAAATCACAACAGAAAATATACTATGATAAATACTTAATCAAATCATCAGAACAGAATAATATCATCAGACAGAATAATAACATCAGAACAGAACGACCAGGTATCCAGCAATGCAACATCGGAATGGTACAACCCCAGCATTGGTCGACCCAAACCATATACTAACAGAATATTTACAAAATATACTCGATAGGAATGTTGGTCCCTAATGAGGTGATAAGAAAGTACAGTCCATGGTATTAACCTACCTCAATATCACTAACAGACTAACAGAATACAGAATACATCTGTTGGCGATGCCGGCCGCCACAGATTGCTCAATAGAGCTAGCTAAATCAGAATAGCATGCTGATACCGGTCTTAACAGAATTACATATTTCACCACCACAACAAATTCAGAATAATAATAATAATAAAACAAATAATTAATTTTTAAAATTCAAAACATACAAATAATTCATATCTTCTTTCTATCATATCCCTAAATATTACAAAAATGTATAATAACTAATATGGGAGTTAGAACTCACCTGGAAAGATTTTTCAGATGGAACGAGTGGTTAACGACAATTCTAGACACATCCCAAATCACCAATTAATTCACCTAAATTCAACCGTATATCAAAAAACTCCGTATAATATACTAATGGAAAGATAATTTCAATAAAAATCTTAATCAAGTATCAGATATCCTAAAACCGGTTTAAAAGCTGCCGAACCGTTCCGAATTACGATTGGTTAAAATTCAAAACTCAACCAATTCGAAATTAAATTTCATAAGAATATCTTACAAAGAGAGGCCATTCCAAAACCGGTTTCAAAACGCTAAGAACCGGTTTAACAAAATCCCGATTTGACTATGAATCAACAAAATCGAAATATTTACCAATCAGATTCCGATCAATTCCGACTTCCGTCTGATGAGATGTCAGCGGCGTTGGATCCGTATGAACGAGTTCTTTCTGAAAATGTATAGATTGAGTTCTAATTCTTTCTGAAACAAAATCCACCATTAAAGAGCTTGAAGCTCATTTCCATGGAAGAAAATTGAATAAGGAAGAAGATGAAGCTTACCACACTCTCCTATCAAAGCTGCAAACTACCAACCTAATCACCACGAATTCCGATCATAATGTATCAAAAATATGCAAATCGGAGTTGAGGCAAAAAAGGAATCTCGAAAACTCACCAAAGCTCCAAATTGACAAGAGAATCGGCTTCTAAATATTCGGGGCTTCAAAACGCATATATTTATATATATATATATATACGATGTCTTAGGGTTAAGAGACGAAGGTTCAACTTGCCAAAACCCATTCTCCGTTTTCGGAAGAGTTGAAACCGAGTTGCATCCTATTTTCCCATTTTTGCACTTTAGTCCTTGTACTTTCTCAATTTACAGATTTGTTTCAAACTTTTTAAATGATCAGAAATCCTCTTAATTTCAGACAATTTTAAATTGATTAGTTTAACCCAAAATATGATTCCTTTATTTTATTCAAATTTGGGGTGTTACAATTCCACAACCCTTAAAAGGAATTCGTCCTCGAATTCAGAGATTTACTGGAAACAGATGGAGATATTTATTTTTTCATCTCAGACTCCAATTCTCATGTCGCTTCTCTTCAGCTCTTTCATGTTTATAGTTATTAAAAATATATATTATATTCATATATATATCCTATACTATTATTTGGGGAGTACACTTTATAAGATACCCTTAAGTAACCTTCCTTTTTGTAAAAATTTACTTAAGAATGCCATTAGAGATAAAATTTCAAGGAGTAAATTAATTCATCTTATTAAGGATAAACAAGTCAATTTATACAATTTAATTAATTTAATTTAATTATAAAAACGAAAATACATTATTATTATTATTTTTAAATAACCAATCAAAATGAATATATAAGATTTGATATCTAACTTACCTTATTAATTTGTTATTAATCATTATATTTCACCTCTCATCTTTATATGATTCTATTATTGTGAAACAAATAAATCATCGTATCATCTATATAATAATAAAAAATAGATTTTTTTCCGCATATGCCATCATTTGAATTTTTAAATACGAATATAAATTATTCAATTTATGAAAAAAAAATTTAACGAGTCAAAAATTTAGACTTGGATAATATATTTATTTTAAACAAAAATAAATTCAACAAAAATTCCGCCTGAATAACGGGTCAGAATTTGAGTAATTATATTCAATTTCATATATTTTTAAAAATATATATAATTTTATATACTACGATAAAATTTTAAATATTTTAATTTGGAATATTTAAAAATAGTTTTATATTTAAAAACAAATATCATCAATACTTAATAAATAAAAAAATTAAAAATTATACATACACTAATTTGGTTTTCTTAAAAATATATATTTAAAAAATATTTATAATAGACGGTGGGTTAAATATAATGTATTATATGATGAAATGAGTTATGATCCTTATAACTATTTGAATATTTATATTTAAGTTCATACAATTATTTTTACAAAATTCTTAATTTTATATTCTACAATAAAAAATAAAAAAATATTTTACTTTGGAAAATTTTAAAAATAGTTTAATATAATATTTTAAAGAATATCATAAATATTTAATAAATCAAAAGATAAAAGTTATAAATACTCTAATTTAATTTTTCAAAGCATAAATATTTAAAATATTTATAGCAAGTACCAGGTTAAATGTAATGTATTATATGATAAAAAGAGTTATGATCTTTATAACCGAAACCATGTTAAGATTATATGATGAGATGAGTTAAATAAGGTTTGACACCTCTAAATATTTAAAATTTTGATTCTATAAGTATATATGAAAATAATGAATGATGGATTGTGCACATAATTTTTTTATTAGGATTCTAAATAAATATAGGTATGCACGGATTGAATTTAATCTTATTATATACCAAAATATGTTTATTATATACGCAATTTTTTTTCACTTACTATTAGCATATATCAAATACATACGTTTTATTTTTAACCAAAAAACGTAAAAAACCGTAAAAATCGAACTGTAACTAAACCGAATTACATACGGTTTCTATATGGTTTCACTTTCTACAAAACGAAAAAATCGATACTAAACCGAAAAAACCGTACCCTACCCCTAATATTTTCTCATCAAACAAAATAAAATAAAAAATTCTTATATGTCATTGTATTATGTAAAGAATTATTAAAATTGTACTATAAAACAAACAATAATCCAACTTTATATAAATATTTAAAAATTAAAATTTTATCCGTGCTGTTCCAGCACGGGTTATGATCTAGTATATATATAAAATTTTTAAAAAAACTTTTTTTGTATCTTTATTACTTTTATAATAATGAAATCCCACACCTAACGCTAGTAACGCATATTTCTTTATTAATTTTAAATTTTTAATTGAACGGCCCATTAATTTGAGGACTCACGAAACAGAAATGTGACAATTAAAAATTGCAAGTGGACGTCGTGATGAAAATAGTCGTAATCTATTTTATTTTCGTCTGCACCCAAAAGGAGTAGTAGTTAGTGTTTGAGATAAAACGTTTAAAATATGGATAGCACAAATATAAGTTTTAGTACAAAAATAATTTTTTGTTTCGAATTTAGAACATTATCTCTAAAGTTCTAAAATAGTATATATATATATATAGAGAATCTTCTCTCCATTTAACCTATTCATCTAAGCATCTACCTTTTTTTTTTTTGTCGTCTTTAATAAAATGCAAAACCAGAGTTCACAAAAGCAGAGCAAAATTAAAACAGGGGAAAGCAACAAAGAAAACAGGGGAAGACGTAATAAACCAGACTCATCTTCGACCTCGCCGTTCACTTTCAATCCGATTATGTAACCAAGCCGGACCACCGCGTGCTAAATACGATGTAAATCGTCCTTCTCGAGTAACACTACAAGCAATATCCTTGGCCAAAGAGTTGGCTTTCGGTGAAGAGAGGTGAAAACTAACCTCCCGCATCACCCGTATTACTTGTTGAATTTTGATGATCTGAGAACGATATTTAGGATACTCTTCCGGAGAAGTTAACGCATCAATGGCTGCACGACTGTCTGACCATACTTCACAAGAAACTATCCGCAGCTCTTTTAAACTCCGAAGACACCAAAGTATAACTTGAAGTTCCGCAGCTAATCGATTCACCATTGGGAGAAAAGCATCTCGAGCGTGAAAGACTGCATCACCCTCATGATTTCGTAGGATCCAAGCTCCTCCTATGTGGAATGAATTCTTGATCCATGAGGAATGTAGATTGCATTTAAGCTTACCTGTCGCCGGCTTAGTCCAGAATCTTTCACCGATAACTTGTCGCTGCAAACTTTGAGAGTGTTCCTGTTGAGAGAGAGCTTGTTGCTGCAACCATTCCTTTGCTTCCTCCAAAGCCGTGGCTAATACAAAATGAGGAGAATTTGTCTTTGCCGCATATAAGGTGGAATTTCTCGCCTTCCAAATCTCCCAAACCAACCAGGGAATAGCCTCTCTCAACTCTCTATCGATATCTTGTTTTTCCATTAGATTTAAAATATAATCAACCTGTTCATGAATGGACAACGTCGAGCCCTGGGGCCACCTAGGAAGGCCTGTGATGAGCCAGACATTTTGAGCCAAGGTGCAATCAAACAAAACATGAGAAATTGTTTCATTCCCATTTCCACAAAGTTGGCAGCCCGGGTTAACAGCGACGCCATGAGTTCGCAAACAATCTGCAATCGCCAAAGCACCAGATAATGCTCTCCACAAAAATAATATAATTTTTGGAGCAGTGGCAATCTTCCAGACTCTTTCTTTGGTCTTATTAATGGCTTGAGCGTCCGCCGTCACAATCTCCAGTAAACTTGCTTCCCTCGTGAGAACCCAATTACCACTCTTGACTGAATACTTGCCATCCTTTGTGTAAGCCCATACACATCTATCCGGTACACTAACCTCGGGAGGGAATGATCTAATGTGGGTGACATCATCGGGAGGAAACAGTTCCGCAAGCCGTAGAACATTCCATTCACCTTGTGTTGTTATCAAGGAAGATACTTTAAGATTCAAATCCATCATTAGATCTTTGTTTATCGGTCTTCTAGGAAAAGAGTCTAAGATCCATTTATCTACCCACACGCTTGTGTTCTGGCCATCTCCAATGGTCTTCATGAGACCTCTTTCAAGAAGTTCTCGGCCGAATAAATACTTCTCCATGCATAAGAGGGTCTATAGCCAATCTTAGCTTCCAAGAAACTCTTATTCGAGAAATATTTAGCCTTGTATACTCTAGAGAGCAGGGACTGCGGGTCATCAAGGAGGCGCCAAGCTTGCTTCGCTAGGAGGGCTTGGTTAAAACGACCTATATCTCTAAACCCCAAGCCACCATTTGTCTTAGACTTGCAGATTTTTTCCCAAGAAACCCAATGCATCTTATGTTTGTCTTCACTCGCATTCCACCAAAAGCTTGACATAGCACTTGTTATTTGCTGACATTGATACTTAGTCAATCGAAAACAAGACATAGCATAGACCGGTAATGCTAAAGCCACAGATTTAATAAGAACTTCCTTCCCTCCCAATGAAAGAGTTTTCTCATACCATCCGCTTAATCTTGATTTCAAGCGATCACTAATATACCCAAGAAGTGCGCGCTTTGATCCACTAAAGCATTCCGGGAGACCTAAGTATTTACCAGTACCACCCTCCTGCTCAATACCGGTAAAATTACGTATGAGCTGCTTCATATATGGGTCAAGCTTCCTCCCAAACGTTATAGCAGATTTATTAAAATTGATCATTTGCCCTGATGCTTTTTCGTAGAGTAAGAGACAGCGCTTAAATTCAGAGCATTCTTTGAAGGTAGCTTGGCAAAGAAACAAACTGTCATCCGCAAATAGAAGGTGTTGTATCGACGGGCAGCTTGGTGTTAGACGCATTCCTGTTAATCGGCCTTCCAGTTCAGACTTATTCATTATATGTACCAAAGCTTCAGCACATAGAATGAAAAGAAATGGTGAAAGCGGGTCTCCTTGACGGATACCTCTTTCTGGTTTAATAAAACCATAAGAGGAGCCATTGAGGAGTACCAAATAGGAGACCGATGTAACGCAGCTCATTATCCATTGTATCCAGGTAATATTAAAGCCAAGCCGGAGAAGCAACTCTTCTAAGAAATTCCATTCCACTCTATCATAAGCCTTTGACATATCGGTTTTGATGGCTATGAAATCCTCGTCACAATGTGCATTTGTTCTCAACGCATGGACCATTTCGTGGGCTAGTAGGATATTATCAGAGATGAGTCTTCCAGAAACAAAGGCGCCTTGAGTTGCTGAGATTAAACTAGGTAGAAAAACCTTAAGGCGCGCACATAAAACCTTCGATACAATCTTATAAATCACCGAACATAAGCTTATAGGCCGTAAATCAGTCATTCTTGAAGGATTAACCTTTTTTGGGATCAAACAAATCTGTGTAAAGTTCCATTCAGATGGAAGTACACCAGATTGAAAAAATTGTTGCACCTCTTCAACCACTTGCGGGCCAACAATGTCCCAATATGTTTGATAAAAATGAGCTGACATGCCATCCGCCCCAGGAGTACTGTCTCCTCTAATACTAAAGACTGCTTTCTTGATTTCTTCACTTGTCACCGGTTTAGTTAAATCTCTGTTCATACTCTCCGTAACTCTTGGTGTCATGCCATCCAAGGCTTCCGAAATAAGAGCCGGGTTAGAGCTTGCGAACATTTTCCTAAAATACTCAACCGCTATCTCTCCTTTTGATCCCTCCGTGAACTGCTCCGTATCATTGTCATCAAATAAGGAGAGAATCCGGTTCTGTACTCGTCTTCTTTGAACACTTCCATGGAAAAATTTTGTGTTCCGGTCACCATCCCGCAGCCATTTTTCCTTACTACGAAGTTTCCAATACAACTCTTCTTCCCTGTAAGCCTCGGCTAAACTCCACTTAAGCGATTGCATTAAACCGTGATGGGGCTGCAGCTTCATACCTTCGTTATCTAACTGATTCCGGAGGTGTTTAATTCTGTCCTTAGAGTTTTGAGAAGAGTTGCGCTTCCATTTAGAGATGAGCTTCCTACATTCGGAGATGCGATGCAAAACATCGTTCTGGCCTACATTGCCTTCCTTATTCCATCCTTCTTTTATTATATTTAAGAGGTCCGGTTTAGACGTCCATCTTTTATCAAACATAAACCGGCCCGTTCTAGAAATATTTTCACTCACAAATCGGAGAAATAAAGGACGGTGATCTGACCCGATACGCTCTAGGAATTCAGCTTGAACCCGTGGGAATAGGTGAAACCAAGCTTCATTTCCAAGTGCTCTATCCAAACAACATTGTACCCATTGATTATTGCGATCTCCAGCCCATGAGAACTTGTTACCAATACTTGGAACCTCCCGTAGACGACAATCATTAATCATATTCCGAAAAGAAAAGAATGATGATTCCGCCCGTGCTGGTCCACCAAGTTTTTCTGTGTTATTAAGAATTTCATTCAAATCTCCCAACACCAACCAAGGATCATCTCTAGAAACTCCAATATCAATTAAACTATTCCATACTCCTTGTCTTAAATGAGAAGCAGGATCACCATACACACAAGAAACAAAAAAATGTTGTGATCCAAGCTTAACTCGTACATCAATGATCCTATGATCCGAACTAATAACGTCAACTTCATACGCCGTCTTCCAAAATAGTGCTAATCCACCACTTAAGCCGATAGGATCGACAATATGAGAGTGTTCATAGCCCATCCATTGTTGAATCTTCTTCACGTGATTGCTGGAGTTTTTGGTCTCCAGGAGGAACAAGAAATCCGGAAAATGCTCACGCCGCATTTCCTTCAAGGTAGGAATTGTCAAAGTGCCCCCCAAGCCTTGACAATTCCAGCTCATAAAGCTCATACTTGTTGCGGCGGTTCCTCATTCGGAACCACCTTAACTTCATCGCACTTGGCGAGTTTTGATGAGTTTGCGGCTTCATCAGTAGCCTTCCGCTTGTACACCATGGTTACTTCAGTCTTCTTTCCTTCTTGAGATACTAATTGACCTGAGGCCTTTGCACGAGCTTGAGCCTTCCTCTTCCATTGATTAGGACGCCTCCTAGTCTTAGTCAGTTTAGCTTTAGTTCCGGATGGGCTAGTTGCAAAACCAGCCCGAAACACCGTAGAACCGCAAGAATTCTCGAAGGCCGTAGTATAGGGATTGGAAGCGGAATGTCTTGCTACTGATTCATTGTCTTGTTTCTTCCCAGTGGCATCCACTCGAGTTGAGCTCGCAATAGCTAGTGAGTTGTTGCTTGAATGTTGAAAATCAAACACTAACCCTTTCCCTTTATCTATGTCAGTTGTAACCCGTGCAGGAGCTTCCAAACGTAGAAGAGTCTTTTGACCTTGAATATCATTCTCGAGACCCCAAACTGATTTGCGGACTCTCTCAATTCGAATCTTCTTCTCCTGTTGATCAACAACCGATAGATACTGCCTCATCTCATCAAGCACTTCCTTAGCGATTTTTGGTTTCCCCGATACTAGATCAATTCCCACATCATCATCTGTGAGCACTCCAAACAAGGGATCATCTTTGCTGATTTTAGGAATTAAGCGACTCGGAATAATGTTCGCAGCCTTAACTTCACCCGTAGCAATTACTTGCCGGTTTGAAGGATTAAAGGGACATCGTTCCTTGTCATGAGTAAGGCGCAAACATTGGTAACATCTCTTCCTGATTCGTTCATACTCAATTCCAATGCTCACTATCTCCCCCGTCGGAAGTTGGAGATCCCTGCAGTTCATTATTTATAGTTCTAAGCATCTATCTAATCAACATTATTTATATTACATTAATATAAATTTAAAACATTCATTTAGTGCATAATTTATGTTACTTATAATTAATATAAATTTTAAATTATAAATAAATAAAAAAACAAATTTGTAAAAAAAAATGAGATATTAAAATATAAAATTATACTACACAATTTTTATTAGTAAGAATAATATAATTCATATGTAATTTGTGTAGTATATTTTCAAGTGGAACTACAACTTTATAACATGGTCAAAAAAAGAAAATAAGTTTTGGTATTTTATCAATGGAATCAAATGCTTTTAAGGAGAAAATAGTTGTTTGCCCAAAAAAAAAAAAGGGGAGAAAATAGTTATGATATGTCTTGAAAATCAATTCACAGTCCAATATATATTATATGTGAGTCAATAAAAGGTGAAAAGAAAGTAGATGTCGAGAGGCAACGAGTGCATCATAGAATATGACGAAAGAATTGGTAGTTAAAAATGTTTGAAAATAACTTAGAAAGATAATGCACATGACTAACGTAAAATCTTTGAGATCCCATTCATTGTGTGAAACGAATGAGTTCTTAGAAAATAAATGACATACATTATTAAAAAATTATTAGATTAAAGTGGCTTAATTGTTTGACCATGTAATCATGAAAAGTAAGATAAGATTGGCACAATGATGATTTTGTCGAGAATTCTCTTATGGCACACTGCACTAGCTTCGAAGGATAAAACAAGCTTGCTAAACCTGTTCTAGCAACATGGTATTATAGATGTACCTTTACACTAAAATGTTCATGAAACTCGGTACATTATCATTTTATATGGAATGATGTCATGTTCGTATCAACATTTAATCAGAAATAATATCTACAATCAGGTCAATAATTGATAATTAATGTCAAAACTTTTAAAGAAATTTTTTCATGGAAATATGAATAAGAAAGACACTCTTTTAGTGATAAAAGATCATTCAATCGTCCTTCTACAAAAGCCGATTTTTGTTGAAGGACGATTGAATGATCTTTTATCACTAAAAGAGTGTCTTTCTTATTCATATTTCCATGGATAATATACTTATTGCACAAGAGATGTTTCATGGGTTGAAGACTAACCCGACATGTAAAGGAAAAATCATGGCCATTAAAACTGATATGAGTAAAGCTTTTGACAGAGTGGAATGGATTTTCGTTGAGAAGGTTCTAAGAAAATTAGGTTTCTGTGAGAAATGGATTACCTGGATAATGTGGTGTATTACAACAGTTCAATATAGAGTGCTCCTTAATGGGCAACCTAGAGGACTAATTATACAAGAAAGGGGATTACGACAAGGGGACCCGCTTTCTCCTTATTTATTAATCCTTTGTACAGAGGTACTAATTGCGAATATTCGGAAAGCAGAAAGGGAAAAACTAATTACGGGTATTAAGATAACAAATGCAAGCCCTTCGGTTTCACATCTGTTATTTGCGGATGATAGCTTATTCTTTTGTAAGGCAAATAAGGACCAGTGTGAGGTAATATTGGGGATTTTAAAGAAATATGAAGCGGTCTCCGGACAGCAGATTAATTTTGTAAAATCCTCGATTCAGTTTGGACATAAGGTAGATGAGGATATCAAGGAGGAAATCAAATCTACCTTGGGAATCACTAATATCGGTGGGATGGGTTCTTATCTTGGTCTGCCAGAGACTTTGGGTGGATCTAAAACAAAAATTTTCTCTTTTGTCAGAGGTAGATTGCAAACAAAAATTAACGGATGGTCGGCAAAATTTTTATCGAAAGGTGGGAAAGAAGTGATGATTAAATCGGTAGCTGCAGCACTACCAACTTATGTTATGTCGTGCTTCAGACTACCGAAAACAAGTACTTCTAAACTTACGAGTGCGGTTGCTAAATTTTGGTGGAGGTCAAATGGAGATTCCAGAGGTATGCACTGGATGGCTTGGAACAAGTTGTGCAATAGTAAATCGGAAGGAGGGTTAGGCTTTCGGAATGTAGACGATTTTAATTCAGCCCTATTAGCTAAACAATTATGGCGGTTGATTACGGTTCCAGATTCCCTTTTTGCGAAGGTGTTTAAAGGGCGGTATTTTCAAAAATCCAATCCCTTGGAAAATATTAAATCATACTCCCCATCATATGGATGGCGTAGTATCTGTTCAGCTAGATCTCTTGGTAATAAAGGACTTATTAAAAGGGTCGGATCGGGGACATCCATCTCAGTTTGGGAGGATCCCTGGATTCCAGCTCAATTCCCAAGACCAGCAAAGAGTAATGGTTCACTTGTTGACCCATTGTTAAAAGTAAACAATCTTATAGATAGTCGGTCGAATTTTTGGAATATTGCTCTCCTAGAGGAGATCTTTGATCCAGAAGATATCGCCATCATAAGTGCCCTACCTGTGGGTGCGCCAACTAAGGAGGATACACTGGGTTGGTGGCATTTTACAAAATCCCGAAAATATACAGTCAAATCGGGATATCATACCGCACGGTTAGGAAATTGGGAAACAAATTTCTCATTGATTGGTCCAGACATCAAACCGTTAAAAGCACATTCTTGGCAAGTGCATTGTCCACCTAAGATACGTCATTTCTTATGGCAAATTTTAACGGGTTGTGTACCAGTTGCGGAAAATTTACGGAGAAGAGGAATCGATTGTGATACAGGTTGTGCCAGATGTGGCGAACCAGTGGAAACAATCAATCATACACTCTTTCAGTGCCACCCGGCACGACAGGTTTGGGCATTCTCTCAAATTCCTACAGCAATGGGAATTTTTCTAACGAAGTCTATCTTTGCGAATTTGGACCATTTATTTTGGAGAATACCTTCGGACTTTGACTCTTCAGCCTTTCCATGGATTATCTGGTATATATGAAAAGCAAGGAATGAAAAAATATTTGAAAATATTGATAAAGATCCATTGGAGGTATTACGGTTAGCGGAAAAAGAAGCATAATTGTGGCAGTCTGCCCAAATTGAGCTTCATCATGAAACGCATGGTACTGTGGAATTGGTAAATCGGTCTCGAGTGGGGAATACTTCACTTGACTCGAATTATTCAGGATACCGTTGCTTTGTGGATGGATCATGGAAAGAAAGTGATAAGTTCTCCGGTATATGATGGTTCTGTACATCATCAAACAGAGAGCCGCCAACCATGGGAGCTGCAAATCTCCGTCGAAGTTTATCTCCATTACATACCGAGTTCGAGGCCCTTCTCTGGGCGATGAAGTGTATGATAGGTGCAGATAATCAAGAGGTAGAGTTCCTTACAGACTGTTCTGATCTGGTTAAGATGATCCCTTCTCCAACCGAATGGCCGGCGTTTTCAATGTACTTGGAGGAATTTTAGAGCGACAAGGAAGAATTCTCATCATTCTCTTTATCTTTAATTTCTCGCAATGCTAATATAAAAGCGGATCATCTGGCACGAAAAATTCGTACAGAACCGCTTCATATCACATTTGTAAACAACATTCCACAGGAATGACTCTTTTGAGTTCTAATTAATTTCGGATGACAAAAAAAAAAAAATATCATTAGATGGTCGTCGATACCGTGTATTCTTCCCGCAAATTTCTTAAGTGATCTTTGTTACCACATGATATATATCCAACAATTTTTTTGTCAAAGAAACATTATAGTCGACAATATAAATGTTGTATATCGCATCGTAAAATAAGTTTAGTGTTTATATAGATTTATCTTTTAAACTTTGAGTTATTATATTTATACTCAAAATATTTAGCTTTTAAGTTTTAATGATTATATTTTATGTTTAAAAATTTCTAATAATAGAAAAAAATTTTAATTAAAATCCCGCGCAACACGCGGGTACCAAAATCTAGTTTAATATATAAATTAGATTTGAAACAATGCTATAATTGCCTAAAATAAAGCGTAATTCTTTTAAAGTTCTTAATCCATCTAAGGGGAATAGAGTAGATAGAAGCTAAGGCTTGCCCACGCAGTATTTTTAAGTTCTTAATCCTAAATACCATATTAAAATAAATCAAAATTTCTTTTAAATAATGGAAATATATACTCTAAATTAGAAATAGGAAACAGAAAATCCAAATATATTATTTTAATTTTATTTCTAATTTACTTTTGTTGAATAAAATTTTTATATAAAAATTTGTGGTATATTGGAAAAATAAACTAGTGATAGTATTTATGAAACAAAAAGTTAGGAGTGTATCAACTAATGCTATTTTGAAAATTTGTAGAATGTGTGTTATAATTGTCTACAAAACTTGTTTTTGTTCTCTTGTAGGATATTTCTGATATGTCTATAATTTGCATGTTTTATACATCCATTTATCACCATTTTGAGTCCAGTTTCATTCATCTTTCATAGCATTCATCATCATTTTGTACATTTTGCATGTTTAAGTGTGTCTAGCATTAGTCTTGCATGCATTTTGCATTCTGGAGTTGTTTCAGGTGCTTCGGGGCTATTGGTGTTTAGAAAGAGGAAAAAGAGAGCTGAAAGTCATATTTCGACCATTCTACTCGATCACCAGTAGCAGAGAGGGAAGCAGTCAGCTCAGCAGACCATCAAGACTGTTCTACTCGATCACAGAGGAGGAGAAGCAGTCCATCCAGACTGTTATACTCGATCACAGAGAAGAGAAGGCAGTCCATCCTGACAGTCTACCAACCGACTCGATCACAGGAGAGAAGAAGCAGTCCTAATCGTCCCATTAACCATTCTACTCGATCACCACCTCGACCCTCTGATCAATCCGCACTCAACCAGACAACCTGAGCATAGGAAAGAGAAGAGGAGAGAAGGAACCACTTGATCGCGGCTTCGATTCACGCTCGACCATGAAGCCCACTTTGAGCCCATATACTCGATCTCCACGTTCCATGGGCCTGTTAAGCGGACTCGAAGCCCACTTACTTATGTTTGTCGTTTTTGTTATAAATAAGACTCTAAGGGTTTTCCCTGAGACAAGTAGCGACTTAGACCGAGACTTAGTAACCTAGTAGCGATTTCTGAATTTTAGTAGCCGCTTTTGCTTCTGCAACTTTGTATTTTCGTTTCCTCTAAGTTATTGAGATCTTGCTTTCATTTCTGTGTTCATTTCTGTGTTCATTTCTGTTTTATTTTCCTTTAATCTTTCAAGTTATGCAATCATCAATCGTTCTATGTCTTTGAGCATGTTGTCTGAGTAGTGACTAGGATTTCTGAGGATGGGATAGAGTAGTTGTGAGACCCTTAGTCGATTCTGATGGTTAAGTGTAGATTTATTGAATCCCTTCTAGATTAGTTGTGTTTACTGCTTATTCCTGTCTGATCAACTAGAATTCGATCCCAAGCATTCCCGCACCCAGAAGGTGTTCGATGGAATGCTTGATCCACTAATTCCAGTGATAATCGTCTCTATCCTAAGGGATTGGCCGTTTAGAGCGGTTATTGACTTTAACAGTCGGTTCTTATTGCCTGCATAGTTAGATACCGTTAATGGGAATTAGTCTGGGCTAGCTTTGCTTGAGGGTTTCTGTCACGGGAGTGAATTAATCTGTTGTTGAACCTGTTGTCTATGGATAGCTTCATTGAGAATTGTTAACCATCGGAATTGATTATGGAGTCCACACTATTCGATTACCCCATCCTTAGGAGTTTCTTATCCAATTGATTTATCTGTTTACTTACCTACCGCATTCACCTTCTCTGTTACTTGCTATTGAGTTTTGATAATTGTCTGTTTTTGGACCCTTATACTCTATCACATCCTCTTTCTGGCAGTGAGCCTTGTGATAGAGTATATTAGTCATTTTTGTGTCTTTTTACTACTTTCTGCACCAATCACTAGGACTGTTAGAAAAACAACCAAATTCTGCTTGGCTTGACTTAGTGCTTTCCGATAATATCTCATTTGTTTGCATCACACCTGATTGGATTGATAACCTTAAATACTACAATGACATGATAGTATTATACGAATTGAGAATAGAGTAAAAATTCTACTATCAATTTGGCGTCATTGCCGTTTGGGTGTTTTCTTTGCTATATTTGAGATTTTTGTAAACGTTAAGATCAAGTTCTTTTTCGTTTTTTAATCAAGTTACTAACTCTGTGTTTTTTCTGTTGTCTGTTTTGATCCAGGTACTGACAATCACTAGCTTCACTGGTTGATAGTCGTTGTATGCATACTCGATCAAAAGGACATTAGAACCTGCTTTTCAACGACAACATCGACCGTATTGCTCGTGAGTTAAGAGAGCAGTTAAACACAGACGCTATGGCTGATGACCAGAACCCAGAGCTACCAACATACATTGGTGCAGGCGATGCTCCACATAACCACAACCAGCGTAATGGCATTGTGCCTCCACCAGTGCAGAATAACAACTTTGAGATCAAGAGTGGTCTCATTGCCATGGTTCAGAGCAACAAGTTTCACGGCCTCCCCATGGAGGATCCACTCGATCATCTGGACGAGTTCAATAGGCTCTGCAGCCTAACAAAGATCAATGGAGTCAGTGAGGATGGCTTCAAGCTCAAGATTGTTTCCATTTTCACTTGGAGACAAAGCCCACCAGTGGGAAAAAATCACTTCCTCAAGGCTCCATCACCTCCTGGAACGACTGCAAGAAAGCCTTCTTGGCTAAATTCTTCTCCAACTCCAGGACTGCAAGACTCCGGAATGAGATTTCCGGCTTCACTCAGAAGAATGCTGAGACTTTCTGTGAAGCATGGGAACGTTTCAAAGGATATCAGACTCAATGTCCTCACCACGGTTTCTCCAAAGCATCACTCCTGAGCACTCTCTACAGAGGAGTTCTCCCTAAGATCCGGATGCTCCTGGATACAGCATCCAACGGGAATTTCCTGAACAAGGAAGTTGAAGAAGGATGGGAGCTGGTTGAGAACTTGGCTCAATCCGATGGCAACTATAATGAGGATTATGACAGGTCCATCAGAGGGAGTTCTGATTTAGAAGAGAAGCACCGGAGGGACATGAAGGCCATGAATGACAACCTGGACAAACTACTTCTTGTACAACAGAAGCAAGTCCATTTTCTCTGTGAAGATGAGACGTTCCAATTCCAGGATGGGGAGACTCTCCAGTCAGAAGAAGTGAGCTATGTGCAAAACCAAGGAAGCTATAACAAGGGCTACAACAACTTCAAGCAGAACAATCCCAATCTGTCTTACAGGAGTACCAATATTGCAAACCCGCAGGATCAAGTCTACCCTCCACAACAGCATACCCAACCCAAACCATTCGTCCCATACAACCAAACTCAAGGGTTTGTTCCTAAGCAACAGTTTCAGGGAAGTTATCAACCACAGCATCCACCACCCGGATTTGTACCACAATAACAACAAACCTCTAGCGCTTCTGACTCAGAACTGAGGCAAATGCT
Source organism: Arabidopsis arenosa (assembly GCA_905216605.1). Taxonomy (NCBI): domain Eukaryota; kingdom Viridiplantae; phylum Streptophyta; class Magnoliopsida; order Brassicales; family Brassicaceae; genus Arabidopsis; species Arabidopsis arenosa. Next base: position 5,786,929 of record LR999455.1, on the reverse strand, counting down.
CCACCAGGTTCTTCAAGGACAAGCATCAGGCTCAATGGAGATCGCTAAGAAGCTGGCCAAAATGAACAACAAGATAGACTGCAGTTATAACGATCTCAACATCAAGGTAGAGGCACTGACCTCAAAGGTCAGATACATGGAAGGCCAAATTGGGTCAACCTCTGCTCCCAAAGTTACAGGACTTCCAGGGAAATCAATTCAGAACCCAAAGGAGTATGCCACCGCTCACGCCATCACAATCTACCATGATCGAGAGCTGCCGACTCGTCATGCCCCTAACATACTCACTGGGGACAGTGATGTTCAGGAAGGGGAGGCTTCTGAGCAGATTGAAGTCTCAGTTATTGAACAAAACTCAGCTGGATCCCTCCATCAAATTCAGCCCACCGTGGAAGACATAGTAGCCATGATTAAGAGAATGGTAAAACGGTTTAAGCCAACTCCATTACCTCCACTTGTTCTTCGAGGGAAGTTCAGAAAGGCTTGGAAAGAGAAGTATGAATCTCTTGTTGAGAAACAACTTGATGGGATCGAAGCAGTGATGCCGTTAACAGAGGTTCTCAAGCTGATTCCAGACCCTCACAAAGACGTGAGAAACTTAATTCTGGAAAGAATCAAGAGGTATCACGATTCAGATGATGAATATAATGCCACTCCGTTTCAAACTGCTGGTGAAAAGATTGTTCAGGAAAAGTTGGAAGATCCTGGATCTTTCACTCTGCCTTGCTCCATCAGGCATTTAGCTTTCAGCAATTGCCTATGTGATCTGGGAGCTTCAGTTAGCTTAATGCCGCTTTATGTAGCAAGGAAGCTGAGATTCGTTTGGTACAGACCCTGTGACCTGACCTTAATTCTTGCTGACAGGAGTTCAAGAAGACCTTTCGGCCTGTTAAAGGATCTGTCTGTAATGATCAATGAAGTGGAAGTGCCTACCGACTTTGTGGTGCTAGAGATGGATGAGGAATCTAAGGATCTTCTAATTCTAGGAAGACCTTTCTTAGCTTCAGTAGGAGCTGTGATAGATGTCAGAGATGGGAAAATTAATCTCAACCTTGGGAGGCATGTCAAACTACAATTTGACATCAACAACACTCCGAGAAGATCAACAATAGAGGGAAATAATTTTGAGATCCGGAGAACAGTTCCAAGAGGAAGATTTGAGAATGCAAGAGAAAAGGAATTTGATTGGCTAGAGCTTAAGAGAAGGCCTGACCTCCAAGAGAGAACCATACAGGAGCTGGCCTACACTGTCAAAGAGCTTAGAGACACATTGAGTCGGGTTCAAAGGGAAGTTCAACCTCAGACCAACATTCACATTGCTTCAAGAGGGAAAGTCACTTCGGAATGGTCAGTAGAGAATGACTATCCACCAGAAGAGGAAGCAGCTTACTTTGAGGAAAGAGGAATTGGGTACTCAGCTGCTGAATTATCAAGAGAGGATGCTGAGTATGATGATAAGCTCGGTGAAGAAGAGGACTTCTTAAGTCTTCTCTGTCACACTTTCTCTGCCTAATAAAGTCTGAGGAGTCAAGCTAGAGACTTAAAACAAGCTCGCTTGGAAGGAAGTCCCATGACTATCTCTGTAAATAAAATTTTCCTTTCTTGTTATTTTTGATTTGTTTTGGTTGTGTTTGTGGTTCTCAGGAATGGGAAAACAATCTGGAGATAGAGTAAAAATTCAAAAAATTTACTCTAACAAGGACCTTGTGATCGAGTATATCAGCCCAGTGGAGTCCAAAAATTTGAATTTTTTTTGTTGCACCCGGAGACTCCGCCATCGAGTTGGAAGGTCGAGTATGTGTGTTTTTGCTCATAAAATTGTTTTCCAATTCATCACCACATACTCGATCACAAGGAGAACAAGACGATGAGAGTGTGCAACAGAGCACCCTGGCAACGTGGAGATCGAGTATAATGGTCTATATGGTGCAATTTGATTGTTTTGGAGCCGAGAAATAGAAGAAGGAAGCAAGCACTGGTTCACTCCGGCAGCAAGGCGAGGATCCTCAACACCAGGCGACCACTCGACCGCAGCACTAACCGCCCAGCCAACCCTGCGATCGAGTATCCTGCACCAGAGGAGGAAGAGCAACAACAAGGTCCCAACATTCCGTGGGAATACACCAGAGAGGAGATGGGTGACTACATCTCCAGGACCTTCAACTGAGGTACCATCCCCAACCATCACTGTAAATACCATTTTCTGTTTTCGTTTTTGTAGTGTCTCTCTTGAAATCTCCTTTAGATTTTTACTACACAAGGGACTGTGTAGTTTAAGTTTGGGGGAGGATTCAAGATGTATTTAACATGTTTCTTTGAGTCTTATTTTCAAATTTTGCATTTCATACTTGAGTCTGCATTCATCTAAGGCATAAAAAACTATAAAAATTTGAAAAATTTCTGAAAATGTATTCCACAAAAAAAAGAGTGTTCATTTAGTTGCATCACATTTAGGATCGAGTCTAGTATGTTTCATATAGGATTGTTGCATATGCATAGGGAATTATGATGAGATAGCCTTGTAAGCATGTTGGTTCAGTAGATAGACTCAGTGCCCTCGTTGCTAGTTGTCTGATGCGTAGTCAATGAAATTGAAGTAAAACTGCACCATGTCTTGAATGCTCTACTCGATCACACTATCATGATTAGATACCATTCCCTATCAATTTGAACCTGAATCTGATTTACAATTATCATGTCTTAGCATCAAATTTGAACTCATGGATACCATATACATACTTGGGTTTTCTTTCAACTTTTCACCACCCTTGCTAACCCAAGTAGCTGCTTCCACCATAGGAGCAGTTTCCCTAGCCCTTAACCAAAACTTTCTTTTAAGCCCTGTTATATCTCGTGTGTGATTGTGAGGCCTGTTTCAGGATTGAGCTTGGTAGAAAGTGTTAGGTTTGAACCGACAAGAGTAGTGTCTCATGTAGTTCTAATCCATGTTTTTCGGGACTTGATAGGACTAGGTGGGAGTCTATTTTTGGGGTGGGGATTGAGTATATGAGTAAAAAAAAAAAAAAAAAAAAGGAAAAGGTTGATGTTTTTAGGAGAAGGAAGTTGAGAAACAAGTTAGTCTAGTAATGGATTTTGAGGAACTAAAAGTCGAATAAATAGGCTTTGTAACAAAAGCAAAAATTTAGAAAAGTCTTTATCATAAGAAGATAACAAGAGCCATAGTTGTCAAAGAAAACCAAAACCCACTAGATCCATCAAGTAAAAGAAAACTTCTCCTTAGAACAGAGTCAGAGAAAAAGAAAGAGTGATTTGATCAAAGATAAAAATGAGAAAAAAATGCCTTGAGTGCAAAGGGTAGAACTAGGATCATCTTCTGGGCTTGAGGGTAGTACCATCTGATGGTGTAAACACGGTTTATGTTATTGGGTAGATGAGATACTATTCTTGTAAGCATAGGTTGGGTCTTACTTTTAGCATTCTCCTAAAGCTCAGTCCATTTTCTTTTGAGAGTCCCATGTTACTAAACTTGAACCACCTTAAAGGGACTGTCTTTGTCTCCTAACCTACACCTTAAGCCAAATGAGTTCATTGATGGTGCATTGCTTGATTCACGTTCTAAAACTAATGAATGTTAAAGGGATTGATCGATTTGAAAGCATGTGTAGATCGAGTATAAGAGTTGATTAAATTATAACAAGGCATGGCTAACGTTTTTGAGTAGAGTTCGATCATATCGCATCCTAGAACTATCAACTTGGACCTTGATTTTATCTGTTTTATCTGATGCTTTGGTTCTGAATCCCCACCTTCAAACCTCTCCTTCATCTTATGTTTACTCGTTTGCTTGAGGGCAAGCAAAGACTAAGTTTGGGGGAGTTGATATGTCTATAATTTGCATGTTTTATACATCCATTTATCACCATTTTGAGTCCAGTTTCATTCATCTTTCATAGCATTCATCATCATTTTGTACATTTTGCATGTTTAAGTGTGTTTAGCATTAGTCTTGCATGCATTTTGCATTCTGGAGTTGTTTTAGGTGCTTCGGAGCTATTGGTGTTTAGAAAGAGGAAATTCAGAGCTGAAGTCACATTTCGACCATTCTACTCGATCACCAGTAGCAGAGAGGGAAGCAGTCAGCTCAGCAGACCATCAAGACTGTTCTACTCGATCACAGAGGAGGAGAAGCAGTCCATCCAGACTGTTATACTCGATCACAGATAAGAGAAGGCAGTCCATCCTGACAGTCTACCAACCTACTCGATCACAGGAGAGAAGAAGCAGTCCAGATCATCCCATCAACCATTCTACTCGATCACCACCTCGACCCTCTGATCAATCCGCACTCAACCAGACAACCTGGGCATAGGAAAGAGAAGAGGAGAGAAGGAACCACTTGATCGCGGCTTCGATTCACGCTCGACCATGAAGCCCACTTTGAGCCCATATACTCGATCTCCACGTTCCATGGGCCTGTTAAGCGGACTCGAAGCCCACTTACTTATCTTTGTAGTTTTTGTTATAAATAAGTCTCTAAGGGTTTCCCCTGAGACAAGTAGCGACTTAGACCGAGACTTAGTAACCTAGTAGCGATTTCTAAATTGAGTATTGTTTTAGTAGCCGCTTTTGCTTCTGCAACTTTGTATTTTCGTTTCTTCTAAGTTATTGAGATATTGCTTTCATTTATGTGTTCATTTCTGTTTTATTTTCCTTTAATCTTTCAAGTTATGCAATCATCAATCGTTTCTATGTCTTTGAGCATGTTGTCTGAGTAGTGACTAGGATTTCTGAGGATGGGATAGAGTAGTTGTGAGACCCTTAGTCGATTCTGATGGTTAAGTGTAGATTTATTGAATCCCTTCTAGATTAGTTGTGTTTACTGTTTATTCCTGTCTGATCAACTGGAATTCGATCCCAAGCATTCCCGCACCCAGAAGGTGTTCGATGGAATGCTTGATCCACTAATTCCAGTGATAATCATCTCTATCCCAAGGGATTGGCCGTTTAGAGCGGTTATTGACTTTTACAGTCGGTTCTTATTGCCTACATAGTTAGATTCCGTTAATGGGAATTAATTTGGGCTAGCTTTGCTTGAGGGTTTCTGTCACGGGAGTGAATTAATCTGTTGTTGAACCTGTTGTCTAGGGATAGCTTCATTGAGAATTGTTAACCATCGGAATTGATTATAGAGTCCACACTATTCGATTACCCCATCCTTAGGAGTTTCTTATCCAATTGATTTATCTGTTTACTTACCTGCCGCATTCACCTTCTCTGTTACTTGCTATTGAGTTTTGATAATTGTCTGTTTTTGGACCCTTATACTCTATCACATCCTCCTTCTGGAAGTGAGCCTTGTGATAGAGTATATTAGTCATTTTCGCGTCTTTTTACTACTTTCTGCACCAATCACTAGGACTGTTAGAAAAACAACCAAATTCTGCTTGGCTTGACTTAATGCTTTCTGATAATATCTCATTTGTTTGCATCACACCTGATTGGATTGATAACCTTAAATACTACAATGACATGATAGTATTATAGGAATTGAGAATAGAGTAAAAATCCTACTATCAATTTCTCTTAAAAGATATTCTTAGTAGTTAGTAATATTGCATCTTTAATTTTCGATGTATTTTCTCTATCTTGTACTTGGTTTTATGATGCTTCGCTTTTGTCATCAATATTTGCCGATTATCGGAGATATGGAATAAAATAATTAGGGTCGCTTCCGAGTGGATTAGTAGACATCACAAAAGTCCATAAACCAAAGAGCTGCATTTGCTTGTGAAATAAACTAAATGTTGCAATGGTTCAACTAAACGGTTGCAACAGTTTACAAAAAGTTATGATTAAAAACGCAACCGTAGAAGATATTTTAAAAAACGCAATAGGATCACAAATTTCAAAAAACTCCAACCGTAAAATATATATTATTAGTTTTTTAAAACATAAATGTTTTAACGATTTACAGAATAAATCAAAATTTATAATTGTTCGTTAAATAAAGTAAATGTTGCAATGGTTCAACTAAACAATCGCAACTGTTTATGAGGTGTTATAATAAAAAGATGCAACCGTATTTATTCATATTTTGCAACTTTATGAAAAAAACAACCGTAAAGTACATACTTTAGTTAAAAAGCCAAAATTTAAATCTATATGATATGAGATGTAACTTTAAATGAATAGATGTAACTATGAAGACACAACCGTAAACTGAAAAGATGCGACTGTAATTGAACAAATATAACTGTAAAAAAAACGTAAATATATTAACGAATAGATGCGATAAAAAGACACAACTGTAAAAAAATAACCGTTTAACGAAAAAGATGCGATAAATTGGTAATAGTATTTATTTTTGTTGAATAAAATTTTTATATAAAAATTTGTTGTATATTGGAAAAATAAACTAGTGATGGTATTTATGAAACAAAAAGTTAGGAGTTTATCAACTAATGCTATTTTGAAAATTTGTAGAATGTGTGTTATAATTATTTACAAAACTTGTTTTTGTTCTCTTGTAAGATATTTCTCTTAAAAAATATTCTCAGTGTTGTAGAACTGATTATTTTATTGATCCTCAAGGGAATATATAGAAGTACATCGGGATACAATACATAATGAATAACCCTGATGGGCTTATTGGGCCCGGTTATAAGTCCAATATGATGTATTATAACACTCCCCCTTGGACAGAGTAACCGGTCCTGATGGTCAATCGGGATCTCGATAATGCGCTGGGGAATGTTGCCTCATTAAAACCTTACCAGGAAAACCCAGTGGGAAAAACCATGGTGAAGGAAATAGAGTACAACACGCATTACTCCCCTTGATTAGAGCATCACTGTAGATCTCTAAGTCTACGCATTCCTATTTGTTGGATGAGCTTCCGGAGTGTTGAAGCGGGCAATGATTTGGTGAAAAGGTCGGCGGAGTTCTCGCTTGATCGGACCTGTTGAACGCTGATCGTACCATCCTTCTGCCAATCTGAGGTTGAGAAGAATTTCGGTAGGATGTGCTTCGTCCGATCTCCTTTGATATAACCTTCCTTGAGTTGAGCGATACATGCCGCATTGTCTTCATACAACACCGTAGGCTCCTTGTCTTCGTCCATACCACAATCTGACCGGATGTGCTGAGTCATGGATCGTAGCCAAACACATTCTCTGCTGGCTTCGTGAATGGCCAAAAGTTCTGCATGGTTTGATGAAGTGGTAGTGATTGTCTGCTTCATCGATCTCCAAGAGATAGTTGTTCCTCAATGCGTGAACACATAACCAGTTTGAGACTTGGCAGTGTGCGGATCTGATAGATATCCTGCATCAGCAAAGCCAACTAGTCCATCCTTGTTGTGGTTAGTGTAAAACAGTCCTAAGTCTTTAGTACCTTGAAGGTATCTTAGGAGGTGTTTGATACCGTTCCAGTGCCTCTGAGTTGAACATGAGCTGAAGCGAGCTAGGAGGTTCATGGCAAAGCAAATGTCTGGTCTAGTGTGATTAGCCAGGTACATTAACGCTCCTACAGCACTGAGGTATGGCTTTTCTGGACCGAGAATTTCTTCATCGTCCTTCTTGGGACCGAGTGGATCACTGTCCAATCCTAGGCTCCGAACAACCATTGGGCTGGTCAATGGGTGGGCCTGGTCCATGTTGAATCGCTTGAGTACTTTTTCAGTATAAGCCGCTTGATGCACAAGGATTCCTCCTTTGACGTACTCAAGTTGTAAACCCAAACAGAATTTAGTTTTACCTAGGTCTTTCATTTCGAATTCTGCTTTCAAGCAGTCGACTGTTTGGGAGATTTCACCAGATGTTCCGAGGATATTTAGATCATCCACGTAAACTGCTATGATTACAAATCCTTTGTTTGAGTATTTCTTGATGAAAATGCATGGACTGATGGGATCGTTTTTGTAGCCTTCTCTGATGAGATATTCACTTAACCGGTTATACCACATACGTCCACTTTGTTTCAGTCCATACAAGGATTTGTTCAGCCTGATGCAGTATTGATCTCGAGATGCATGCTTATCTTTAAGCTCTATGCCATCTGGTAATCTCATGTATATTTCATTGTCCAGGGGCCCATAGAGATATGCGGTGACAACATCCATTAATCACAAATCTAGATTTTCTCTTATGGCCAGACTTATGAGGAATCGAAAAGTAGTTGCATCCACCACCGGAGAATAAGTCTCCTCATAATCGATTCCGGGTCTCTGTGAGAATCCTTGTGCTACAAGCCGTGCTTTATAACGAACGACTTCACCGAGTTCGTTTCTCTTACGCACAAAGACCCATTTATGGCCCACTGGTTTGACATTGAATGGTGTCCGGATGATCGGACCAAACACATTCCTGAGTTTGAGACTCTTTAACTCCACGTTTATGGCTTCTTTCCATTTTAGCCAGTCTGTTCTATGAGTGCACTGTGTGATAGACGTGGGCTCTAGATCCTCTTGCGTGTTCGCAATATCAAGTGCTACTTTGTATGCAAAGAGTGCATTCAGGTCGACTTCTTATCTGTTCCATTGGGTTCCAGACATGTTGTAATTGATAGAGATCTCATCGTTATCGATCTCTTCAGAACCTAGAGATTCGGCGTCCCGAACCTCTTCTGGTGGTTCATTAGAGTGAGTCTCAGCCGCGGCTATGTCTGTTATATTGGGAATCCCGGTTTCAACTATTGCACCTTTCTTTGATTTCCGTGGATTCTTGTCTTTGGAACCTAGAGGTCTGCCACGTTTATTTCGTGATGCAGACTCTGTAGCAACTTGAACTTGTCCCGTTGGGACAGTTATTCGTACTGGTGCATTACAAGCTGGTATGTACGATTTGGTTACTTTGTTCGGGTCAGCAAAGGAATCTGGCAATTGATTAGCTAGCTTTTGATAGTGTATAATCTTTTGGATCTCTGAATCACATTCTAGAGTCCGAGGATCTTGCCAATTTAAGGATGTTTGATTCCATGATAGCTCTTTGACCAGCTTGTGTTTCTCTCCACCCAATGTTGGATATACCGATTCATCAAATTGGCAATCCGCATATCTGGCCTTAAATAGGTCTCCAGTGGTCGGCTCGAGATATTTGATGATGGTGGGAGAATCAAAACCAACATATATTCCCATCCTCCTTTGAGGTCCCATTTTGGTTCTATGTGGTGGAGCAATGGGTACATAGACTGAGCACCCAAATGTTTTGAGATGGGAGATGTCTGGCTCATGACCCGTTAATAATTGGGATGGGGAATATCTATGCTCACTAGATGGTCGGATGCGTATTAATTCAGCAGCATGTAATACTGCATGTCCCCAAGCTGAGACCGGGAGCTTCGACCTCATGAGTAATGGTCGAGCAATCCATTGGATTCGTTTAATGAATGATTCAGCAAGTCCATTCTGAGTATGGACATGTGCCACAGGATGTTCAACGGTCACCCCCATGGCCATACAGTAATCATTAAACGCTTGGGAAGTGAATTCACTAGCATTATCAAGACGTATAGTCTTTAGTGGGAAGTCTGGAAAGTGGGCTCGTAATCTGATGATTTGAGCCAACACCCTAGCAAAAGCTTGGTTCCGAGAAGACAATAGGCAGACATACGACCAACGGGTCGAAGCGTCTATTAGTACCATGAAGTACCGGAATGTCCCAGAAGGTGGGTGAATGGGACCATAGATGTCTCCTTGGATTCTTTCCAGAAAATGTAATGTCTCTTTGGACACTTTTACTGGTGAAGGCCGGGTGATCAACTTCCCTTGGGAGCAAGCTGTGCACGTGAGGTGCTGAGGGAAGACTCGGTTTTCTCGAAGGGTGTGTCCTTGAGAACTTTGGATTAATTTACGCATCATGGTTGTACCGAGATGACCAAGCCGGTCGTGCCAAATAGTGTAGTCTTGGAACCGGGCTTTGAGAGCATTATTAGCCTCAATCATACTGACCTTAGCATAGTAAAGGCCAGTAGATAATGCGAGTATAGTCTCGAGGACTTGTTTATGGCCAAGTGTGATCTTAGTGATCAGTAGGGATTCTTTGTTCCCTTCACCCTGGGTTTCTATGTGGAAACCATTAAGTCTGATATCTTTAAAACTTAAAAGGTTTCTTTTTGAGCTGGGTGAGTATAATGCATCTGGAATGTCCAGATGTGTGCCGTTTGATAACAACACGTGGGCCTGGCCGTGGCCTTCTATTAAATTCGAGGTACCCGCTATTGTGCTAATATTTGCGGTTTGCATGATTAAATTTATGAAATAACTCTTGTCTTTGACGATAGTGTGGCTGGATCCACTATCCACCACTATGATATCCATTTGATTGTTCATATCTTCAATTAAACAAGAGGTATGATTTAAAATTGAGTAAATCATAAAATTCATAAATTAATAAAATATCAAAATGTCTGAAAATAATTAGCAAATGAAAAATAAAAGAAATCCCCAAAATGAAAAAAAAAAAACAAAATCAAAATAAGCAAGTGTTCAGATGATAGAATCAATCGAGGAGATCTGAGATCTCGTAGTCCATGGGATCGGTCGGCTCGGTGGTGGTGTCGTCAGCATCAACTTGCTGGGCCATGTTAGCTTCAGCAGGTGCTTTCCCATGTTTCTGATACAAATCGCAATGAAACTTGGGAGTACGACAGTTCTTTGTCCAGTGATTGAACATTCCGCATCTGGTGCAGGCAGACTGATTAGTTGGGTGGACAGGGCGGTTTGGTTTAGAGATACCACGGCCCTTACCGGAACCATAACCGAGGTTATGTCGGTTGCCACGTCCATTACCGCGTCCACGCTTTCCACGTCCATTCCCACGTCCATTCCCATGTCCACGGCCACGATCTGAGGATCTGTCTCGCTGGACATTGTAGGATTCTTTGCGGGAATCTGGTACTGGAGCCGATCCCGGGGGCTTCTGGGCACTGTTCCTCATTAACAGCTCGTTGTTTTTCTCGGCCAAGAGCAAACAAGATAACAAATCTTCGTACAATGTATGTTTCATTGCACGATATTGCTGCTGAAGCACAATGTTTTGGGTATGGAAGGTGGATAATGTTTTCTCGAGGAGATCATTATCAGACACCTGTTCACCACATAGTTTCATGATTGAAACTATCCGAAAGAGTTCGGAGTTGTAGTCATCCACAGATTTGTAATCTTGGAACCGGAGTTCCTTCCAGTCAAACTTGGCTTGTGGCAAGAGCACCGTTTTCTAGTGATCATACCGTTTTTTCAGGGCCACCCAAAGTTCGAGTGGGTTCTCAAGAGTCAGATATTGTTGTTTGAGGCTCGCGGCCAAATGATGGCGGATATGAAATATCGCCTGGGACCGGTCTTTATCAGATGCGGTGTTATCCGCTTTGATACACTCACCCAGTCCCTTTGAGTTGAGGAAAATCATGGTGTCCAGGGCCCATTCGAGATAGTTTTCACCGGAGACCTTGAGGGCCTCGAACTCGACTTTCTGAATGTTTGACATCTGAAAACATGAAATTGATTTTATTAGGGGTTTGTTAAAATAATAGTTATATGAGTGTAATAATTTGGGAAACTTTCTAATAGGCAAGTTTCTATTTGAGAAAACTTTATATTTGAGGAAAGTTTTTAATTTGGGAAACTTTCTAAATGAGGAAAGTTTCTATTTCGGGAAACTTTCTATTTTTAGGAAAGTTTTCATTCCGGGTCATTTGCTATTTGAGGAAAGTTTCTAATTTGGGAAACTTTCTAAATGAGGAAAGTTTCTATTTTAGGAAACCTTCTAAATGAGGAAAGTTTCTATTTGAGGAAAGTTTCTAATTTGGGAAACTTTCTAAATGAGGAAAGTTTCTATTTGAGGAAAGTTTCTAATTTGGGAAACTTTCTAAATGAGGAAAGTTTCTATTTTTAGGAAACCTTCTAAATGAGGAAAGTTTCTATTTCGGGAAACTTTCTAATTTAGGAAACTTTCTCGGGAATCGTAAATTTTAAGGATACGGTTTTTTTTTTTTTTTTTTTGGTTATACAGAACATAAGTTCGGTTTAATGGTTTAAAGTTGAACCGGAATATTAGATTCCGGTTTAGGGATTTTTGGTTTTTGGGGTTGGGCCGAATTGATTTCCGGTTTAGAATAACCGGTTTGAACCGGTTTACCCAGATTGAGATCCGGTTATTATTTTTGGAACCGGTTTGATAATCGGTTTAACCGATGAACCGAATTGATATTCGGGTTTAGGAGTTAACCGAGAATGATTTCCGGTTTAGGGGATACACGAAAATTGCGGTTTTGGACATAGAAGCGGTTGAGCCGCGATTTTATAAAAGTAAGCGGTTGAGCCGCTAGGTTTCAATCGGTTTTAGGGGTTTATGTTTCGATGATGAGAACGATTTGAATTCGCGATTGTAGACATGCGGTTGAAAACGTTTGAAAAAACGCATTAGGGTTTTCGTTTCTCTTTGAGGAAAACGATTTGAATTTTTGCGGTTTTCAAACGCAAAAACGTTTTTAGGGTTTCATATGGCAAAATCGTGAATGGTATTGAAAGGGTTTTCAATAACAAAAGCGATGAAAATGATTCTGTTTATGGGATTCTCATGCATGACATCAAAAAAAAAAAATGGTTTGAATATGAACCGAATTGATGAGATGATGGATCTACCTTGTTTTCACCGTTTAGGATCTGACTGGATATGAACCGGGAGCTAAAGACCTCGGTATTCACAAGCAGATCGGAGAAGAGAGATGGCCGGAGGAGATCGGCGGCTTAGATCACCAACGGCGGCTGCGGTTGATGCTAGGTCTAGGGTTTTCGAAAAAAAAATGTTTGGCGTGAACAGTACCGACGAACAGTACCGATGTACAGTGTCGATGAACAGTATCGATGAACAGTGTCGGCGTGAACAGCGTCGATGAACCGTGTCGGCGTGAACAGTGTTTTGCGATTTTTAGGGTTAGGGTTGTTAAGAGCAAACTCGTGCTGATAACGTGTTGTAGAACTGATTATTTTATTGATCCTCAAGGGAATATATAGAAGTATATCGGGATACAATACATAATGAATAACCCTGATGGGCTTATTGGACCCGGTTATAAGTCCAATATGATGTATTATAACACTCAGTAGTTAGTAACATTGCATCTTTAATTTTCTATGTGTTTTCTCTAGCTTGTCCTTGGTTCTATGTTGCTTTGCTTTTGTCATCAATATTTGCTGATTGTCGGAGATATGGAATAAAATAATTAGAGTCGCTTCAGAGTGGATTAGTAGACACCTCAAAAGTCCATAATTTCCAAATGACATTAATAGTTTCATCAAGAATTCAAAGTCAATTGCTCATTATTCCAAGAAATCTAAGGGGCAGCTAGGACAAAGAAAATATGCTAACGTGAAGAAGGCCAAAACTTGTCACTTTGACATTATAATAGAAATTCAATTTTCCATCGCCTGAAAAGAGATAATGTACAAAAATAAATATATATAAAAAATTTGAAACCGTTCTGATACAAAGATTGTGTGTGCATGAACATTTGAACACCTGATCTGATATGTTTATGTTTTCTGATCATATTTTGGGATGTACACAGATCCAGGAGAGGAGCTTGAAGTGCTGCTTCCTAATTCAACACAAACAGACTTTCGATACAAAACTTCGGTAATAGTAGGACTGTTGCTTTGCGACTCTGTTTTTTGTTGGGATAAGCTTGAAGAAGAAGAAGGAAACTTAAGGAAAAAGGAAATTCTAATCCAATTAGGAATAGTTCTATTTAAGAGATATCTAAATAAGTTAGTTTACCTATTTGGATTAGGAAATTGTGTTAGAATTCTCTCTATATATAGAGCTACCAAGGTATGGTAAGCCTTATGAGTTTTGAGAGAGAGTTTGAGAGATTGTGTTTAAGAGATTGAGAGAGAGACCAAAGTTTTGAGTTATTTTCTTTGGTGATTAATAAAGAGAGTTATTCTTTATTTTTGAGTTCTTAAACAATCTTTCTAAACTTTATTTGGTATCAGAGCGGTGAGATCCATTCAGACGTGAGAGAGGAGAAACTACTTAGCAAAGATGGGTGATATCGTTGTAGCCAAACCAAAAGAAGGAGTAGCTTCATCCGTTAAATGTCCGATGTTGAGTAACTCAAACTACACCGTATGGAGCATGAGGATGGAGGCTACTCTACGTGTGCACAAAGCTTGGGAAACGATTGATCCGGGCTCTGACAATCAAGAGAAAAACGATCTAACCCGAGCTCTTCTGTTTCAATCAATTCCCGAATCTCTAATCTTACAGGTTGGAAAACAAGCAACTGCTAAAGGAGTCTGGGATGCGATTAAAGCTAGAAATCTCGGTGCTGATAGGGTACGAGAGGCAAGACTGCAGACTCTCATGGCCGAGTTCGATAGGTTGAAGATGAAGGAAGGCGACACCATCGACGAGTTTGTTGGAAAACTTTCAGAAATTTCCACAAAATCTGCATCGTTGGGTGAAACCATTGAGGAGACAAAGATCGTTAAGAAATTTCTCAAGAGCTTACCACGAAAAAAATACATTAGCATAATTGCAGCTATTGAACAATTTCTCGATCTTAAAACAACATCGTTTGAAGATATTGTAGGAAGATTGAAGACCTATGAAGAAAGAATTTGTGATGAAGAAGAGGCAGAAGAAGACCAAAGCAAACTCATGTACGCTAATTCTTACTCACAGCCATCACAAGAAGGAGGAAGAGGCAGAGGTCAAGGTCGTGGTCGCGGAAGAGGTCGAGGAAGATTCGGATATCCATCTTTGGATAAATCCAAGATTACATGTTTCAGGTGTGATAAACAAGGGCATTACGCATCCGAATGTCCAGATCGTCTACTAAAACTAATCAAGGCTCAAGAATCTGAAGAGAATGAAGGAGATAACACGCAAGAAGCTGAATCACTCATGATGCATGAGGTGGTGTATCTCAACGAGAAGAATGTAAAGCCTAAAGACTTCGAAAAAGATTCAGAGAACGCTTGGTACTTGGATAATGGTGCGAGTAATCATATGACAGGGAATCGTGCTTGGTTTTCCAAGATTGATGAGACTATCACAGGAAAGGTGAGGTTTGGTGATGATTCACGAATTGATATCAAAGGCACAGGTCCAATCTTGTTTGTAACAAAAGAAGGAGAAAGAAAAATCTTGGCCAATGTCTATTACATACCTGAGCTTAAAAGTAATATCTTAAGTCTGGGGCAAGCAACCGAAGCAGGATGTGATGTAAGAATGAAGAAAGGCTACTTAACTCTACATGATCGTGATGGAAATCTGTTGGTGAAAGCAAATCGATCAAAGAACAGGTTGTACAAAGTGAACATGGAAGTTGAAATCGAGAAACGTGACGAATCTAACCGAGAACGAGATGAAGCATTGGAGGAGAAGGAGAATCTATCAAAGGATCTTGAAAGTGTAAATAAAGAAAGCGAGAGTGAAGAGCTTCCTGAACAGAGCATGGGAGAAAATTCAAACAGAGAAGAAACAGAGCAGATCGCAGAAGAGGCGGATGAAAGTGAAAGTGAAGAACTTCCTGTAATTGAGGAGGAAGACGATGAACATGAGAAATTTAAGCCTCTGTTACAACGACAGATGGACCAACGAAATTATATTGAACTTCCTCAGTTGGAATCTGCTATCAGTAATTTGCGATTAGAGGTTGCGGAGAAGACTTCAATTGTGAATGCTTTAGAAAGGGGTGTGAGTGAGAAAGAGAAGATGATTTCTGAACTTGAAAAAGGTAATTTAGAGAAGGTGAGTGTACTGGAAGGTGATGTTGGTGGAGCTGTTGAACAAGACTTCACAACTCAGTTGTATGTGCTAAAAGAAGAACTTGAAGAGTGGCAAAACAAAGCAAAAGAATTGGAGAAACGATTGGAAGAAGCTAACAAGCTGGAGAGATCTGCCTCGGCATCTCTGTTATTTGTGACAAAGCAGCTGGAAGGAAGCAATGGTAGATTGCTCGATATGGAATCTGAGATTACTGATCTTAAGGATAAAATCTCGTTATTGGAGATGACTGTTTCTAAAGAAAAGAAGGATCGTGAGGAATCTGAACAGCAGCTAGGTATTGCAGAAGAAGAATTCTCTAAAATTAAGAAAGAGATAGAGAAACTGAAGAATGAACTTGAAAATGTGAATGAAGAAAAGAATCAGTCTTTAAGAGAGGAGCAAGATGCTACTTCAAAGACACTTGGAAGGATTAAGATTAAAGAAATGAGAGATCTTATTGGAGTTGAAGATGTGAGTGGAGGTGACTTCAAGCTTAAGGGGGAGAATGTTGGGATAAGCTTGAAGAAGAAGAAGGAAACTTAAGGAAAAAGGAAATTCTAATCCAATTAGGAATAGTTCTATTTAGGAGATATCTAAATAAGTTAGTTTACCTATTTGGATTAGGAAATTGTGTTAGAATTCTCTCTATATATAGAGCTACCAAGGTATGGTAAGCCTTATGAGTTTTGAGAGAGAGTTTGAGAGATTGTGTTTAAGAGATTGAGAGAGAGACCAAAGTTTTGAGTTATTTTCTTTGGTGATTAATAAAGAGAGTTATTCTTTATTTTTGAGTTCTTAAACAATCTTTCTAAACTTTATTTTTAAAAGCAAAAATTAGTATTTTGAGAGCTTAATAAAGGTTTGTAACTCAAGATTCAATTGACTTATTTGCAGAGAATTCCTTTGACAGGCTTAAAACAAAAAGCCCCTTAACTTTAAATCTATTATGGAACTTGCTGTGTACCCAAGTTTAAAGTGCTCATTTATCAGCTTTTTGTCAAGGCTTACAAGGCCTAATTGTGCCGTCAGGCGTCAGCTAGCTTTGATTGCAATAAGCAGAGTCAAGAAGCCATGCGTAGTGTCCTCTCCCATGATTAATTACACAAAAATAGATTTGACCATATCATCTTCAAAGAGAGATGGAGAGACAGCCTCGTGGACTTGTTAAAACTCAATTGTGTCACGTTGCATGATAAGTTCTTCGTCCACTCGGAAAACAGTATTGATGCCATGGACTTGGATTTACGAGAAAAGAGAGTCATGCACAAGTTCAAACGATAGAGACTACATAAACATTAATTAAAGACATAAAACATTAGTTTCAAAGCTGGTGATGATTACTCCGCCAAAGCGCGGCCCACTTATTTTGAACGATTTACGTAATTTCATTTTTAGGATATTAAGAATAAGCGCGTTTACCAAGAAATAATAAAGATGGGAAATCCAAAAGTCATGAAAAAGAGGGAAAAAAAAGAAAATAGAGAGACGCTTTGTTCTATTATATAAAGGAACCCTAAAGAAGTGGTTAAGCAAAGCAAAATCTCATTAGGTTTCAACCACTAAAGTCACTTCAGAAAACCCTAAATCGATTCATGTCTCAGAAACGTTTCAATACGCCGATGGCTTCTTCAAGCGACGAAGATGAAGTGGAGACTCCAATCAGAGAAGGTGAAGACTCTTCGTCGGATGAAGAAGATGATGTTGTGTCCTCTAAAAATCCATCATCAACCGTGATGAAGAAGCCAGTCGTTGCCACGGAGAAACAAGTTTCTGATTCAGAATCTGGATCTGAATCTGATGAAGAAACTGATTCCGACTCCGAAGAACCCGTGAAGAAAGATGAGGTTGTGACGAATCCTGTGAAGCCTGTGACCGAAGCCAAAGATTCTGTCTTGAAGAAGAATCAAGAATCCAAGAAGGTGAAAGATTCTGAGAAATCTGTGGCAAAACGTTCTCGTGAAACCGATGAAGCAGCGGGTTCTACTGATGTGAAGATGGTCAAGAAGGATTCAGGGGAAGCAAAGAATAAGAGTGGTGGAGGAGAAGAAACGAAGAAAGCTTATTTCCAACGTGTTTGGACTGAAGATGATGAGATTGCGGTTTTACAAGGTCTTATTGATTTCGAAAACGATACTGGGGTAAGTCCTTATGATGATACTAATAGGGTTTATGAGTTGTTGAAGATATCTATTAGCTTTGATGTCTCCAAGATTCAGTTCATGGAAAAAATTAGGAATTTAAAGAAGAAGTATGAGAACAATCTTGTCAAAGCCAAGAGTGGTGATGAACCTACGTTTGCAAAAACTCATGATCGCAAGGCTTTTGAATTGTCTAAGTTTGTTTGGGGAGCTATGGAATCAGCTGTGAAATCTAGTGGGAAGACGAGGAAGAGTAGTAAGTCGAAGAAAGTTGAGTCTGTGAACCATGAGCTTGATTCTTCTTTGCCCAATGGTAAGAACGATGGTGCCGCGGAACTGGATATGTTTCCCAAGTCTTCTCTTGTTAGATCGCTTGTGCGTTTTGGTTTTGATGAATTTTCTGCTCAACAAGGATTGAGTAGCCTTGCCTTAGAGGATAAGAAGAGATTCGAGGAGAAGTGGAAAGCATTGCAGGTTAAGGAGTTCGAGTTCTATTCGCACAAGAGCGGTTTTCTTCATGAAGTGGTAGCAAAGATTGCTGAAGCATTTCCATCAAACGCTTAGATATATATGGAATTCTCTTTGTTTTTTGGTTCTGCCTTTTTTGCCATGAACTCCGGCTTTTTTTCTCATTTTAGTTTCTGTTGACTCTTGAAAAAGAGTTCATTTTGGAATATTGCGGATTTATCAATATTATTTTAGTTTCTATTGAGGCTTATTAATCTTAGTGGTAACTAAGAAGGGATCAGGACAATCAAATTATCGTGTAGATGCCTTTTTATTCATATATGTCTATCTTTCTTGTCCACTGATCTCTGATTTTAGTTATCCCCGATGGACTAGTAGTGAAGACGTTGCATTTAAATTTATCTATCGATATCACTTACATATTTTTCGATTTCAGTTTTTAGTGCTTACTTGTGGCCATTGATACTTTTTTCTGGTCTTAGATATGGTGTAATGGTTTACTTACTTGCAATGGCTGTTACATTATTCATATCAGTTTCTTGTTCATTGGATTGTTGTCTTTGATTAGGTCTCGTAATAAGAACATTAAAATGTATATTTATTTGAGTCAAGCCATTACAAGTTGTTGTTGACAATAACAATTAAGTCCCTGTTAAGTTTTTTGTTTTTTTGTTTTTTGCAAGTTATAGAACTTTGAAAGTGGAAAATTCAAACCACTCTTCCTTGCAGCCTCGTGGACTTGTTGAAACTCAATCATGTCACGTTCGTCCTTGTCAGATATTCTCCCCACTTGTTGCAAGATGAGTTCTTCGTCCCTTCTAGAAACATTATTGATGCCATGGACTTGGATTACGAGAAAGAAACTTAAGAGAGTAATACACAAGTTCAAGACACAGAGAAAGATATATCATGTAACATCCCAAGTAACAAGACGAAACTAAACTACAACTGAATTAAGAACAAACGCTTCCATGATGATGATCACGAAAACCGTGAAACTACCGTCTTCTAGCTATTGAACAACGAGCGAGCAGTCTTTAGAGAAACATGAGGTTCTCAACCTGACCAGGGAAGATAGAGATTACACTACGGTTCAAATGGCTATCCCACCGTAAAAGCTTTAGTTCCGTGATTCCTTCTATGAAGACTCTGCTCACAGCATTTTTCTTGGGATCATAATAGAGAACATAAAATGGTGGTTCATGAAACATTGTTTCTGGTGCCAAAACAAACTCACCTGCATCCGTGAGACAAAAGACTTGAAAAGATGATTCAGTGTTCCAACACGGCACAACAAAAACCTTATTCGACCATTCATGTTTCGCAGCGTCCACTAGAACCCATATATCAATTCTACATGTAGAATGTCCAGTAGATTCAGAGCACATGATAGCAAGCTTTCCTTCGTAGCTTGTCAGCTTTGTAAACAGAGCAGTTTCTGGTGTTTTTATAAGATGAAACTTTTCAGACCTAACATCAAAACACATGACTGCTTTATCTTTGTCGAGAAAAGCCGGATATGTGTCAAGAGAAGCTTCACACCATCAATGCATAGATCAAGAGACGCAGGAGCGTGAGGAGGGAAATCTTCAATCATCCTCCAAGAGCTCCCATTTCCCAATGTCAAAACCCGAAGGTCCTCAGCTAAACCACGTCGCCAACCAATATTCATTCCTTTAGTCATACACAAAACTTTGTAATCACCATGAATGGGATCATAACCTAAGTAGTGGTACATATCTCTCCTCTGAGAATAAATCTTGGGCAGAGTAATAGATCGTCTAGTGCTAGGGTTATATACCATGAGTTTATAAGGAGGTCCATGGCAAATCAAACCATGAACAGAGGCAGAAAAAGTTGTGTACGGCTTAGGAAAGCATTTCATATGGTAACTTGCTACAGAAGTTGATGCTGATTCACCTTGATTTTGGGGTTGAATCGATGAGAAGAAGAAATGACTCCCGTCAGGAATTTTATGGAATGTGAAGATGAGACTTTGATGACGGTTCGAAGACTTGGACAAGTACGATTTCATGAAGTCTCGGTTGCGAATGATGGATGCAAATTGTTTCGACACGCAAATGAACCTCGCTAGGGTTTTAACTGGCGATGCTTTGAGTATCTCCGGTATAAGATCAAATGTTCAATTTGTAGAATGTGTGTTATATTTGTTTACAAAACTTGTTTTTGTTCTCTTGTAAGATATTTCTCTTAAAAAATATTCTCAGTAGTTAGTAACATTGCATCTTTAATTTTCGATGTGTTTTCTCTAGCTTGTCCTTGGTTCTATGTTGCTTCGCTTTTGTCATCAATATTTGCTGATTGTCAGAGATATGGAATAAAATAATTAGGGTCGCTTCAGAGTGGATTAGTAGACACCTCAAAAGTCCATAATTTCCAAATGACATTAATAGTTTCATCAAGAATTCAAAGTCAATTGCTCATTATTCCAAGAAATCTAAGGGGCAGCTAGGACAAAGAAAATAGGCTAACGTGAAGAAGGCGAAAACTTGTCACTTTGACATTATAATAGAAATTCAATTTTCCATCGCCTGAAAAGAGGAAATGTACAAAAATAAATATATATAATTAATTTGAAACCGTTCACCTAATTAGGTAGCTAATTGAAATTCAACAATATTTTAAGCTGTCTTTGTGGACTCCATTCTTGATTGACTTATAATAGTTTTGAGTTTTAAGAAAAACACACAACTATTTACAAATGCACTGTTTTAGAGACGTGTTATACTACAAGAAAATCTGTGTGATATAACCATAATTTGCGACAATATTTTGAGTCAAAATATTTACTATTATTTTAAGACCGTTAGCGACTATCCACGACCACGGTGAATACATAAAATCGGAAAATAGTCTCATATTAACAACCGTTTTGATGCATATTCATGACTAAAACAATTTATGATGCCTTAAATACTCCATATACCGTCAGTGACAACTTATATAATTTATATAATTCAAAATTTCACAGAATTTAATTTATTTATGTATAGAACTTGATGACGTGAAAACATTAAGAATATATTGAAGCAAAAGAAGATTTAGAATGCATTGAAGCGGATTTAAATCTTGGCTCTAAAATATAATGTAGTATGAAGTCTTTTGTTTTATTTAGTATAAGTTTAAACAATTAATTTTGTTTTAAGCTTTTGATTTTATATTAAGTTCTGTTTAATGAATACTAGTGGTATCATAGGATCATTTTATAAGCGGAAAAGCCCGGAAAACTCTTATAGCCCTTTAGTTACTCGCTTAATTACCTAAATTATATGGCTATATTCTTTCTTTTTAGTCCAAATATGGCTACACGGCTAATTCACCCAAAAAATTGTTTTCTCTTTGAAATATTAAATGTTTAAATCTAAAACTATAAAATTTATTACATCCAAAACATTAGTTTTATTTAGATCACATTGTTTTCCCTCATAGGTTAAAATTTTTTTTTTTAACAATTAAAACAAAACATTCTATAAATTAATAAATATTAATTTACAGTATAAATTAATATTTATTAATTTATAGATTAATTAATATTACTATAAATTAATAAAATATCATAGACCCAACATTATTAATTTATAAAGGTTTTACTTATATATATATATATATATATATATATATATATAATAGAAATTAACCCGCGGTACACCGCGGGCCTATAATTTTACTAAATAATAAAATTATTTTTTAGGATGATCTATAAATATATATTATTGTTTTGATTGATTTAAATTTATGGTATACTGCAAGACGATATTTTATAACTAAAAATTTAAAATTTGAAGTTTTATTTGTTTTGTTAATATTTTTTTTTAGTTTTGTTTAGTTTTTAAGATTGTATAGTTATATTTTGATTGTTAATTCTAGGATTTCACCCGTAGTATATCATACTGTATTAATATCGACCCAAACCCGTCCGACCATATAACATGTCCCATTAAATCTACATCATTTAGTCTTTTTCTTATAAAATTCAAATATTTCCAATATTTGATACTTTCTAAAAGTTTTAATATCGACCCAAAATTCATAATACTATTTTGATTGTTATATCTAGGATTTCATCCATAATATACAGTCCCGTATTAATATCTTTTGTAAATATTTATAATGTTTAAATTTCTTGTAAATTATTAGAAAATTCAAATATTTATAATATTTGAAACTTTATAAAATTCTTAATATTATGAATATTTAAAACTTTTTTAAGAGTTTCAATAATTATAATATTTAACTTTTAATACAGTTTAAATATTTATAATATTTTGCTATTTAAAAGTTTCAATTCGTATAATAAATATTTAACTTGTAATGTGTTAAGATACCTTAGGCTTAGCGGAGATAACGGTGTTAAGATCGTAACGAATGTACGATGCTCTTAAACGGAGATTGTTCTGAACGTAAGGCCAAACTTTTTTGTGGATCAGTGACTTTACGCTAATGATCTCTTTAGCATATTCTTTGGCTCTAGCTGCAGCTTCTGTTGGTGACAACAATGGTTGTATGTAAAATCTGTCTTTTAATGCCAATGAAAAATCTCTTGCTTGGTCTGAGTTATCTGTTCCAGCTGCTAACACACACAAAAAATCAAAGCCATAATCAATCAAACATAACCGATCTCTATAATCTAATTAGTAATTACTAAAAATTATATCTTACAAAAGTGATTAAAGATACGTTTGATAAAAAAAACCAAAATTGAAATCATAACAAAATAGCCATATATATTTTACATTTAAATCTATAGTTTCAATTTGTTTTTTTAAAAGATCAATATTTTAAATTTTAACAAATAAGGGTGTTCGAGTCGAACAAACCAAATCGGTTCAAACCAAACCGCGATTGAACCGGACTTTTATTTGGTTTGCATATCTAAACGAAACCGAAAAAAAATAAAAACACAAAACATAAGCTGTAAATTACTTTCAAAACCCCAAAAAAAAAAAATCGGTTTCCTGACCAAAACATGCAATAATTTCGGTTTGTTTTCTCCTTAACCAAAAAAATACCGTTCGGATTATATTATTAATAGTCAATAATGTTAAATTTGATTAAATTGGTATTACCTACGTAGGCCACCGGAAGGAAGTGGAGGAGGACCAACTTTGATCGGAATAGCTTCGGCGAAAACAGCTTTAACGAATGAACCACCGGCTAAACCAGCCGCCACGAGCCTGATCAGTGATCTGCGACTACTTTATGGTACTAACATATATAAAGTAAACGTGTGATCTCAAAGAAGTGTTTATTTTGTTTGGTGAGATTAGAGAATGCGACTTAGATGTATTTATAGTGTTCCCAGAAAATTATATGGTTTTCTTTGAGTGAGTAGAAAACCTCTTGCTAAGCAAGTATAAAATATCTTCATAATATAATATATTTGAAAATAATTTAAGAAAAAATTATAAATTAGCTATGGAATATGCTAATAATATGCTAAAGATTACCATTTTTATAGGAAAGAAATAGATCACATTTATGTTTATTGTTAGCATTCAAATTTTATTTAATTTTTGGCAATAAATCTTTAATGCCATAACTAAAAAATGTTAGAACAAATTAATTTCTTTTATTAGCATTTAATTAAAAACGTGTATCAAATTAATTTATTATTAGCATTAAATATTGATTTGTTAGAAAAATATATCAATTTATTGAGTTTTTTTTAGTTATGGCATTAAAAATTTATTAATTTAAAGGAACAATAGATGAGATAAGGTATGTGATATCAATTAGTTTAGATTGTGAATATATTCGAAATCAATTAGAGATTAAACTTATTAGGTTACGATTAATATGGCAATTAGTTTAGGTAATAATAACAAACTGAATTCTGCAAGTTATTATTGGCCAAATATGGGATTGATTTTATTACAAACTTCCTAAAATTCCTTATCCAAGATCCGGATAGAGTTAAACCCGGGTAAAACCCGGATCCAAATGAATTAATGCAAAAAAAACCTGTAAAAATGTATATGTAGATGTTTATATATTAACTAGTGTTTGGATTTATGTAGACAGCATGCGTCCTATTAAATAAGACAACCAAGAGATTAGTTATCCTTTTCATCATCGGGAATTCGGGATATATTAGTGTTAATATACAATATAAAAATATTATTGTTGATATATACAGTCTATACATTATTAATTTGAATGAAATTATACAGTATACGTTATTAAATATAATATTAGATTAGAATTAGCTGTTGGTAAAAATGAAAACAATAGAACTAGTTCACAAAAAAATATGGACCCATTCGGCCATTCCCCCTATAAAAGGATCCTTGAAGATATGGAGCTTCCTCATCTTCTCAAACTAAATCAATCAAATAGGTTTCTTCTTACTAAAAATGAATTTCTCTTATTCTTCCTTGTCAACTTGGACAACCCTATTAACACTGGGTTGTCTTCTGCTTCATTCATCCAATTCCAGTGCTCAGCTAACCCCAACCTTCTATGACAATACATGCCCCAACGTCTTTACCATCGTACGGGACACCATCGTAAACGAGCTAAGATCAGATCCTCGTATCGCTGCAAGCATCCTTCGTCTTCACTTCCACGACTGCTTCGTCAATGTAATATAATTATTTTTCACCTTTTATTTTTTGGGTAAACAATTTGAAGTAAATTAACTTTCTTTGAGATATATATGCATGTATACGTTAGTATATTTTATAATTACGTCCTTTAACAAAAAAAATAAAAACTTTTATAATCACATCAAAGACTTCCTTTTCCAATTTTCTGATCAAATATGTATATAACGGAATATATATTGTTCATGTATTTTTCTAACTATTTGTTTTGTCAACTTACTCTAATTAACAGTTTGGATAGGCTTGTATTTATGATAATTGATTTCTGATAAATATGGGATAAAGGTGCTACTCAAGAAACACCAGTTACGTCTTTGTCAGTTTTAAATAACACATGGTTTGTTGATAACTACAAAACGAAAAGACGTGGTTTAGGGCCTTCGTATTTCTAAATTATTCAAAGGTTTAGATGATTTTATTAATTAGACTAATATTTTTATATGTAGTATTAGTTACCATGATATGTTACCCACACTTATAGGTCACTGGGCTAATTAACGAATCTGGTTTTGAGATATATATCACATATACAATTTCCGGTAGTTAGATGTGATATTTTTTGGTTTTTACTGTCGAGTATCTTAGCTCTTGTCGTCAAGATGACTACCATGATCACTTATTAAGAAAATGATTAGTAAGATTTGATCTCCCATTCAACGAACGTAAATTATTCGTATAATAATTTAAGAAAAGCATGGACCCGTACCATACCAAACACGTTACGAATTTATATCAATCATTTATTAATGAAGGCTAGAAAATAACATATTTTCATATTATATAAATCGTTCAAAAGTGTGTATATTATTTCTGGGAAAGTTTCAACTCTCAAATCAGATGTAGTTGTTAACCTAATACATAATGTTGAATTTATGTGTTAGAAGATTTATATAATGTAAACTAAAATGAATAATATACTATATCATCCCGCGTTACCTAAGAAGAACAAACCTTTTTAGTGAATGAAAATGCAAACTAACATTCTTTGTAGGTATAGTAAATAGATCATTATGGAAATATATATATATATATATATATATATATCATTATGTTTTCAATAATATGTTGACGAATTAGTGAACAAATAATTTTTGTCTGTAAAGGGCTGTGATGCATCGATTCTGTTAGACAACACAACATCCTTCCAAACTGAGAAAGACGCTGCTCCAAACGCAAACTCGGCTCGAGGATTTCCAGTGATTGATAGAATGAAAGCAGCAGTAGAGACAGCATGTCCAAGGACTGTTTCATGCGCAGATATACTTACCATCGCAGCTCAACAATCTGTAAATTTGGTATGCACCATTAATTTATCTCTCTTTTTCATTTATTACAAACATTTTTTTTTTTTTTGTCAAAGATTTATTACAAACATTGTCTCAAATTCTTCTGTGAAGTCGTCACGGAACATATTAAAACATGAAAACATAGTATTGCAAATAAATAGGTGGACTGCTGCAGCTTGGAAGTTGTACCTTTTAGATCTAATTAATAGTATTGAAAAAGGTTATCTACTATACCTGACATGTCTTTAAGATTCATTGTGAAAAATATTTAAAACGCATGGTAATAATATCAAGTCTCATTACAATTATAAATTTCATTACAATAAAAATATCAAGTCTCCTATTTTGGTAACTATATTAAGAACATAATCATATTTCTCTAAAAATTTTAAAACCCATGCATAACTTTGAGAACCTAATTGTTGAATTTATATTATACATTTGTCTTTTTGGTTTTGTTCATAGTAACTAACACTTCGACATGGTAAGATATACTTTCGTAAACAAATTATTATTTTTAAATATAAATGTTTTAGGCAGGAGGTCCTTCTTGGAGGGTTCCTTTGGGGAGAAGAGATAGCTTACAAGCATTCTTTGCTCTCGCTAATGCAAATCTTCCCGCTCCATTTTTCACGCTCCCACAACTTAAGGCTAGCTTTCAAAATGTTGGACTTAACCGTCCCTCTGATCTCGTTGCACTCTCTGGTAATTATTATGAGATATAATAACAAGAATCTTCATGCTCTAATAAGTTTTAAAACTTTATTGTTAACTTATCTCTTATTTTGGTTAGGTGGTCACACATTTGGTAAAAACCAATGCCAATTTATTATGGATAGGCTATACAACTTTAGCAACACTGGTTTACCCGACCCTACTCTTAATACTACATACCTCCAGACACTTCGTGGACAATGTCCCCGGAATGGTAACCAGACCGTCTTGGTCGATTTCGATTTTCGTACACCGACGGTTTTTGACAATAAATACTATGTGAATCTGAAAGAGCTAAAGGGACTTATCCAAACCGATCAAGAGTTGTTTTCCAGCCCTAATGCCACTGACACAGTCCCCTTGGTGAGAGAATATGCTGATGGCACTCAAAAATTCTTCAATGCTTTTGTTGAAGCCATGAATAGGATGGGAAACATTACACCTCTCACTGGAACTCAAGGACAAATCAGACAGAATTGTAGGGTGGTCAACTCCAACTCGCTGCTACATGATGTGGTTGAAATTGTTGACTTTGTCAGCTCTATATAACATAATATTGTCACGATATATGTGGCAACCAAAAATATATGTTTTATGAAATAAAGTGTTCTCGAAACGTTAATGAAGAACATTTCTTTTAAAATCTTTTTTCCATTCTACTTTCTTATTACTTTTTCAAAATAATATATCTAGTCATAATAGATGTACAGAGAAAAAAATAAACATAGTTAACTGAAGAAAAAACTTAATTAAAATTTTCATTTTTAATTAGTTAATCTAAACATTAACAGTTTATCATGTAAATATTTTTCGATCTTTTGACATGAAGATGTTAAACTTATAAAGTTTAAAACTTTGTGAATTATGAAAAAAAAAATATTAATTCAAGTATTTCTTAGAAACACAAAAATTTATAGTTATTTTTATTGATATAACTAAAACGGTTAGGTGTTTTATTCATATACTAGGTGAAATTATTATTCTTAGGTAATTTTATTTTTTATTTTTTGTTTACAATCTTAATTAAAATTATAGAAATATTTTTGTTTTGAGATTTTAAATACATACTTTTAATCTATGCTATTAATTGGGAAGCACTCAAACATAAATAACCTTATAAAGTGTAAAGTATTACAAAAATGCCATTGGTTTTAGTTTTTAAATAAATTCATTAAAGATACAATAGTGATCACAAAATGATATATTTAAATAAAAAATAATAAAATTCTTTAAAGTAATTATTAGTTTCCAAAAAATCAAACTCACTTTCTCTCTTATTAATTATGGACGAAAATTTAAATTTTTTTTCTAAAAAGTTGTTAACCAATGAGAATTGAAAAACTAAGATTTGATATTCAACTAAAATTTTATCTAAACCAATTCTAATAAACTATTCTATATCAAAAATAAAAAGAAAAATAATACCATTTTAATTCAAAATTAAAAACAATATAGTTTAAAAAATTTTATCAATGGAGAATTTTAAGATTGAATTTGAAATTTCTTAAAAACATTACATACAAATATTTAAGACACAGTTTTGTTATAATATTTTCACAAATTTTGAAATATAAAACAAAATTTTATTTCACAATTTCTAAAAAAACGATATTGAGCATTCATTTAGAGCAAGTTTCGAAAATATCTAAACAATAGATTGTACTTATTAATTTCAAAATATTTTGTGTTTTCTTTTTTTTCTTCTCAACCGGATCTTCTTTCCAATCCATAATATATTGCACACAGTTTTCAAAATAATATGAACTAATTATATATTTTGCATTCAAAACAAATTATGCAGCAATAACATATCTCTTTTATAGATATATCTCAAATTTTAGTTTTAGTCTGACAAATCGAATTAATTATGATTAAACAATGAAAAGAAAAATATGCAAAATTTAGCTAGAAACAATAATAAATTTGTTAAAATATATTTATAACTTTAACATCATACATATTAATCCGCAAAACTCACAGTATATATTGTAATATTGTATGATATTTAAAGGTAAGCAAACAAGAATTTGGAGCATAATTTTAATGGAATAAAATGGAAATAGAAATTACGAGACGAGATGGAAGGGGAACATATATTAAAAATCAAACTAAATACCCAACTGGTATGAGTTCGGGTTATGAGCACTATATAAAATAAATTTGTTTACACATAACCATGTACATACGTTTTCAGTTACACATACTCTATTTATGACAGATTTTGGACCGTAATATTTTTATTTTACGTGTACGTGACAGGTTATGGGACAAAGAATTTATGACAGATACCGGACATGATATGTTTCCTGTTCCAAAATAGTTATGCCTTGCTAATATACATGAAATAACCCAAACTAAAACCGAATTCATATCATATTTAACATATGTAATCAAACTGTTAGAACTGTTTTGATTAGTTAAGAAAATAAAAATGTAACACCATTTAACTTTTGCAACTAAATTAGTCCGGATCTTAAAATATAATTATGCATTAACGCAACTGAATTTTTTGTTCATTACTCTAACTTTATAATATTTATATTATTACGAAGTTCACTAATACAATAAAATATTTTATATTTTTAAAATCTATATAACAATTTCTATAAAAATATTTCTACACGTACGTGGATCCAGATCTAATACACTAAAATATATATCATAAAACAACAAAATAATCTATATTGAATTAAATTTTGTTAAAAAAAATTTTAAATATGAAACCCCGCACGTACGTGCGGGTCATGATCTAGTTATTTTCTAAATGAGATACGTTTAAGTTATTCACAATAAGGCTTTTTAGATAAAAGCACAAATATTAAGAAATTATTATTTAAGGGAGATTGACAAAAATAGCACTAAAATAAGTTTTTCTTCCAAAAATAGCACTACATTTGAAAAATTCCACAAATAGCACTATAAACTTTAATTAATTATTAAATATGAGTAATTAGTTTAATTAAAATAAATAAATAAATAAAATTGGAAATTTCCCGCCAAAATTTATTTTTCCCGCCAAAAAATTTCCGCGACGTAAAAATATTTTCCCGCCAAAATTTTTTTCCCGAAATTTTCCCGCCAAAATTTTTTTCAACATTTCACAGAAAAAAAAAATCCGTCAAAATTTTCCCGCCAAAAAAATCCACGAAATTTAGGAAGGATATCAAGAAATTCAGGAAAGATTCCTTGAATTTCAGGAAAAGATTCCTGAAAGGATTGCACGAAATTTAGGAAGAATTCAACGAAATTCAGGAAGGATTTTACGTAATTTAGGAAGGATTTCATGAATTCATGAATTTTAGGAAGGATTCCACGTAATTCAGGAAGGGTTTCACGATTCGTGAAAGCCTTCCTGAATTACGTGAAATCCTTCCTAAATTTCGTGGAATTCTTCCTGAATTTCTTGGAATTTTTGTTGGCGGGAAAAGTCGGACGGAATTTTTTTGGCGGGAAAATTTTGACGACATCTTTTTTTTCCGGGAGTGGAAAATATTTTGGCGGGAAATTTTGACGGAAATTTTTTTGGCGGGAAAATTTTGACGGGATTTTTTTTGGCGGGAAAATATTAAAGATGAATTTGTGATTTTTTGTATTTATTTATAATTATTTATTAATTTAAAAAATCAAAAATAAGGTGCTATTTTTGTCCATTAAACTTTTGAGTGCTATTCTTGTCATAAAAACTTGATTTGGGGCTATTTGAGACAATTTCTCATTATTTAATGCATAACAAAAATTAATTCAACTAATAAAAATAAATACTGCAGAATTTGACTGGTTAGAAACTATTTAATAAAAGTAATTTTGTCTAGAAAGTTGAGAAAATCAAATAATATGAAACAAATAAAAATTTGTAAAATATCTTATAAAAGGGAACAGATGGACTAGTAGTTATAAAAATGAATTTATGGAGGCCCAATTCATTATTAATGTAGCTCAACTGAAAAGGAAAACCCACATTCAGATTAAATGATAAAGGTTATCTTTCATTTTTATAAAAATATAGTTTTCCTTAGTTTGTTCCTTCGCCGATCTTTGAGTCATAAATCGACATGATAGAGTTAGATATTTAACAATGTTCAAAGAGGATTAAGCTGGAGTTAAGTCTAGATTTCTCTTGAAGTTGTTTTCATTTAACTCTTTGTTCGAACTCCTCTAAGAGTGACTATGTTGTTTAAATTTCCGATTCTTTTTATTTTTTTTTGCTAGATGGGTTTAAACGATTTCACAGTATTGACTTTTATATTATGTTCCTGAAAACCTAGAAATTTTAAGTTTTTATTTTATTTTGGGTCCATGTATGACAACATACAAATTTCCAAATTGTGGTTTTATTTAAAAAATTTGGGATTTGGTTGCTTCCTATTCGTTTAGTTCGCTTGGCTCTTTTGAGTTCTAGGTAATTGACTAAAAAATGTTTCTACGCTTAAGATTTAAGTTCGAGTTCTTTGGTTAGTATTTTATTTGCTGGTGAGCGAATGTGTTTATAATTTTAAAACTTGTAAGGAAATGTTATTCATTGATATTTCACTGTTCAGTAAGTGTTTTACTGAGTATTCATTGTCTTTCAGATTTATACATGCAGACCATGTTAAAGAGAACATTGGCTAAAATGCCTCTATATAAGGACACTAGTAAAGTTTATGCACGCATATTAGTGTTTCGAGCATTCTTTCTATCGAGCCATGAGGAGTTTAAGAAGATGGTAAAAACGGTAAATTTGCTTCCTTTTGTTTTCCTTCTTCATTTAGGTAATTAAAAGATAATTCTAAAGATTGATAATGGAAACGTATTCTCATAGAATGAGAAAATTATTGGTCATTTGAAGATTCTGGTTTTGGATGGGACTGGTAAAAAATTGTAATACCCAGTTTTTACTTCAAGAACAAGGCATGTCAAGATATAACTTATAACTCAAGTAATCCATATTTAATTGGAAATAAATAACATTTTCCTTTCAAATAAATAACTGTTCCAAATTATCCAATAAAATTATATTCATCACTGTTCTAATCTCCATTGATACCACCATGAAAGGTAACTGTAATTCTTTTCAAACAATATCGATATCTAATTATACTTGTAGAATTTGAGTTTATGCAAAATTTACAATAGATTTTGAAAGAAAATTTACTTCTTACTATATTTTCTCGATTTGAAAATTTTAGGGGTTTTAATTTGAGTTTGTGATTGTTTTAACAACGGAAAAATCAGCCCCCATTTTTGGTTTTCTTTCTGGCCCAACGTATCTTAGGACCGGCCATGTTCCTTACCCTTAAGGGCCTGGCCGATGGACAACGACTGCTCTGGTGAAAGTGGCTAACATTCGGTGACTCATGGTTGTCTGGTAAACACGGTTTTGACACCAGATTTTTACTTCAATAATAAGGTATGTCACGAGATAACTTATAACTCATGTAATCCATACTTAACCGAAAATAACTAACATTTTCTATTAATTCAACTTAAACGTCGTCAAATCCATAAAATGAATAAGTATTCTAAGTTATCCAATAAAATGTAACAAGAAAATGCAAACTCCGAAAACCAATACCAACTAACGAACTCCAGCCACTACTCCTCACCATTACCTGCAAGAGAAAGAGAAAGATGAGCAATCTAAGAATACACAGCAAAGATAAGCCTTAGGCCTCACGAATTCTCCATTCATAAACATATCTAGAACCACCAAGTCTAAACCTAAAACAAGCGGGCAATCATGTATGATAACATCGTATTTTAGCCCACTTTTATTATGTTTTATTTAGGTTTTTCATGGAGAAAACAAGAGATATTGGAGATTTCAAGGATGTTTCTTAGTATTTATGCTCCAAGGATGAATTATGAGTTTTAAAGCAAAAAGGAGTAAAAGTCGATCAAATCCCCTTTCAAGACAGTTTATGTACCTCAGAAGTATGACATCCGTTCGAGGTCTTCCCGATTACCAAATCAAGATATCTCGGTGGCTATGGAAAGCTAGAAGAGTCAAAATTCGCCTTAAAGTGGAATCAGAGCAATCTAACGAGCCATTCGGAAGTTAAGCCCAGAGGAGTGAAGACATGTCCCAGACCGGCCAGATAGCCTCACGCCCGGTCCGGAGCCTTCTGACGACCCCGGTCGTGGAGCCCGTGCCCGCGCTGCTCTTCAAACCTCACCCCGGTCATATCTAGCCGTGCCCTGTCCAGAAGCTCGAGCCTCAGTTAACCTAATTCGTGGGAAATGACGGTTTTGCTCTTTGACCTAATCGAAGCCTGTAAATACCGAGACAGAGTGGAGAAACCCTACGACCTCTCAACCCTAATCTCGACAGCCTCCTAAGCAGCCTCTCCGACGAGATTCTCAGCTCTCCTAGCTCCACCTCATCAAAGCTCTTGTCCTTTGAAGAAGTCGTCCTTTGAAGCTCTCTCCTTTGTTCTTCTTTGTTTTCTCTTCTACTCTTTCATTCAAGACTTTTGGGTCTGATTTCTCTCCTAAAATACTACTCTAATTACTGTGCACTTGAAGTTTAACGTGTTGTCTTTCAGGTAAAAGTTTTGAAGTGAAACCCATCACGCATCAATGTGTCAAAGACATACACACATCAAACAAATGAGACTACGTCACATAACCACTACCACAATGGCAGGTAAGATACGAACGCATAACACACACTGTCTACCCGTACGTACTGGATTCCTCGTGCCCCTTGCACTTCTTCCAGCACCTTTCACTCGTGCAACAGATCCCACATGCCGCGTGCATTTCTTCCGTGCACTTTACACGCGTCAGTTCGTCATGCATCCATCTAGATCTCTCCGCAATCCATAGACCATCATACATTTACAAGGATCTCTCCTGGCAGGACTCTCCATGGCAACATTTTCTCTTCACTCTCAAACAATTTATTTACCACACAAAAACATTCATTTCACGAATCACGCAACCAGCATTAAAATATTTATTTTAATTTATTTTCAACTCTAAATTACTAATTTTTTTTATAAATAGATATCTATATCTATGTATAATTATAATATACAATGGGATTTTGGTCTAATGTGCCATTCACTGTAGCAAAACTTATACAAATTGCCACAAAAAGTTTTCTTTTCTCAATGTGCCATTTCTCCACTTTATGGCAGACAGACAAAGACGAAAATACCCTCAGACGAAAATATCTAAATATCAGATATTTGGTGGACAATACTTTATTTCAAAAAATTTTGGTAGACAAAAAATATTATCCACATTTGAAACAAGAGATTGGGATGATATTTGGTAGACAACAAATATTGTCCACATTTGAAACAACAGACTTCAAAGAAATTTGGTGGACAAGAATTCGAAACGGCATACTTCAAAAATTTTGGTAGACAAGAAATGTTGTCCACATTTGAAACAATAGATTGAGAAGATATTTGGAGGACAACAAATATTGTCCACATTTGAAACAAACAGACTTCAAAGAAATTTGGTGGACAAGAATTCGAAACGACATAATTCGAAAATTTTGGTAGACAAGAAATATTGTCCACATGTATCTTCTTCCTTTTCAAATTTAGATTCGTTCCCACTTTCCAAACCAGATTCAGACCCAGATTTATTATCTCGCTAAATCGCCAACGATGTATTCCTAGATCGAAAACGTGATGAACTCTTATATCTAAGAAGATTGAGCTTTCTTTTTTAGAGAAAAAGAGAGAGAGAGAGAGAAAGAGGTGAGAGAGAAAGGAGAGGAATGGAGAGTGAACAAAAAAGCTTTCTCTCTAAAGGGCAAATTAGACTTTGCAAGTTGGGTTAGAAATTGGATTGTGGCACAATTGAAAAGGATTTGTGGAATGTGGCAATTTTGGTAAGAATTGCTACATTGTATAACACATTTCTTAGATTTCTCATATACAATCATAACTCAAATATATTTTACTCATAAAGTATGTAACATATAGGTATACTCGGCTTAACCCTAGACTAAGTAATCAACTAGACATATTCATATATGAAAGAAAACACGATTTTATCCTCACCTTAGCAAATCCGTTGACTTTCGGCTAGCAACAATGGGGATCCGATTCAACGACGGTCTTAATCTGCAATGGTTTAGATTAAACGATCAAAAATTATATTCTAATAATAATTTATGATTTAATCTAATAACCAAAACTCGATTTAAAATAACTTTTGTGTTCCCTCGATTAAATTAATTAGACCCGGTTTAATAATTAAACCAAACCAACTCTAATAATTTAATAACACCACTATTCCACTCCATGGATCACATAATCGACTACGGTTCAATAAACAATCGCCAAATTAATAATCGCACAACACCACAAATCAACTAACGTGTTCACAATTAATAGGTTCTGGTTTAAGGACTTAATAACACGTGGATCTTGGTTTAGTTTCGTTTAGAACCAGGTTCAATAATCACAACTACACACATCAACAACAGACACGACACAAGGATATGCTGGATTTGGATTACCTTTCTCGGCTAGCTTTCTCGACGGATCTGCTACGCGGCTCGACAAGGCGGTTCAAGCTCACGGTGGTTAGGTCTTCATAGCTCAACCAACAAAACAATATAGAAGGATCTAGAAGATCAACAAGTTAATATGAAGATATTGTAATATTTATTATATTGATATGTAAAGATTTAGGTCTATCTTAGTTTAGGAAACTATGTTACTATATAAACATATATAACCCAAAGCGTATGATTATGAGAGTAAATATACAATTCTCCATTACAAACTCTCATCACCTGCAATATGGTATCAGAGCCACAATGATCTAACGATCGGCTCCGTTCCTGAATCTAAGCCAAGAGCTTCTTCTTTTTATTTTTGTGTTTAAGCAAAGTGCTTCCAACATTCAAGTTCATCATGAACCTCTGAATCTAAGCAAAAAATGCTTATGTTATTCAAGTCTAACCATAGACCTCTGAATCGAGCCTAAGTGCTTCTTTCATTTTTCTGCAATTTAAAAAAAAAAAAAAAAATCTGGTTATTCTCGTTTTTCTTAAGCCATTGATGAGCTTCTCTTAATTCAAGTCATAGACATCTGAATCTAAGCCAAAAGTGCTTCTAGTTCGTTTTATTTTATTTTTTGTTTCCAAGCCAAAAGGTTTGAATTTTTTTATTTTTTATGTTCATCAATATCCTATTATTACAAAAAAAAAAAAAACGAGAAAAAAAAAAAAAAAAAAAAAATTGTTTTCAAAGTCACGAATCTTTACTCTGCCTACCAATACAGTGGCCCAAGTCCAGCTTCAAGTTTTCCACCCAATATTTCGAGATCTGCTTTAGTCACAACCGAGGTGGCCTATAGCTCCGACGAGTCTCGCAATCTCTCTCCCTACGCCATTGTCATTTCAACACCGTTACTTCTTCGATTCTAAATGTCAATCTCAAGACGTTCATTCCGACATTTCTCCATTACCACCTTGAGATTGAGGGAACGTATAGAAGGATCTAGAAGATCCACAAGTTAATATGAAGATATTGTAATATTTATTGTATTGATATGTAAAGATTTAGGTCTATCTTAGTTTAGGAAACTATTTTACTATATAAACATATGTAACCCAAAGCGTATGATTATGAAAGTAAATATACAATTCTCCATTATAAACTCTCATCACCTTCAATAAACAAAACAAGCCAACAGATCATAAGACAATCTCTGAAACTTTCTGCGCAAGTTATATGACAAGTATAGGGTTTCCTTGCCCTTAAGGGCCTCGTCGATGGACAACGACTGCTCCAGTAACAGTGGCTAACATCCGGTGACTCATGGTTGCAAAATCCGGTAAACACGGTGGCTATGTTGGAGTATTAGAGTTGAATTGGTCTTTTAGCTTTAGTTTGAATGAGTCTTTAAGTTGTTTTTCAAGTTTGAATAAGCTCCTGGTCTGTAGGAGTCAAGTAGTAGTGGTCCTAGTCATTAGTTTACTTCCGCAAGTTTCTCATTGTTTAGTTGTAGGAGACTTAGTCTTCATGTCATTAGCTATTTAAGGCCCACCAATTCTCAGCAATAATGAAGAGTAGTATTTGAGAAAACCTGCAACTTTATTTTCTACATGTCTGCAACTTTATTTTCTACAGGCTATAGTGGTGATGAACGGAAACGATCTCTCCTTTCCGACAAGTTCTCGGATCCATTCAAACACAACACCATGACAGGGACAACAACAACAATGGAGGCAACAACTTGACGG
This sequence comes from Arabidopsis arenosa, assembly GCA_905216605.1. Classification (NCBI taxonomy): domain Eukaryota; kingdom Viridiplantae; phylum Streptophyta; class Magnoliopsida; order Brassicales; family Brassicaceae; genus Arabidopsis; species Arabidopsis arenosa. The sequence goes on along the minus strand of LR999455.1, from coordinate 5,749,771 downwards.
TAACAATGATGATAGTCTCTAGTTCAGCACTAGTAATCTTAGATTAAGGTTCTGAGGTTTTTAACTCTTTGTTTTCTCCTTGCGACAACAACGATACAAGTTTTTCAAAATATACATACGACCGTACACACAAACCCTTGTCTTTTTGTTATTATGAACGCAATTGGGCCTTAATGGGCTTGCTCTTTCTTTTAACAAACCCATCCAAATTTTAGGATGTTACAATTCTCCCATATTTAAAATGAATTAGTCCTCGAATTCGTAAATCGGTTTCTCCACTTTGTTTTTGACCCAACTTGAAATATCCTTCGCCTATTTTCCTTGTTCGGTCTTTCTATTAACAACGAACCTATGCACACAAAACAATCAAACCGCGTCTTATCCAACCTGATCAAGTCTACACTTGATTGAGGCAAAAATACTCTAGTCTCCGTTCATTAGAAATAGTTCCTCCCCACATCTAATTTTCTGATTTTGATTTAATGAATAACCAACTCTTCCGTTATTATAATTTAACTAGGAATTAGGACCCATGCGTTGTCGCAGAGGAAAATACTTCAAAAATCGTTTTAAAAAAATATATCAAACGAAAAGTCATAATAAATTGTAACAATTTATATTTTTTTAGTAATAAATCAATATATATTTTACGAAAATTATGATAAAGAAAACCTTCACAAGCATTTATTAAGTATATTAGTATTAGAAAAACATTAATTTGTAACTAAAAACTATTTTCAAGTGCATAAGATATTAAATAAACCAAAGGTTACAACGGTTTGATAAATAAACCAAAATGTTCATTAGTTTGACTAATAAACCAAATGCTACTATGTTAAATTAAACGGTAGCAACAATTCATCTAAATAAATTTTAGTAATAAATTTTTTTTTAAATGACAAACTTATATCGAGAGACGCGACCGTATATATCAAATATATCCAAAGTTGCAATGGTTCATCAAATATAGTAAAGATTACAATAGTTCCTAAAACAAAACCAAATGTTGCAATAATTCAATTAAATAGTTACATTTTATGAAAAGTTACACCGACGGTAGATGATTAAATGTTATAACGATTTATAAAATCAACTTAAGGTTGCAATTTTTTATGAAATACACTAATATTGCAATGGTTCAACAAAACAGTTGCAACAGTTTTTGTAACGCCCCGACCGCCACACCTCTCTTAATGGGCCACACGTCCTCTCTCAGCCCGTAGGCCCACCCGTGTCCGACAGCCGGTCTGCTACGTCCAGGAGGCTTTAAAGACTTGTTTACCTACCCTACAAATCACCAAATCATCTTTCTCTGTGTTTTGTTCTCAGTCACACAGTTCCGACAATCACTTCCCGGAAGGTCACCCATCTTAAAATTGCTCCAACTCAAGCACGCTTAACTGTGGAATTCTCTCAGGACAGTTAACCGAAAAGATAAGTGCACTTTGGTGACATAGGTGGCCAAATCAATCCTTTTAAACCTTTCCGCATGCACCACCATATTTCTGAAACCGGGGTGTTACAGTTTTACAAAGAGGTACGATAAAAAGATGCAACTTTAGAAAATATTTACTCGGATTGCAACTTTCTCAAAAAAGATAACGTAAAATATATTTTTAGTTTAATAATAAAATAAACGAAATGTTGTGATATACCAAAAATTGCAACTGTTCGTCAAATAAACTAAAGATTACAACGTTTCGTAAAACAAAACCAAAAGTTGCAATGATTCGTCAAATAAACCTAGTGTTTTAATGGTTTAATTAAACGGTTAAAATCTCATTTAATTTATGAAAAGTTATACTGAAAGACGCGACGGTAGATAATTAAATATTTTAGCGATTTATAAAATAAACCAAAAGTTGCAATTGTTCGTAAAATAAACTAAATATATTAACCAAATGTTGCAATTGTTAGTGAAATAAACTAAATTAAGCAATGATTCGAATAAGCGGTTGCAACTGTTTATGAAGAGTAACAATAAAAAGACGCAAGCGTAGAAGACATTTGGATTTTTCTAAGAAATATAACCTTAAAATTTATATTTTAGCTTTAAAAAAATAACGAAAAGTTGCGATTAAAAGACATAACCTTTCACAAGTGCAAAAGGCATTTACTAAGATTGCTATTATATATAGATTTGATGTCTCTTTATATGACCACATGAGATGTCAAGTATCATAATTGTTTAACTTTTAACTTCCCATAACTAAAACATATATTCATCATTCAATTAATTCTCAAGATTGAATGATATTAATTTCCCAATTGAATTTTCAACCTTGATTTTTACATTACCTAGTTTTTGTGACAATAACCGGTTCACCAATAGACGACCATGTCTAACAACATGTTGTATAACTAAGACTTTTATGGTTTCATGCGATGTGTGGCTTTATGACCCACCACATTTTTGATGCGCTACAATGCTAATTCCCACGTAATAGTTCCCAACTTTTAAAGTTTTTATAGAGTTTTCCTAAGAGTTATTTAAAAATAAGGCATTAAAACACAACTGCCTTTCGGATTTCGGCACTTTCCAAATGCTTTCACGATTTAGGCATCCAAGGCAGTCGAATTGACCAATTTGTCCTCCTCCCGCTGACGTCATAATCTCTCCAATTGCAACTAATTAACTCGCTTTAAATATCGGCGAACTGTTACCCGATACCCGAGATCCCCAAAAAATCCAGATTTCTCTCCCCAACCTCATCCTAACTCCATCACACCTCAGTTGCGATCATGGTGAAAACCAGAAATATGTGGCTCCGTGATGCAGTATCTCGTGTTTCTGGGCGGACGGACAAATCAAACCTCCAGCTTCCTAACTGTGGATCTAAAAATCTGTCCTCCTTTGCCGAAACCTCCCTCTCCTACTACTGTTGGCTCTGCGCATTATCGTTCTTCTCGAAGTTTGGCCGGCAAAGGCCCGACCTGCTTAAAGCAACCCGAAGTCTGCAATGCAATCGATGGATATTTAACTTTTTAGTAGTCATCGATTTCTAGTAATTAAGCTTCCCCTTGGATTTATGGTTTACACTACCTCTAGCGACTAGTTTTCAGTCGTTAAGCTCTTGAAAATAGCTTCCCCGTGGGATAATGCTTCTCCTGTGGCTTTACGGATTACGTTTCAGTAGTCAACCGCCGTTACATTCCTTCCCCGTGGGTTTAGGCTCTTCCAGTGGCTCTAGGGATTAGTTTTATGTAGTCAACCACCGTTACATTCCTTTCCCGTGGGTTTAGGCTCCTCCAGTGGCTCTAGGGATTAGTTTTCTGTAGTCAACCGCCGTTACATTCCTTCCCCGTGGGTTTAGGCTCCTCCAGTGGCTCTAGGGATTAGTTTTCTGTAGTCAACCGCTGTTACATTCCTTTCCCGTGGGTTTAGGCTCCTCCAGTGGCTCTAGGGATTAGTTTTCTGTAGTCAACGGCCGTTACATTCCTTTCCCGTGGGTTTAGGTTCCTCCAGTGGCTCTAGGGATTAGTTTTCTGTAGTCAACCGCCGTTACATTCCTTCCCCGTGGGTTTAGGCTCCTCCAGTGGCTCTAGGGATTAGTTTCAACATTCTATATGTTATTGATTTGTTCCGTATGGGTTAACGATTCTCGCTGTTATGTTTGTGGTAACTCGTCTTGATGGCAGTAGGGTGTTTTTTCTAACATAATCTCCCTCATTTCCGTCCCTCTGTTGTTGCGTCATGTCAACTACCTCTTCGCTTAGATTTTAATTGAAAGTTTGTCTGTAACAACAATGGAATTTGGTCGACCGTTATATCTACATTTGTAGTTGACCTACATTATTCGGAAATTTTGTGACTGCCTCTCACTTATTCTTTTCTCATTCATTTTCTTCAGATAGCAGCAGTCCTACGTGTATTGATTCGTCTGCACACGCTGGTAGTCACACTCCATCTGTAACGTCTTCAGTGTCTGTAAGTGCTTCAGACACTGGCACGAATGCATCAGATATTCAAATAAGTGACATTGCTACCTCAGCATCAGATTCCAAGCCTGACAAGGGCCAATCAAGCGAATGCGTTGGCTCTGACATAATTTTTTTTTTCATTTCTACTCAACTCTGGTTGAGTACTGTTTAAACTAACAGCTCCTCTACTTCGGCCTGTAGATACTTTGTGTCCTCCTGATACTGCATCTGCAGATGCAGCATCCTCTTCATCTGTCTCATCGTCCCAAGGTTGACTAAAAATATCTACAATAGAATCCACTTTTCTGTTTAAGTTTAGCTGACTATAGTCTCATGATGTCTTAAACGCAGATGGTTTGTACGCGAAGGACTCATTGCCATCACGCCTATTTCAAACTGATAGGTATCCAACTAAAGGAAGGGTAAACTCATACTCAAAACTGCAATATCTTATTGACATTCTCAGTATATTGGAGGGAACCCCAGAGCTTACATCTCTGCTTCAGTCTCAATTTGGCACCTTATTCTCCCTTCCGGTAACTCGATGTTCGTTCTCTGGTAAACTTGTACACAACTTTCTCTGCAGACAAATTGTTTCACATAATTCGCATGAAATATGGTTTACATATGGTGGCCATCCTTTGAGATTTTCAATTTTGGAGTTTGAGAGTCTCACTGGTTTGCTGTGTGGGGCTTACCCTTCTAAATCCAAGATAGGTGCTGCCCAGTCTCATTCTGAAGGGGAAGCTCCTTATTGGTATACATTATTTGGGAGGAATGAAAATCCTATAGTTATTGACATTGTCAGTATCCTAAAGAATTCCCCGACAATGCCAGGTTGGAAGAAACTGCATCTAGTTCTCATTGTCATTGTTGAAGGCATCTTATTATGTGGCACACAGCCTATCCGGCCATCGTTTCCTATTGTTGAGATGGTAAAAGACTTTGAGTTTTTCTTCAACTATCCATGGGGTCGACATGCTTTTGAAAGAACAGTTCGGATGCTCAAAGTTGGGGACAAAGTTCGCTCCCAATCACACCTTCTCAACAAACTGAAGCAACATTCCCTTGCCATTCACGGGTATCCAATGGCTATCCAATTGCTTCTCTTTAAATCTATACCAGCCCTTTTGCAGTATCTCCCTGGCGCAGATGATTTGCGTACATTCTTGGACAAGCTAGTTGCTGTTTTACCCCCATTGAAGACATTTCACAGCGAAAATATTCTGCAACTTGAAAATTCTAAAGACATACGTATTCATACTGATATGAGCTTTGGCTAAAAATCTTGAGCCAAATTAGGGATGAGTCATTAGCCGGTCTAAGGACCTCTCTAACTAACTCGGATAAGATGGAGATGGAGGATGGATCGAAAAGAACCACAATAGATGTGAAAGTCTATTGATACTTCTTAGAACACTCAAGAATTCGGACACACTCACGAATTAGAGAGCAAAATATTTTGTGAAACACAAACAAGCAATTTTATTGATCAAAGGTGAAAAAATAAGGACTACAACTCAAGGCATTATATAGCCAGGTTCATAACTTATTCTAAGAAAAAAACACATAAATCCTGCAAGAAAAACAAGGAAAGACATAACACAAAATCAAGAAAATAAAGGAAAGAGACGTTGGTAATAAAAGAGAATATCAAGGGTGCCGATTAAGGCAACTTTGATCTCTTGACTTTAAAACATGATTCTTCTTTGGTCTTAGAGTCTTGTGGACGAAAGGAGAGCCTTCTTAGATGCCTTCTAGCACCAAAGAACACGTGCTTAAGTGGACTTCAAGTTTGGGGGTGAATAAGGCCCATTTGGCCTCATTGTTTATTAGAGAGTCCACCAGACAGACACTTGTCTGTTCGGCCCATATCTAGGAGATTTATAGTTGATCTCTGAAAGTTCTTTGGTTCTCCGGAAAGTAGACTCAGAGAGCTTCAATTTGGTATGTGGCTCGTCTCCTGTATCATCCGGAGTCGTTGGTGGTACTTCGTTCAAAACGGCCTTTAGCTGGGAGCTCTCGGATGAAGTTAGGCGAATGGCTTCAAACTGATCTAGAGGGATCAGTCCTTCACGTTCCAGCTGTTCCACGAAGATGTTGAACTTCTTCTCTAGGCCTTTGCTCCTGGTCCTAGTCATTGGGCCGCTTGGTACATAGGGAGCTTGAATAATATGACTTGGTGGTTCGATGTCCTCATCACTCCCTCCCTCTTCATGTGGTTTTGACCCCAAAACGTTTTCTCCTGTATCAAAACGAGCCAGGTCAGAAACATTGAAATTTGTTGAAACTTTGAACTCACTTGGAAGATCTAGCTTGTAGGCATTGTCGTTGATCTTCTCCAAAATTTTGAATGGTCCATCTCCTCGGGGTGAAAGTTTAGAGCTCCTTTGGTTGGGGAATCTCTCCGGTCGCATGTGTAGCCACACCCATTCTCCTACTTCAAAAATAACTTGTTTCCGACCCTTGTTGGCTGCTTTAACTCGTTGCTCATTCGTTTTCTCAAGTCTCTCCTTAACCTTTAAATGGAGCTTCTTGATTTGATCGGCCTTCTTTTCGCCATCTAAGTCTAAGAAGTCTTTTTGTGGAAGTGGTGTGAGATCCAAAGGCGTATTGGGATTGAATCCGTAGACCACCTGAAATGGAGACATTAGTGTTGCACTATGGATAGCTCTATTATAAGCAAATTCAACAAAAGGTAAGGCATCAAGCCAATTTTTAAGATTTCTCCCTATTGTTGCTCGTAGAAGTGTTCCAAGCGTGCGGTTGACAACTTCGGTTTGGCCATCAGTTTGCGGGTGGCACGTGGTTGAGAATAGTAGTTTGGTGCCTAATTTCTTCCACAATGTCCTCCAAAAGTGCCCGAGAAATTTGGTGTCTCTATCCGACACAATAGTCCTTGGAACGCCATGTAATCTAACAACTTCTTTAAAGAAGAGATCCGCGGTTTGGGTAGCATCGTTGGTCTTAGCACATGGTATGAAGTGAGCCATCTTGGAAAAACGGTCCACTACGACAAATATTGAGTCCTTGTGCCGGATTTTGGGCAAACCTAGCACAAAATCCATGGAAATATCAACCCAAGGAGAAGTAGGAATCGGTAAGGGAAGATACAAACCGTGGGGTTGGACTCTAGACTTTGCTTTCTTGCAAGTAATACATCTCGCAATGAAAGTCTCCACTGATTTCTTAAGATGAGGCCAAAAGAAATGTTCTTTGAGCATGGCTAAAGTCTTCTCCACGCCAAAGTGACCCATTAATCCTCCTCCATGAGCTTCTCGGACTATAAGGTCCCTTAAAGAGCATTGCGGGATACATAGCCGTTTATCTTTGAAGAGATAGCCATTATGAATGTAGAAGGACACGTGACCTCCCTTGCCTGGATTCGTATAGCTCTCTGCAAAGTCAGGGTCAGACTCATATAAAGGTATAATCAATTCAAAACCAAGAACCTTAGCATCCATTGTAGAGATGAGAGCATGTCGTCTTGAAAGTGCATCGGCTACTACATTGTCTTTTCCCTTCTTGTATTTGATGACATAGGGAAACGTCTCTATGAACTCGAGCCACTTTGCATGCCTTCTCTTCAGGTTAGTTTGACCTCTTAGATGCTTCAAAGTCTCATGATCCGTATGAATTACACACTCCTTAGCGAGTAGATAGTGTTGCCAAGTCTCCATGGCGCGGACTAAGGCATACAATTCTTTGTCATACGTAGGATAGTTGAGTGTTGCTCCATTGAGTTTCTCACTAAAATAGGCTATTGGTTTACCTCCTTGAGTGAGCACAGCTCCAATACCTAATCCTGATGCATCACACTCAATCTCAAAAGTGTTAGTGAAATCCGGTAAAGCTAAAACCGGTGCATTCGATAACCGATCCTTTAGAGCTGTAAAAGCCTGCTCCTGGGCTTCTCCCCACTTGAACTCCACGTCCTTTTTGATCACAGCGGTGAGTGGTGCAGGCAAGGGTGCTAAAATCCTTCACAAATCTCCTATAGAAACTAGCCAAGCCGTGGAAGCTTCTTACTTGACTAATGTTGCTTGGTGTCGGCCATTTTTGTATGGCTTTGACTTTCTCTTCGTCCACTCTCAGTCCCTGTGAACTCACTATAAAGCCTAAGAAGACAAGCTCATTAGTACAAAAGGTGCACTTCTTAAGGTTGGCATAAAGACCTTCCTTTTGAAGCGTTTGAATAACTTGTTCCAAATGAACTAGGTGATCATCGAATGTAGGGCTATAAATAAGTATATCATCAAAGTATACCACTACAAACTTACTGATGTAAGGTCTTAGAACTTGATTCATAAGCCTCATGAAGGTGCTAGGTGCGTTGGTAAGCCCAAATGGCATTACTAGCCACTCGTAAAGACCTTGCTTGGTCTTGAAAGCCGTTTTCCACTCATCACCTTCCTTCATTCTTACTTGATGATATCCACTCCTAAGATCAATCTTAGAAAACACATTAGATCCAGATAATTCATCAAGCATATCATCTAACCTTGGTATTGGATGTCGGTATTTGATGGTAATGTTGTTGATAGCTCGACAATCCACACACATCCTCCAAGTTCCGTCTTTCTTTGGTACTAAGAGGACTGGTACAGCACATGGACTTAGGCTTTCTCTTACGTAGCCTTTGTCTAATAGATCCTTCACTTGTTTCTCCAACTCCTTAGCTTCCTCCGGGTTAACTCGATAAGCGGCTCTATTGGGCAATGGTGCACCCGGAACCAAATCTATTTGATGTTCAATTCCTCTTATAGGAGGTAGACCAGGGGGTATTTCATCCGGAAATATCTCATCATACCGGTACAAAAGGTCCTCACCTCTTTAGGAAGATCTTGTTCCAAAGCACTAAAACCTGCGGTCAAAACTTCCTTAAAGATCATTAGTAATACCGGTTCTTTACAAGTGAGTGCCTTAGCTATGTAGCTAGGTTTGATCAGAAAATTACTCTTAGAAGAAGAACTCTTCTCTTTAAGCATCTTAATTTGAATTTCATGCACTTGATTCGGGGTAAGAGGAGTTAGATTATATTTTTTTTTATCATGGACAAAAGAATACATGTTACTACGCCCATGGTGCATGGTATCCTTATCAAATTGCCACGGTCTACCAAGTAGAAGGTGACAAGCTTGCATAGGAACCACATCACACAAGACTTGATCCATATACTTTCCCACTTTGAATGGTACTTGTACTTGATCCGTGATTTTCATCTCAGCCTTGTCATTAAGCCATCTTAGTTTATATGGATAAGGATGTTTAGTCCGTCCAAGGCTGAGTTTTGAAACCATGTACTCACTAGCAACATTAGTACATGACCCACCATCTATGATAAGATTACATACCTTGTCTTGGACAGTGCAACGGGTATGGAAAATGTTTTCTCTTTGAGCTAACTCATCGGGATGAACCGTGAGGTTCAATACACGCCTTATGACCAGTGATTCTCCATACTCAGGTTCACAATCAACTTCTTCAACTACAACATCATCCATGACGACATCTACTTCATCTTGTGACTCGTATTCTCCCGCGTCCGTGAGAATCATTACTCTTGTATTGGGACAATCTTTAGCCATATGTCCTTTGCCCTTGCACTTGAAACATGTTATATCACGAGTTCTTGAATTATTAGGGCTAGGAAACTTACCTTGGTTAGGCTCGATTGGCTTAGACTTGAATCGATTGTCAATAGCCACGGCTTTGCCTTTGTCCAAGGGCTTCACTTGGGAGGTTGATGAAAAAGGTGTCTTGGCACGTCCTTGATCCCAATTTTGAATTGTTTTAACTTTCCCCAAGCTTGACATCTTCTTCTTGATGTGGTGTTCAGCTTGTATAGCATGGTGTAAAATGTCCTTCAAGTCGTGATAAGGATGCATTTCTACTTTATGAGAGATCTTCTCATGTAACCCATCAAGAAATTGAGCCATGGTGGTCTCGGCATCATCGTCAAGCTCCAGCCTATTCCTTAAATGCTCAAATTCTTCGAAATACTCTTCCACGCTCTTTGTTCCTTGAGTTAACTTCCGGAACTTCTTTTGAAGGTCTCGGTGATAGTAGGTGGGAACATATCTCTTCTTCATCAGCTGCTTCATTTCCCTCCTGTGGTCACTTGAGGAGTATCACTTCTTCTCCTGTCACTAACTTCACGATCCCACCAAGACAAAGCGTGATTGGTAAGTTGAGCTACGGCCAAGGCTAGCTTTTGGTCGGTGTACTTGTAATAGGCAAATATGTGCTCCATTCGCTGCTCCCACTCAAGATAAGCTTCTGGATCTACCCTTCCAGCAAAGGTAGGAGCCTTGAGCTTCATATTCATGGGATTAGGCCTTAGACGGTCTTCTTCCTCTTCTTCTATTTCGTGATTATTTCTTTGAGCCCTTCTTCTTCTACGGTTTTTTGTGGTGGCTCTCCATCACTTGAGTCAGTCTCTTGACCATCTTCACGATCAACACCATTCTCTTGTCTTTGGTTGCGGTTTGCTCGAGGTTGCTCGACTTGGACTAACCGTTGTTCCATGGTAGTGAGTTGTCGTTGCATTGTTTGCAGCAGTTGCATCATAGCAGCATTGGATCACCGGTGTTTTCACCCATCTCACCTGAAAGTATTTAAAAATCAGAGTATCAAATTCTTTGGTAAGAGATAACAAAACAATCGAATTGATCTTCTTACTACCAATCGTATCACAAATCTTATGTGAATGGAAAAACCTATGAAACTCAACTTTGAATTTTTAACAAACGTAAATGACCAGTACAAACTAAAGACAAAGTTTAACACAAAATAAATTTCAAAGCAACGATGTTTTTGGTTTTTTTTTTTTTTTTTGGTTGTTTTTTTTTTTTTTTTTGGTTTTAATTATTTTAAAAATAGCAAACGAATTTTAAAAATAATGACCTAAATTTTTCTGGATTTTATAGTAATTAAATGAACCTAAAACAGCAAGAAAAAAAAAAAAAAAAAAAAAAAAAAAAATTTATGGATTTTATTAAAATTGAAAACAAGAAAATAGACGAAATTTTTTTTTTTTATGGGGTTTTTTATGATGAAATTGAGAAACAGAGTTTAAAACACTTAGAAGGGAACGAAATACCTGATAAAATAGGATGGTTTTGAAGCTCTGATACCAAAAATGATATGAGCTTTGGCTAAAAATCTTGAGCCAAATTAGGGATGAGTCATTAGCCGGTCTAAGGACCTTCTCTAACTAACTCGGATAAGATGGAGATGGAGGAGGATCGAAAAGAACCACAATAGATGTGAAAGTCTATTTGATACTTCTTAGAACACTCAAGAATTCGGACACACTCGCGAATTAGGAGAGCAAAATTATTTTGTGAAACACAAAACAAGCAATTTTATTGATCAAAGGTTGAAAAAAATAAGGACTACAACTAAAGGCATTATATAGCCAGGTTCATAACTTATTCTAAGAAAAAAAACACATAAATCCTGCAAGAAAAAACAAGGAAAGACATAACACAAAATCAAGAAAATAAAGGAAAGAGACGTTGGTAATAAAAGAGAATATCAAGGGTGCCGATTAAGGCAACTTTGATCTCTTGACTTTAAAACATGATTCTTCTTTGGTCTTAGAGTCTTGTGGACGAAAGGAGAGCCTTCTTAGATGCCTTCTAGCACCAAAGAACACGTGCTTAAGTGGACTTCAAGTTTGGGGGTGAATAAGGCCCATTTGGCCTCATTTTTTATTAATAGAGAGTCCACCTGACAGACACTTTCTGTTCGGCCCATATCTGGAGATTTATAGCTGATCTCTGGAAGTTCTTTGGTTCTCCGGAAAGTAGACTCAGAGAGCTTCAATTTGGTATGTGGCTCGTCTCCTGGATCATCCGGAGTCGTTGGTGGTACTTCGTTCAAAACGGCCTTTAGCTGGGAGCTCTCGGATGAAGTTAGGCGAATGGCTTCAAACTGATCTAGAGGGATCAGTCCTTCACGTTCCAGCTGTTCCACGAAGATGTTGAACTTCTTCTCTAGGTCTTTGCTCCTGGTCCTAGTCATTGGGCCGCTTGGTACATAAGGAGCTTGAATAATATGACTTGGTGGTTCGATGTCCTCATCACATACCCTTTAATATTTATGTTATCTTCTTATGCTCCACTCTAATTACAGTGTATTGTAAATACAGCTTTTTGTTGCCTGTCCGCGTGGTCCATTTTCCTTAGAGGAGAAGTTGCGGCTTCCTGTTACTTTTGATGGAGATCAGAATGTTGCTGTTCTGGTGACCTTACTAGATAGTGGCCATCGCTGGTATAAAGCTGATTGGGTGGGTGGAGATGCTTCCCTCCGTAAGTTGTGTATTTGTAAGGGAAAACGTAAGCAGCATTGTACGTGTGTGGTAGTATTTTCACGGTTGGGATAGTAGAAATTGCACCTGCCCGAAAGCGATTTGCCGCCGAAGACTGTGAGTCCACAGAAATTGCAAAATTGAAGGCTGCACTTGCTCGGATTAGTTATCAAAATGCTGCCAGGTATGGGAAGCTTAAGGCGAAACTTTTATCTGAAATGTACTCTCTCCTTGGAGTCAATAAGGATATACCCGCAGCGAATAAATATCCTTTACCCTGGCCGAGATACGCGCCCCATACCTGCATGATGGGTTCTCCATGTGATCCACCAGCAAGTGTGGATGCGGTGGATGGGGACCTACCTTCTGGTTCTCATGAATCACGACAACCAGTTGCATATAATAAGATGCTTCACACTAACTTACAAAATAAAGGATGTACTGCTAATGGTAGGGACGTGGGTTGTCAAAGTTACGCTCAGCACCCACCCCCTCATGTACCTACAGATGGCGCCATTGGTGATGTTGCTACTAAGGTTCTTGGACCGCTTTTTCCCGAGCCAGTTCCGTATTCAATAGGTACTCCTGTTGTAAGTGCCACCAAAGTTATAGTTTCTGACTTGCCTGATCAGACCAACAGCCCCAGTCCATCAGTGGACTCCGAGAAGGTTTACTCTGGCTTCTCAACATTATTCTTACTCTTTCTTATTGGTATTAATTATCTCCCTTCCATGTGTGGGGTATGAAAAGGTTGACTCTGTCGTCTCAGGTGTTCCACAGTTTTCGAGACTGGGTGTCCCTTCATCTGGTGTACAGCTTGTTGTCTACTCTCGTCGGTCATATATGTCTGTGCCTCTGCATCCGCTTAAGGTTGCATCTTGTTTCTCTAAATATTTCCCTTTCTATTACTTTATACAGTTTTTTATGATCAACTATCTCGGCTTACTTAACTTCTGTTTACAAATTAGGGTTCCCATGTTCAAGGCCTGGACATGAGTAGTCCGAAACCTTTAGGATCCCTTCCTCTACTTCCCATTTGTGAGGCTGCTCATGCCACCTTTGATGATGTAGTTCACTGTATTTCCAAATGTTGTTTCCCCATTGAACAAACTGTGGTAATTAGATTGCTCAGTCTCTACCATTTCATGTTATGTCAGGCTTTGCAGCGATCTCCGGTTTTACCAACTGTCCCGCAACCGCCACCCGTTCCAACTTCCAGAGGGCCTATATTGTCAACAGCTTATGTTTCTTATGTGCCTCTCCCAGTAAATTTTTTCCTTATCTTTCCGGTTTTCATCCGCTTATTTTCACTTCTCACTCTAAAAATAGCTATCATTTTCCTTCTTCCATAGGTTGGTGATGAAGATCCTCCTGCACTTCCAATTAACGTCACTGCTGCTGATTCATCTGTAGGTCCTATTTCTGTTTGTAATGTATGAGGCTTGCGTTAATTGTTTCCTGACCACTCTAGCCCATCAACATCAGATATTTATGAACTTCTTATGGGTTTTTTATTTTTTAGGAAACTGATGTTCTTGAAAAATAGGCAGCCAACCACATCATTGCTTCCCCTGCTCAGCAATTACTCTCAACAACCTCACCTGATGGGAAGGTTTTTTTTAATTTATTTGATCTGTCTTCATCAGTGACTCGTTGAACTAGAGTTTCCACCTTATGTTTATGTTTCTCGTTCTCTTCGCTAACTCTTATGTTGCAGGCACTACTGGCTATAAAAAAGTTATACTTCTCCCCCCTCCCAGTCCATTTACGTGGTTTGCCAGCCGATTTGACCCCTACAGCCACCAATGCCGACCTGCTGTTTAAAGGGAAGCGCGTTGAAAATGATCTCAATGTTGTACATGGTGGACCAACTGTCAAGCGGAAAACCCCTCTCTCTCCCATCTCTGATGTTTACATTCCTTTCCCTGATCTTAATCCTCGCTGTGTTCACAAATTCAAAACCATTTTGACTGCCTACAATAAAAAGTTTACCAGCTATGTCAAAAATTCATTTTCATTTTCATATACTCACGTTAACTAACCTAGACCGTTTTGTATCGTTTATTTAGGTCCTATGATTTGGATGGAATTGATGTCCCATCGCATTTCTTCTCCGACCTTTACACACCTAGAAAGTGGGTTTTCAAAACTGTGAGTACTCTTCTTAAATTAACATGAATCTGCATGCTGCCCTGATTGTTTCTGTTTTACTCCCAACCACTTATATAGATCTCTGCCTTGTTTTCGTTCACTCGCCATAATCGTAGTTTACGACACTGTCGTTTTTCCTTCCTTTGCTGTATTGTTGGACTTTCCCACCATTTTTTTTCACTGTCCCATGTCTCGTAACACACTTTTGTAAACATTTTCTTTTTTTCTAGCATATGGATTTGATGCTTAGGCCGTTTTGGCGGCGATGGGGTTCTTACCTCCTTTCGAAGCGCATTGTCGTTCTCGACAGCTTACTGACCCAACTTCTGTCAACTAACTATCCAACATTCTGCGAAGCTGCTTCCCCAGCCGCATATCGCTGGCACCCTCTGCTAGACAGCTACATTGATGGCTCCTTTGGTGCTAGAACTGATAAATCCATGTGGTTTAAGGATGTTGACACAGTTTATGCGCCCATGAATTGGGGGAATCGTCATTGGGTTGGTTTAGTCATCTCTTTGGTAACAAGGCACATAGTTATACTCGACCCACTCGTCTGTTCTACAACTGCCCAGGAAACTAGGTCATATATGGATCCTTTGCTGAAGATGTTGCCTTACCTTATCAAGGCCTACTGCCAGCTAGAAGATATTCCCCATGTAGGCGACACTCCTTTCACATTTTCTCGTAAGAAGGGACTAGCACAGAATGTTCGTACGGGTGACTGCGGACCATTTGCTATGAAATTCATTGAAATGCACTCATTTGACTGTACTTATCAACAGATGGCGAATATCACTTCTCCTATGGTCGATAAGTTTCGTATGCAATATGCGATTGATGTTTATGAAGAGTGTATTGGAAATGTGTAATGGAAACGTGTGATGGTAAGTAATAGACACTCTATGTCATAACACTCATCTCGGACCTTTCTATGTACCATGTACCACTCTTCGCTCTCAAAACACTCCCACCCCCCCCCTATATATACCGTGCTTTTCATGTGTAATATGATTGTATTCATAATTCGTTTCCCTCTCTTTGTTTACTCATTCTAGGTCCTTTCCATTTCTTTATTCACTAATATTAAAACATGTCTCTGTATTCCTGCGTTGAACTGGATTTATTGCATTTACCAATTCGCTTATCTACCCAATTTCCTCTGCGTACCTTACACTCCAGCTGTCCCTCTCAGTTGCTAGTCAGCAGACAAGCATTGATTGCTATTTGTAAACTATTGTTTCTATTTCCATTTGTTCTCACACCTGTACTGCTTCCCTACGCCATGCTGCTATGCTTTCTTGTTGTCTTTTAACTATTTCCTCATTTACTATCTGCATGTCATTAATTGTTATCTACCATATCACCTCACCTTATCTCACTCCCAACTTGTACCTCACCCCTTCGTTCCACTCCCGAAATACAATAAATTTCTTTTCTTTAAATAGAGCTAGTGTACATTTCTGACACTTTGTCAATTGGTTCTGTATTAGGGGAAACACAGACAGTCTATCCCCCACATCTGCCAATGGATTCACTAGAAGATGATTCTGCAGTTGAGATCTACCGCACCCTTTCCTCAGGTAGTTTTCGGGATCTTGCCCCAATGTTACTGGTTGGTAAAAGACAAAGTGCCCTTGCCTTCTCTCCTGGGGTGCTGCAGCAACTCTCTCTCCATGAGTTCTTCAATAATCCAGACTTGGTGAACGAAGGTTCTTCATTTCGCAAGTTATTTACAAAATGTGTAGCTTCCTCTAACCCTGTTGCAGTGTATCTAGAAGCACTGCGTATTGCGTGCAAAGAAGCTGATCTTCCCAAAGCCACTACTTTGCTCTCTACCATTGTACCCTTCCATGAGTTTGCTTGCTTTGCAAAAGGAATGTTTCTAATCTACTTAGGTTCCCCCACACAAGGCATGGAAATCATTTCACCTCTTTACACTCGGGTTGGGAGTATTGCTCGTCTTCACGTTATCGCAAATGTCGTCTACCGCCATTTGCGTATTTTGCACCCTCTTCAGAGAAGGTTATTTACGAGCATTCACGTTGTTGAAAGAATTCCACTCTGTTTGGGTCAAGGTTGCAACTCTGACAATCGGTGTTTGCATTGTTTCATTTTCTGGTTTGTCATAAAACTTAATGAGTTCATGTAGGTGTACCAAAATGTCCTACCATGTACCAAAACCTCCACTCCTGTACCAAAATGTCCAACTGTGTACCAAATGTTCTCTATGTATGACGATGTTCTATGTTTTATTTCTCCGATGTATGAAAAACTCACTAATTGGGACTGTTTTTCTTTATATATTCTTCTCTAATCCGAGTTCTTTGCCATAACGCAAACTTTCTACAGTTGTTTGATTTCTTTAACAATGGGTATTATGCAGAGCCAGAAAATTAACGTTCAAAATTAAAATAAATTAAAGTTTTTACATACATCCAACAGAAACAACTTAAGCGAAAACGAAATTAAAGTCATATACTTATTTACAATTTATTTTTTAGCAAACAAGCGCTACCCTCTGAGCGTACCAGTATGCAATACACTCATACTGTCTTTTCTCATCATATCCCACCACGAGGACTACTCTTCCTATTTTCCTTTTCCAACTATTGCCATAAATGCTTCCTACTCTATATACTAGGTCGTATGGTTTGTATATTGAAATTTTCTCTACGCTAATGTTCTGGCTCCTCTCTAGCATGTTTCATATCAATGTTAAACTAGGTTCACTGTTTTTAATATATTTAAATTTTACCAATGCTTATGCTCTGTTACCTGTCTCATTTATCATATTAATGCATTCATCTTAATGCCTTGTTCATTATGTTCATTGCTATATACTCATATAGGGGATAACCACCATTTTAAAGTTTCCATTACAGCATTTGTTAATACGGAACCGTTTTTACAATCATATATATGAAACAAACCAACCAACTTCCTTGTCTATGTACATGATCATTTTCTACCATTTCAAGGACACTACCCGCTTAGTTCTAGTACACCTTTCCATCCTAAAAACATGCTTCGATGAAATTTTAGGCTACTCCTTATTTAGAAACTCATATCCTCTGACTTCAGCCTTTACATTAATGTTCACACCAACCAACTCAAACCGACTCCTTCCAGAAGACCTTTCCATCCAAAGAACCAGCTTCGATGACACCTGATCCTTAACCGTACGTAATTACACAAAAAACCCACAGCCCTCTCCCATTTCCTTCTCTACCTACAGTACATTAAACGTCCATAGACTTTTATTAACATGTTCTCCACGTCCTCCACAATAACTTCAACAGAACTACTAAAACCACTTGCACCATCTGTCCCAACTCTAATCCACAACTTTTGGATTTATTACCCCTCCCATTCACAATTTCTCATTTATTGCCTACTGCTGGATGTCTACGCCTTGATAAGTCGTCTCACAAAATCTCCCCTTATCACTCTCTCTCTCTGTCTTTTCTCATTATATCCCACCACCTCGATTATTCTTCCATTTTTTCCTTTTACAACTACTGCCATAAATGCTTCGTTCTCTATATACATCCCAATCTTTATCATTTCCTTCACGCAACCAATAATCCTCTCACCATCATCTCTTTCTAAATGCCAAACCTTCCTGAAGAACTTGTTCTCGATATTTGAAACGCATAGGGCGTCATGATTTCAGGGATCTTGGTCCTTTCATAGCTGCTTCCAAGGAGACTATGAATTTAGTCTTCAGCAGAGAGGTGCTGTCTTCTGTTGACCTGTCCAACTTCCTCTGTCAAAGTTCAATGGTAATAAGGACTCCAGGTTCTGGAAGTTTTTCATCTCTTGTGTTGAACATGGCAATGTAATGGCCAATCAGCTAGAAGAGCTACGTATACTATGCCAGGAAGGTCCTACAAAGGCTGCATTTTCTATGCTCCAGTTATCGCCTGCACACTCCATTACGCTCCCTTGTTGTTGGTATTTTCAAAATTTGTGTAGGCCAATTTGAAACTGGTATGTGGACTCTTTTACAAATGTGGGATAATGTCGATGCTTGGGGAGGCTGTCCACATTGCAGACATGGTCATCATGCAAATTGTGGATATGGGTCCAGCTCATTCAGGTTTGTATTTCAGTAGCTACTCCTACCCAGTTGATGATATTCCTGACTGCACCTACATTTCATGCGCTGCTGATAATGTTTGTGAAGAGTGTTTTGCATTCTGGTACTCACTCATCATTCGATCTATCTGCTAATGCAACCTCCCTGTTTGGATCCCCTTTTCTATTGCTAACCTACTGCAAGTCACTGTCTAATTTAATCGTTTCCTGTGATAAAATGTAATATAGTTGTATTCAAATCTATTTCTCCTATGCACTTAAACTAGGGTTTATGTTTTGTAGATATTGAAATTTTAAGCAAGCGTAATGCTGTGCTCCCTGTTTCATGTTTCATATTAATGTTAAAATAAGTTGTATGTTTCTCTTGTATATATTGGAACTTAGCAAGGGCTAATGTTTCCTCTCTCATGTTTATATTAATGTTATAGTCGGTTGTATGTTTTATATATGTACATAATTTTTGCAATGCTTATGGTCTATTCCATGGTTCATGTTTATATTAATGCAGTGACCTTACCGCATCTTCTGCGTTGTTCATTATTGTTTAGTACTATAAAGTCTTATAGGGGATAATAAACATTTTAAAGATTGCATTACAACATTTTGTTCAGGAGGAAACCGTTTTTACAAGTTTATATCACAACAAAAGAACCAACTTCGTCGTCTATGGACATGATCATTGATCTGATCATAAAAGTGTCTTTCACACTTTTTTAATTAAACTCGTCAAACTTAGCTGATTCATCCTCCACCATTTGAAGGACACTACCCGCCTCCTTCTAGTTAGACCGTTCCATCCTAAAAACCTGCTTCGATGAAACTTGATTTTACTCCTTATTTACACACTCATATCCTCTGAATGAGCTACGCAATCCTGTTCACACCAACCAACACAAACCGCTCTTCCACAAGACCTTTCCATCCAAAAAAAACTGTTTCGATGACACTTGATCCTTAACCGTACATATGTACACCAAAAAAACCCACACCCCTCGCCACATTTCCTTCTCTACCTAAAGAAAAGTAAACGTCCATCCACTTTTATCAACAACGAGGTTATTTCAGTACATATAAGATTCAACACAACAACAATACAAACCTTTATGGAATTGCCTCCTTACAGGTCGCCCGGTTATGGCCTGCATTCAAACACCTAGAACACCTGTTAGGTCCGACTCTGCTCCTCTTGCTTACATGCAATCCCAAACACAACCATTGTTGTTAATAATTACATTTTTCTCTGTTTAACTTCAGCCTTTATTTAATTGTTACCATACAGTTTTACCTTTTTCCTCTCCACGAGAAGGTATCCTCCTCTTCCTTGGCCTTCTGCTGGCTGACTACTCTAAGGAGGGTTAGTAGGCTAGAGTTAAGAACCTCTTCTGGTACATCCATATCCTCCGCATCTGGCACTGGCATAACAACTGCGCTGTAAGCACTCCTCCAGCAGTCAACCTTGTAATATTCATCCACCATATCAGTTATTGATACTCCACCTGCTCTAGAAGCTGCCAAAGCGTGGCAACATGGTATACCCTGGGTCTCAAACACTTTGCAAGAACATGACCTTCCTTGCAAGTCAACTGTGAATGACCTTCCACTAACAGTGCTTACTTGGAAAATGGTTGCACTTGCAGCCGCCACCTTCAGATTTCCCGACTTTGAAAGCCTCTGCATAAGCAGGTCTTCCACTTCAGGTGTCACTTCACTTGTATGTTTACTAGCCTTAGCCCGTCTGCAGTTGAACCACCGCATCAGCATCATTCGGATTGTTTCAACCATTGACACAATAGGAAACTCTAAAGCTTTTGCCAATGCAGCATTCAAACTTTCTGCAGCATTGCTACTCATGAGATTGTAGCGTTTCCCTTGGAAGTAGACTCGTGTCTAGTGGGAGATGCCTATCCCTCGCAAATAGTTGGCACACAACGGGCTCATCCTCTCTATTTCAGTAAACTTCTCCCTGAACTCACCTACAGTGTAAGCACAAGCTGCCTGCGTCACCAAGTAAGCAAGGCTTCTGTTTCTATTAAATCTGCTCTTCACGTTTCGGTACAGATACACCACACAAACCCCATGCTGAGCAAGAGGATAAACAGCCAGTAGAGCAGCATAGATTGAAGAGTGTCTGTCTGACACAAATACCAAGTCCCTAGCATCAGGGACAATCCCCTACCGTCCAGGATGTTCCATTCTCGCCGTCTACCCACACCAAACCCCAACGGGATAATCTGGAAATTCCCGTCTTGAAAGCTAGCTGTCAGCAGACATCCCCTAAACTTTGCTTTAATAGCGATTGCATCGATAACAATGACTTTCCTCATGAATTGGACTGCATGTACGCAAGCACCAAAAGTGAAGAACAGATATTTGAACTTACAGTTTTCTGTCCCGTTTCCTCGACTTACAACGGTTGCCACTGTCCCTGGATTGTTTGTTTCAACAAGTGTAAATATACCATCAACAGCTTGTAACTACCAGCAGCGCTTCCCCTTGCTTCTATCTCCGCCTTCTCCTTAGCATGCCACGCCTTCATGTAGGTAATAGATACACTAAGTTCCTCCAATACAAGGTCAGGTATGTCGACAGCGCGAGGTCCTAGTTTCTCATTTGCAAATTTGGATTTCAGCACCTCTGCAATCACCTTACAAGTCACCTTCTTCCCATACTCTGCTCTAGTAGTAACATCACATGTGTGAGTCAGTATTGCAGTCCTCACTTCCATAGTTTCTGAATTCCACCCCATGGTGTGACCATACACCCTCCACGCACAGTTCATATCCACACATCTGACTATCAACCTATTCCTATCAGATCTTATCTGCTTGAAGTTGAAAAATCTTTTTATTGCATAATTGCTAGTGCTGTTTGCATATCAGCCTTGTTCCTCAATACCCTCCCAATAAAAATCGCATAATTCGTTGAATCATATACCCGGTTATGCATTTCTTGTGTCTGAACTAACTCTTCTCCAAAGCAAGGCGGACAATCATGGGAAGGCACCACATCAGCTTCGATGATATCATTGTATATATTGGCAAAGCTAAGCTGAATACCCTCAGCAAATTCACTGTCTACATCACTCCCTTCAGTGTCTCTCATCCCCTCTGCCTCTAGTTCACCTCCACTGGAATCTTCTTCAATACATGGTGAAAGAGCACCAAGATGTACCACACCAGCAGCCTCTGTTTCTCCTTCGCACTGCCTAACCCCAGCGTTTGATGCCTCACCTACCTCCATTATGTTAACATCCATTCTCTTCATGTACTCTTCGCTTATACAGCTTCCCAGAATCGGTAGTCACAGCATCGTCATCTCCTTGCCATTTCCGTCCCACTCTTGACTTGTCCCTCCATAAGCTAACGAATCAGCATTCGATATCCCCTTCCCTTTTCCTTTATCTTTATTCTGTAACCCCTGCGCCTCTCTAGCCATGTTTTCGACAACTTCGAGCTGTGCAACAACCTCTGCATTATAAATGCTATTCAGGTCAATTCCAGACATCTCACCGCCTTTTACCAGTTCTTCAACTCTGTCCTCACCGCGCTCTACTGATCCATACTCATGAGAACTATTAAGCGACGGCGTCCCATCATCAAGACGTATCACACCCACGTCTATCTCGCCATTCATATAACCTGAAACGTCTACAATTCTTCCCAGACCTTCTCTCTGCCCACTATATTCTGCTATTGGTACCGGTAGGCCATTGTCACCATGTGCCGCGTCATCATCAATTGGAGTGAGTCTATTCTCGCCCCTGACATCATCAGTTACCCCCATACCAATTAGCAGCGCAACATCTTGTGTTGTTGGCATTGTATCATCGCTATCAACCGAGAGCGTTCGACCTTCTCCAACTCCTTCACCTCTGTCATTGCACCCCGACTTCTCAGCAACACTTACACAGTTAGAAGCCCCATTCACTACAAAGGACACCAACAAAGTAAGTCTCTTAGTTGCAGCATGTAACTTGAAAAAGTTGACGAGGCCTGCGTCACTATTGATAGAAATTGGGGGAGTTTTAGCATATGAAAAATATAGACATTTCCCTCGGGGGCCAGTACGACATTCTCCCTACTGATCCTTTTACAACACCTTCAAATTCCTTCTCAATATGTCTTTTCAGCAGAGCATACGACATCTCCTCTTCTATCATTATGCACTGCGATAAACAGTTTTTCTCAGCAGCAAAGTCCCAGCAACCATACTCCGAACACTTCCACTCTCCTGCTAGCACCAGTACAACTTTTCCCAGAACCTGCGGAAATAGCAGAGTCAGTTTACTAAAATTTTAGCTTACATATGTACATAAATTTCTCCATCATAGGTCATGTACAACATGGGAACAATACTGTTACTTTCACCTCCAAATATCGCTTACAATTACACTTAACCATACTAATCCAAACTCAGTTATATTCTATAAATATAGTTACCTACGGTGATCAAACAACTATAATCATTGCAGCCCTGCAAAACCCACTTCTCTCTGACTCGTAACATTCAATACAAGTTTCACCAAACACATACTACAAACATATTTACTGCTACACCACCTCACCAACATATTTACTACAAACATATTCAAGCTAGATACAAATTATTTAGCCACAGGGTAACAACAAATTACCTCCGATGACACCTTCTCTTTATCAGTTCCCGTCATTTTCCTCTCCTCGCTTCTCACGATCAGAAACTCCTACTATAACTCAAACCACTGTTTAGTTTAGAGACCTAAAACTAAACCTCTACTAACTTCACCAGGCTTAGTCCATGTTTTATAGACAAAACCTTTTCACTAACCTAACCCTAATTACAGATTCCTCGCATTTCGTCCACAAATTAACCCTCAAAACCCGTGCGCTACTGTTCTTTCACTTCCCGCCCATTAACCCAGCACAGTAATCCACCTTTCACTAAATTCTTCAAATTAGCCACGTCCACAGGTTTCTGTAGACTTAAACCTAATTCGGTAGATGAGATTCTGTCCACAAATTAACCATCAATTATCGTGATTCACTGTTTTCCTTTCCCGCTCACCATTTTATCTCATTAAAACCCTACACCACTTGCGCCTCCACCATGACATCATCACGCTCAATTCACATATTAAAACGAAACTCAATTACGATTATTAAAGGGCAAAATCGTCCGCAACAGTGGACTACTACACTTTATTTGGGTCTTTCACTATTTCAATGCCCATTTCCGAATCTCTCTCCTCAAAAGTGCCTGTTTTTATAATTATCTCTTTTCCTAACACTCTTTATAGGATCTTTATTTTTTTGGAATTTATGCTTCCATTTGTTTTTCAACGTATTACTTTTTCCATGTAATTTTCGTTATTGCTCAAATAATAGTATTAGATTTATTACAAGTTTAATGGCAACGAAGATTTGATTTTTCCAAAAAAAAAAAATAGGGGACAAGTAACGAATACAAGTCAAATAGAAAATATTTATGACCAGCCTAATCTCTGTCCACTATTTTTAAATGGATAGATTTTCCTAATTTTTTGGGAAAAAAACCCAAAAAATCGCCATCTATTTTTTTTTGCCGTTTAATACTTATAGTTTAGAAATTATAATAAAAATACCTCGTTTAATAGTTGTTGCCGTTTAAATTCTTTGTTTTTTTTTTAATTTTGGTAGATTTGTACCTCCGTGTTAACGGCTGTTAACGATGGTAACAGAATTGCTAACTGTAGTTGAAACTTAACCTATGTTTGTTTGCATTTATATATATACAATCTCTTTTTAAAGTGTTATGAAAATATTGTCTTAGTCTGGTGGTTACATGTGGGAAGATTAAACTCATGCGCCTGAATTCGAATCCCAAAACTATTCTTTTTGACATTTTTTTTTAATTTGAGTTTGATTTCTTCACCGGCGGCTGCGGATCTCGTTTCCTCACCACCATCGATTTCTTCCTCGGCGGCGGTACACAAACATGCGCCACCGGAATCCTATACATCTTGCTTCTCGGCGTCGTACATCATTCCTCTGCCATCTCCATCGTCCTCTCCACCACCTCCATTCTTCTCTCTCTTTGCTACTCTTATGAATCGAACACAAAAATAGAAGACGAAACGTGTCTACCTCTTATGAATCAAGATCCTTGAATCGGAAAAGAAACGACAATTTCTCGGAGTTGTGTCTTGGAAGATGAAACGGTTTGCTCAGGAAAGATATAGATTTTCCGGGAAAAGATGGGGAGGAAGAAGAAGCAATGGTAAAAGAAGAGGAACAAGATTGAAGGAAAAGATTGGACCATGTGGCTCTTTGTAACCTCCATTATTCTCTCTCTTTGCTTCTTTCGAACTCAAATTAAGAAAAAAATGTCAAAAAGTAGATTGGGATTCGAACTCAAGCGCATGAGTATTCTCATCCCACGTGTAACCAACTGACTAAGACAATATATTCGTATCATTCTAAAAAGAGATTGTATATATATAAACCTAAACACCATGGGGTAAGTTTTAACTGCAGTTAGCAATTCCATTAACAGCCGTTAACGCGGAGGTACGCATCTACCAAAATTCAAAAAAACAAAGAATTTATTAAAACAATAATAATTAACCGATGTATTTTTATTCCAATTTTAAATTAGACGTATTTAACGGTAAAAAAAAAAACAGATGACAGTTTTTTGGATTTTTTTTTCCTAAATTTTTTCATGTTAGATATTTTGTTAACTGTTTTTTGGAGTTTTTTTTTGTCAAATTGTATCATCTATTTTTTTTAGTTCCGGAAACATTTCCGCACTTTTTGAAAAGAAAATAACATCATTCAGTGGAGGGTAAATTTGTCTTTTAAGAGAAAAAAAAAAAAAAAAAAAAAAGAGAAAGAGAAAAAAGAAAATAAGCTCTACGGTATTTCTCTCAAACCCTTAACGACGAGAGCCGTCGCTAATTGACGACGTGATTCTTAGGTCGGAAGAAAAACTCCGCCGCTACGTTACTCCGAGAGATGACTTCTACTAACGGTGCGAAGATCTCAATGTTTGGTGCCAAATCTGGATTTGTGATCCCTAAAAACAAACTCTCTGGATCATTGGTCCCGATTTTTCAACGTGGGAACACAACCCTAGGAGGTGCCAATGATACGAATACTGGACTTCCTTCGAAGCTGGGGAAGAAGAGAAAGACTAATTGGGGTCTTGATTTGTCACAAGATATTGGAGTCAAGAAAGGTCGATTTTTAGCTTACCAGGTATAAATTTGCTGTGAAATTGGAGAATTTGTAGGTTTTGCAATTGAATGAAATGTTAGTGTATACACTGTTTATTAGTTTGATGTTAAGAAGACTTAAATTGACAAGTTAGCTTTATGTCTTTGATAATCAATTGATTGATTTGGAGATTTAAGGATTTGAATTTGAACATTTTTCGAGAATTTGTTAAACCCGAAGATGTTCGATTTGAAGCTATTCATATACTTGTGGTTTATTGTTTGAATAAAATCAAGTGGTTATGCACAAATGTTTTGTGAAGTTGGAAATTTTTAGTTTGTTACACAGATTATATGTTGAAACTATCCACTTATTAGTCAGAATTTTGATGCATAGAGGACATGAAATAAGAATATAGCTTTATGTCTCTGATAGTTAATCAATAGATAAATTTGGATATAAAGGATTTGAATTTGAACATTTTGCGAGAATTTGTTAAGCCGGATGACATTTCACTTGAACCTAAGTGTTTAATGTTATAGTCTTTATTCTGCTGCCAAGACGAAAATCACTGATAAGTTAGTTTTTACCCGTTGGTACTAAACTCGCATTAGTGTCTTCTTGTGAATTGCTCAAAATGGAAAAATCCATGTCAGGTACCAGTAAGTGATATACTGCGTGTTTGGTGACCAAATTTTGAGCAGAAACGCCTGGATCAAATTACGCAGCAATTGGAATCGGGAACTCTTGAAGTGGAGACTAATAGAGAGTCAGCTTTAGCTTCACAGAACAGCAGTGATGTAAGTGATTTTCAGTACTTTTTTTCTTCTCTATTGCGCTTCTTTAGCTATGTAACCTCATCTGTCATCTATGTGTTAATAGATTAATATTGCTGAACAGCTGGAGATTGAAAAACGCGAAGCAATTGGTATGTTCTGGTAAAATTTCCTCGTTCAATCTGTACATTCGCTTTCCCTCAAGTGATATATAGTTTCTTTACTTCTAGGGGAGATACTCGAGTTGAATCCGAGGTACAAGGCTCCACCTGATTATAAGCCATTGCTGAAAGAAGCTAGGTTGCCGATCGATGTAAGTTCTTGCTTGATTAGAGGGTTAAACTTTTATCAAATCATGCATTTGCTCTCTCATGTCAAGTTACACCTTACTACCTCACCGAAGCTAGAAAGTCTTTTAGATTTGTTTGAGAGATTGCTCATGCCATATCTTGGGAGAGTATTGAGAATTTTATTGAGTGTAAAAGAAAAAATAGGTCTTATTTCGGCATATGTTTCTCTTTTCTCATTATAGTCTTGTTTAAATCCATGTAAAGAGTGGACTACAAGTATAAATACTTTTAATTACCTTTATTTATTATCCCACCATATTTTCTGTATCACTTGAGGGTTTGATATATCAAGCTGTTTTAAACCTAGACAACATCCTTTGGATTCTGCTTTCTATGTTATGTGACAACTCAGCTTTTCGCAGCTGATATCGTATGGACCTGTGCTTCTGCAGGTTAAAGAACATTCTGATTTCAGCTTTCTAAGTCTCATATTTGGTTCCCAAGGTGATACTCAAAAGCGGCTCGAAAAAGTAAGTCACCTACGAACTTCGTTACTGCTATTCACAGCTACAATTCCTTATCTGCCTTGAGTCAACATACTTCAGTGTCTCTTTCTGACGTTTCTTCCTTGCTTCCAAAGACAAATTGGTTATCATTCAATATGACTCTGCATACGTGCTAAGTTTTTTCATTATGGGAACAGGAGACTGGAGCCAAAGTACAAATTTTTGGTACTAAAACAGGAGGAGAGAAGGTAAATATTGGAATACACTATCATCGAGATTACCATAATAGACTACCATTACTTCTTCATGCTGGTCATTTAGAATTCTCAGTATGCTTATTGCATGGGTTTATATTTTAGATTTTCCTTCAAATTTGCAGGTTGAACTCTCTCCTTCAGATGAAAATAAAATCCAGACGTCCTGGCAAGAGTTATATTTTCATATATCATCTGACACTTACGAAAAAGTGGATGCAGCTATTGCTGTAATTGAGCTACTTATCTCTTCAGTGTCTGTGAGTTCCTAATTCTTCTATAAGAAAGTTAGAAGTATAATTTAGCATTTATTATTTAAAGTCTGATAATCAGATTATATCATTTTCCCTTATAGGGAAATACAGGAGCTGGTGCTGCTCCTCCATCTTCCCGATCTGAAGAGATTTCAACTATTCTAGAAAACAGCAACATGCTTGCTACCAACCCGAGCTCTGAACAGCCAACTGATAGCTCTGTACAACCTCCCCAAAGCCAAGTCCAACAGCATGGTTCCTCCTTTCTTTTGGATTCAAATCAAGCTACATTTCATCCACCTCTTAAACCCTATGCTTCAGGTCTTGGTTATAGTATCCAGGAACAAGAACTGCCTACCAATTTGATGAACCTCAATCATCTTTCTGCTCAGCAACCACTTCCAGTTCCTCATGACACATCATTACCTCCTGGTTCTCACGTTCCTCGACCACCAGATTCGTTCTCCTTTAGCCTTTCCAACACACCAAGGGCCTATTCTGTGACTGCGCCTCCGTATTCTTGCAGTCAGATACAACCAATAGGACCACGTTCTACTATGAGGCCGTCCACCCTATTTACTTTCCAACCTGTACATAGACCAACACTGTTGCCAGACATAGTCTCAAGCAACATGGCACAATCAGTACGGCCTCTGGCTCCTAACTTTAGTCCACATCCGGTACCTCATCAGCCAGGTACTGAACATCTAGCAGAATATGATTCTGGTGGTTCTCTGCGTCCCATGTCAATATCAGCACATATTGCTGGTAGGCCTGCTGGTAATGTTCCTACTTATCCTCCCATAAATCCTCTCACAAATTCAGCTCCTAGACCATTTCACGGGGATTTTGGTTTCCTTCCACAACAACCAAACGTTGTTTCCACACCACATATATATCCTAGACCCAACTCTCAATCAGCTCATCTTCCTCATCTGGCATTTCAAGCTCCATCCGTCATTCCAACCTCTCAGCATTTTGAGCAAAATCACACAAGATCACAGCACTTCGGCAGGCAGATGGATCAACCCTTGAGCCACCCATCTGCACCATTTCATGGTACCGCGAGATCTTCCAACTTGCAGAACTTTGGACCTCCATTGTCTCAGATGATGCCTAGGAACTTCCCTGGGGCTCAATTTCCGCAGCATTCTGCTCATTTCCCTCCAAGACCAGTGTTTCATCATGATAACCTGATACCACGTGGCCAACCACAGATTCGCCACCGGTTCAACTCTGGTGTCCATCAAGTATATGACCCGTTTTCACCTAGTGATGCTTAATACAGTAGTGTGTTTTCAATAGCCACGTTTCTGCATTAGGGACTGCTAAACTTTAATAGGGAATGTCCCTTTTTGCTACAAGTGACTTAATCGATTATGTCATTTACCATGTATAAATGCAATTGCAATTTGCTCCATTGAAGATTGCATGATGAAATCATTAACTATCTTATCCAATCAATGTACAAATCCGTGTGTGCATAATTTTGAAATTTTAATCATTTGCGGAAGACTCTCATCTGCAACTCCAAACCTAAGAACGATTTTTAATAATATATGCTTCACAAGAAAGGAACACTTTCATAGAGTCAAAACATTTGAACGTCTACATAATAAAGACACCGTAGAGTATGTACAGATTCTAGATTTTGACATATAGTAGAACACTTTCTCTAAAGTGCCAGAGGGTTCAAATGTTGGGGCCTGACCTAAGAATCCTTTCCAGCTTTTCGGCCTTAAGGTAATCATTCTCTGTAAGCGGCCCGGCTGGAAAAGGTGTGATCTCCACCACCAAATGTGGCGTTGGTAACTCATCAAACAGAGCTCTCACATTGTTGCAACATACGCTTTGACCATGCGCACTCTCCCGCCGAATTTGACAGCCCTGCAATAGTGTCTCAGTTTGGTATTTTCACCGAACATAAAGTGTAAGATAACTATATATATGTTTTGTTACCTTGTGAGATGTTGCATCTCTAAAATGATCATCATCTGAGAGAAGAGACGCAATGGCTTTAAGCAAACGATTTCCTTCGCCTTTGGAAGGTATCCTGTAGTTCCTTCTAAGTGTTCCCTTTGTCGTCGGGTGCCATTTGCTCACTAGCTTCCTCTTATCAGCTGCATCCTTATCTGAACATATAAAGTATATTTTTTTTGTCTCATACTCAACATTGAAGCTAGATAGTAGATAGACTCAGGTATTCTCTTCCTTCTTCAAATAATGAAATTGAATCTATAGCGGAATCAGGAGACCAGACAGGATTATGTCTGAAATTGGATCAAAGCTCTAGACTTGGATACAAAATCCTATAGACAGATAAGTCGTGTTAAAACAAAACCTGGTTTGTTGCCCTTAATGTTCTGAAGCCACTTTGAGAAACCAAGATCAGCACCATCATCTTCAACATCAACACCACCACTTTCCAAACCTAAGATTATCCAATATAACACCAAAAATCAAAAACAAGAAAAACGAACCATTCAAAAAAAACCCTAGAGAAGTCATTGATGAACCAAACCAGAAACGATAGGGTTAGACTTGGATCCAGCAAAACCAGCTTTCACGAGAGCGTAGAAGACACAAATCCGACCAGCCCATAAGACAGGGGTCTCAAGCAGAGAAGCACGAGCAGACCCATTTGAGATTTTCTTGGGATAACGAAAAAATCGATGGAGGGTTAACTTGGACCCAGGAAAGATGGACTTTGGCAGAAGGAAACAAGAGGGGTTGGAGTTGGAGAGAGTAGGAATCGTTGATTGAGATCTGAAGTAGGACACTGAAGAGACTTGAACCAGTGAGACTTGCATTGTTGTTTCTTGATCTGGGCGGCTGAGTTTTGAGAAATAATTTTATGTGGGTTAGACTTTTGCTGAGTGGATGATGTCCAAGCGAGGTCGTTTTGAGTTATTTGTTTCTTTTTCCTTTGGCTTGACTTCAACTATTCATTAGCCATGCGATTTTGGTTTAATCGAACCAAACCGAGCTGGTTAGTTCAATATTTACCAAAATGAATTACGGTTCGCTTTGGTTCGGACATCAATTAATTAGAAAATTTATAATTACATCGAAATTAACCAAAATTGGCCTATTCATGAAACACTGTTATTATCGCCGCCGGCGCTAGGCTTGGGCGTTCGGATATTCGGGTCGGGTTCGGATCGGGTTTTTCGGGTTCAGATTTTTTGGGTTTAGAAAACTAAGACCTGTTCGGGTATTTTAAAACTTCGGGTTCGGGTCGGTTCAGATCGGATATTTCGGGTTCGGATTCGGGTTTACCCGAAGTATCCAAATATTAGAAAGTTTGTATCTGAATCTATGCAAAGTATTGAAAAATACTCAAAAAATCTATAAAACTCAAGTATTTTATACCCGAATCTAGCCCAAAGTAGCTAAAACACCAGAAAATATCTTAGCATCCGAATAATTTAGGCACTTAGGTTATTACAAGTATAAATATTACTAATATATTATAACTATGTACTTATATTTGGGTATGTTCGGGTACTTGTTCGGGTTCGGGTTCGGGTCGGGTTCGAGTTCGGGTTTTCGAGTTGTGAAGTATAGAACCCGTTCGAATATTTTAAAACTTCAGATTCGGGTTCGGATCGGGTTTTTTCGGGTCGGGTTCGGCTCGGTTCTTCGGGTTCGGGTATTATGCCCAGGCCTAGGCGCCGCCGCGGTCTTTATCTCTCACTTTTCAAAACCCTAAACATTTAAAAAAAAAACATTTATAATTTGGGACGTACGAGAACTGTTGACGAATACTGCAATTAATTCGAGGAATGCTTGCGAAGATAAACAAGATTAACTAGCAATCAACATTTGTGGCAATTTTGCGATGGACTAACAGACAGCTTACGGAAAAAAGTGAATACTTTCGGTTCAAAACAATCTTCGAAGCTAAGAAATATGCACGAGATAATAAATACAAAATTAAGGGAGATAAACGTACTCGAGCGTTTGGAGGACACTTTGCGCCCCATCTCGATATTCAATCATGCTAACTAGGTCACCTTTGACAGGTCATGGTGGGAGCCAAAGCAGAAAAGACGAGGAAGCTATGTTGCCTCAACAAACAGAAGTGAAACAAGCTTCTCAACAACGATTTTTTAAAGAAATTGACAAGCGTTGAGTGACGGAGCGGCAAGCAGGTCTATGCTTCAACTGTGATGAGATCTTCACACGAAGGCATGTTTGCA
Source organism: Arabidopsis arenosa (assembly GCA_905216605.1). Taxonomy (NCBI): domain Eukaryota; kingdom Viridiplantae; phylum Streptophyta; class Magnoliopsida; order Brassicales; family Brassicaceae; genus Arabidopsis; species Arabidopsis arenosa. The sequence continues at coordinate 5,717,830 of LR999455.1, read as the reverse complement.
AACTAGTCCTTTTTCAAATCATGCTAGTTAATGATGGGGATGACCAAGAGGATGAACCATTTGAAGAAGAAGAAATGGTGAAATATGTGGAAGAACGCAGAGAAGCTACAAGAAGCATATCCTCAAGCTCGAAGTCAAGGAGGGGAGTAATGATATGGTTACTGCGTTTTGGTGTTTTCTTTTATGCGTTAGAGTTATAATAGTTTTGGTGTTTTTCCTTTTAAAATTTGGGTTGGGGTGTTTTCCTTTTTATGTTCAAGATGTTGTGGCCTATATAAAGGTTCTTTATGCTAATGAAAACACAACTTCCAACAATTAACCTAGTTCTCTAAAGAGGCTTGGGTTAAAGGGAAGTTTGCTTTAAATCTCTTTGTTCTTTAAAGCTTCAACAACATGTCTAATTACAAGACACAAAGCCAAGGAATTGGCTCATAATACATCAACGTAGTTGCTTTATCGTATTCATACACAAAACTTGGAGGCATGTTTATAACTTTATGAACTAACTTATGGTTTGAATTACTTCGTAACTTTAAAATTATGGCTGAAAGACAATTCTACAGATGCCATTAGTTAAACAATTTGTGTCATTGATTGGGGTGTCACATGGATGGACAAAATGGCTGTGTTTTACATAAATGAGTTTAGGCAACTGAAACGACGTCGCATTATTTAAAATTAAAGTTTATTAAATGAATCCATGCACTCTAATACGCATATGCTACTCAATACCAAATATGCTATCAGAATTCTCGTTATAACTATAAACATAATTAAATATATAATCTTCATCTTCTTCGGTAGAGGTGTTTGGATCGGTGATTAGGATATCATTTCAGACGCGTAGTAGAATTTTTTGACGAAACTGACGGCAATGATCACACGGTGCAGCGGAGATGGCAAAGAATTTGAGCACTATCTCTTTCCTAACCATCTCAAAGAGTTCCACATGAAGCAACATTGCAAGGAGAACCATCTCAAGTTTCACAAAGAGGTGTTAAATAATTCATAAACATGATAAATGAAAAAAAAAAGAACTTTCAAAGTTTGGGACGTTTTAATCCCCAACTTTGATAATATCGATTAAATCCTGAAGCTCTTGTTGACTAGGCCATTTAAGTAGATAGACGGAACTCGTTAACGGTGTTAAATATCTGTTAGAACTTATGCCTGTCAACTTAAAGACATGCCTCAAATGGCCAAATCAAACAAAATTCGTAAATTTATTTATAAGGTCAATAAGAACTGAATGATTTAATACATTTTCAAAGTTGGAGACTAAAACGTCTCAAATTTAAAAGTTGATGCCTTTTTGACATTTTTTAGATGGTTGGGAAAGAGATGGTGATCAAAAGATTTTGACGTAGAAAATAGGATGTTTACTTGTAGTATTGAAAACAAAACATATAATGTGACGAGAGAAATGATGAGAAATTAGAGAAGAAAACGTACATGTGTGTATCGGGTCGGGTCTGAGTTTTACCTGATACCCAAAAACCCAAAATTCCATGCACTTATACACATAGAAGCAGGGGAGGACCCACATTGTAGATGTGGGGCACTTGCACCCACCAAAATATAAATAACAAAAAAAATTGTACAAGAAAAAGTAGTTAAAGTGGCAAAATGGTTAAGTTTGCACTAATAATCATGAGTTTTTGTGTTCAATTCCTCCTTATATTTTTTCACCCACTAATATTTTTTCCTGGATCCGCCCCTGCATAGAAGCTTTATTTATATCAGGCAATCTAGTAAAATTTTGGATAACCGGGTAAAATTTTGGGTAATCGGTAAAATATCCGAGTAAGTGGGTAAAATGTCGGGTAACTATATAATATTTGGATAAAATTTCAGGTCACAGGTAAAATATTTGGTTTGCACAAAAAAAAAAAAAAGGTAAAATATTTGGTAATCCGGTACAAAATACCCAAAATGAAAGGTACCCAATTTGTTTGGGCATTTATAGGTTCTGAAATTTTAAAGTCGCCACGACCCAAATTGATAGAATCCAAACAAAAACCGAAACGATTTTTAATATTTACCTTATTGGATCATAAACTCCTCTACCCAAAAGATTCGAACCCGGTCAGGTTTTATCCGAACTCGACACGCATACCCGAATGCACAGCCCAAAGGCGGTGCATGTCAAGCGGATCAGAGGGATAAAGCAAGACAAGTGCAGATCAAGCGGATTAAACGGTACAAGTTCGAATCAAACAATTCACGCTGTCGGAAAAGTATATTTGAATGGTTAAACCAGAATTCTTAATGAAAATACAAGAACTTTGTAGGCTCGCCGCGGGAGGGTTTATTGCGATAACCATGCCAAGACATGCAAATCTTCTATATATTAAAAGAGGATTTTTGGTGCTGACGTGGCAAACCAACAATTTTCTCAGTTTTTTATTTATTTGTTTTTAATTCTACTATAACATTTGCCAAACACTATTTTCCTTATCCTCATTCCCTTTAAACCACTAACCAAACATACATAAATTTCTTCTAATATCTAAACTTACCAAATGATACGAAATTTCCCAAGGAATAGTCTCTAAGAAAGGTAGAAGAATATATCCACGATCGACTTCAACGAACTCACGGAGCACAAACCTTATAGGTATATTAAACCTAAGACACAATACTCTCACAATGGAACTTTGAATCGAGGGGATGGAAACCTCAGCTTGTAGAACTCACGGAGCACAAACCTTAGGTATATTAAACCTAAGACCCAATACCCTCACAATGGAACTACACTCTTTGGTCAGCGAATGGCAAAACAAGTTTGATGGTGAACACTTGATAAATCGAACCACAGATAAACACACCGCGGGTTGATTGCTTGGAATCACACCAAGTAATCGAAAAGTTCCCGAAGGTACAAAGGTAAGAATCACTCGCAAAAGGGTTCCAAAAGTAATTGATAAAAGTGTTCATTCTCAAATTAGATTACATAGATTCATAAAGGAAAAGAAACTTGAAACAAAGCCAAGTATTAATTATTCTTGAGAACTAAAAAATAAAGAAGAAAGTTGAAAAACTCTTGAACTTCAAATGTGACTCTTCAAATATGACTCTTGACATTTTCGTCATTCCTTTTGGGATGCAAGTAAACTCATTATTTTGGGCTCTCCTTGGACTTGTAACATCATCAAAATGGGCTAGACTTGATTGTTAACATCATAGATGGTTTTTGAATGTTCTCCATGTCAAGAACTTCATACCTTAGTCCACTAAGTGTATTTCTTGGCTGTTTAACTCTCGCCTGAGTCATTGGTCCTTTTGGTACACGGATAGCTTCCTTAGGTTCAAGCTCAACTTTCATTTAATCTTCTTTATTACTTTCCATGATCACATCACCAAATTTTGATATTCTTAACTTCCCTTATTATTATCAAATCAACTGTTTTGATTTTTCTATATACTGCTCAGATCATTTTTTAATACACACTATATTTTAATATAAATCATTCTATTTTATATGACTTAAAAATTAACAAATTTAAATACTATAAAAACATTAGTGTTGGTGTCGGGTCCCAAACTCTCAGTTCGGATCCCATTTGAAGACTTTTGGTGTCGGGTCCCGAACTCTCAGTTCGGATCCCATTTGAAGACTGACACATAGATAACAAAGTCAATCAGTGAAAAGTCAACAGGCGAATGCCCGAGCACGGACCCTGGACCGATGTTAGATGAACCGAAGAGTTCGGAGGTTACAAGCCTACGTGAAGTAGGAGTTAGACATAGGTTATGAGCCGAACACTAGACGTGACAACTTTTATGATGGAATCAAAACAGACACATTTAATGAGAATTATTACATTAATTAGACAATTAATGTAAATTATTGTGTATAAATATAGAATCCTATGTATCCGATCGAAATCTCGATCTACTATCAATACTATATTACTTTCTCTCTACGCTTGGTATACATTTTACATTTTCTATACGTATGTGGTCTTGTATTTTGATCTTGAGAGCTTTAACCCACGGATAATATCAATATGTGAGTGTGTGATTGAGCATGAGCTCTCCTTTGAATGATCCTTTAAACCCAACAAGTAAACTACTCAATCATGTTTAAATATATCATCAAAGCAAGGTTTAAGAAACTCATTTGCACAAATCGATAAGAAGAGAAAAGGTTTTCAATGATTACTTCTTAAATTGGGTCTAAATAGTAACCGCTGAATCTGTCTGAATCTATTTGAATTGCTGAATCTGACTGAATATTACTATGATTTTTTCGGAATCTGACAGAATAATTTAGAATTTAAATTGTAACCGCTGAATTTTTGGAAAATCAGTTAGATATATAAAATTATAAAAGTACTAAATTAAAGTTTTTTTGTTAACATTATTAATGCAATAAAAATAAAACTATTTAATTTAAATTCTTATATATTTAATATTCTTATTATGATAACAACATAATTTAGAAAATAAACTACTCCTTCCGTTTCATAATATAGGATGTTTTGGAGAAAAAAATTTTGTTTTACAATATAAGATGTTTTCAAGTTTCTAGGTAAATTATATATTAATTTAATTTTTTATGAATATTATATTTTGTCATCTCTTTCATCATTGGTTGAATTTTTTAAATATTTCTTCATTTGCGTGTTTTTAGCTAAAACATCTTATATTATGAAACAGATGGAGTATAATTCATAAAAGGAAAAAGTAATTGGTGAAATTTTAAGTTAATATAATAAAGTTTATCAAACATAATTATCATATGAAACCTTAAACTATTAAAATTAATTATTAATTGGTTACAAACTTATTTTTCTTCTTTAGCCATCAATATAAACCTAACTTATTTTTATTCTCTAGTCATCATTAATTTCATCATTATTTATGTCTTTTACTTTTTAAGAAAAGTTAACTAATCAATTTTTATGATCATCACACAAACTAATTAAAAATTTCGAAAAATTATGATTTATAATGTAAAGTAGTCTTAGTTTATTAAAAACATAAAAACATTACAAACTTAAAAATATGATGTAACCAAATGATGTGACTAAAACTCCTCAAGTTTTATTTTGTGTAAATGATGCGACCAAAAAAAATTCTAAATAATTCCTCAACAATTCTTCAAACTAACTTCACCATTTAGACTCAGAATTAGATGATTGTCGAAGTAGACTAAGTCGAAGTAAGTGGTATATTATTACAAATATAAAAATATCACTCTCTCTTTTATGCATGGTTGTTGATTGGTCATATAATAAAGTAAACAAAAAGGAGGAGGATTATGCGGTTAGTAGGTGACCCAATGAAATCAACTTGTGATGAAATAGAATTATCAACAACCATAATACAAAAGCATAATAAAGAATACCTACATTATTGAACATCACATATAAAAGCAAATTATATTATATTGTTAAAACATACAAAAGCAAAAGCTCCTCCAACCTTCCATTTTAGGTGTATAACACTTCAACTATCTTTTGCCGCACTCTTCTTGTAGTTAATGAATACTCTTCTCAACGAGGTTTAAGAAAAAATTCAAGAAGAGCAAAGACAAAAGAAGAAATAAGATGAGATCTCAGGAGAAAACCACGACGGTATCATCTAAATCGAGTAGTAACACACACGTAATACTTCGGTTTGCGGATTGGATAGATATAGTTCTTATGGTACTTGGTACTGTGGGAGCCATTGGAGATGGAATGTCCACGAATGTAGCGTTAGTATTCGCAAGCAGGATTATGAATTCTTTGGGCTACGGTCAACACAATCCTAGTTCCACAACTTTCAAGGAAGAGATTCAAAAGGTTAGTCATCTTTTAATTTAGTTTGTTTTTACAATTATTACACGTCTAACATAAAGTGTTGACATCGCGACCAAGAAAAATAATTGGGTTGGATTGATTCTCGAATCAGTATTTCTTATATTTATCCCAGAAATAATTTATTAGAATTTAAAAATGAGTATATAGTAAATAACAAATGAAAAAAAATCAGTCTTTTTATGAAATGATATAAGTAGCATTTGAATATATATATATTTTCTTTATAAGAAGTTGTTCATAAACAAGCATCGCTCAACGGCTCAAGTGTTATGCAGGTCAATTCATGATGATACACTGATCCTAAATAAAAATCCATATATTGTTTAAGAAAAAAAGTGAATTTACTGTATTTTTGAGTGATCCTTATTATAAGTTTTAGGTTTTTTTATATATATATTTTATTCCAAGTTCTATGAATTTTAAAGATAGTTGCTTTGCTCATAGTAGTAAAATTTGTTCCCATGATTATATTTATGTATACTCTTTTTTTTTCCTTATGATAAATGATTTATCTAAAATCTTTTCTTTCGATTTAGTTAACCAAATAACCAACCTGCTATGTTGATAAGAAAATATATTCTTGTGTGATCAGATATCTTAAAACATTCGATCAAAGCATTAAATAATTTATTGTATACAGTGCAGTTTAGACTTTGTATACCTCGGATTGGCAGTCTTGGGAGTGGCATTTATGGGTAAAGTCAAATAGAATCTTAATTTTTTTTTATAAGTAAATATGCATTAAAATGATGTTTTAATGTATGGAGGAGATTTAATGTTTTGCAGAGGGGTATTGTTGGAGCAAAACAAGCGAGAGACAAGTTGTGAAGATTCGTCGAACATATCTTGAAGCTGTTCTCCGACATGAAGTTTCGTTCTTCGATTCAGATATTTCCACATCTGAAATCATCCACACCATTTCTACTGATACTTCTCTCATCCAACAACTTCTTAGTGAAAAGGTATCACGTTTTGATAAAACAATTTTGTTCTGTTATTTGTGCGGGCATAAAACTTATTAAGTTGAAGACTGTGGTTGACTTATGGTATAATTTGATATATACAAAAAATATCTTAAAATACCACAAAAGTAATTGGTGTTTTAAACATATAACTTTAGTAAAGAAAAGGGTAAAAGAGTCAGGGTTCATTAAGTTTTCAGTAAATATGCATTAATTAAAATGACGTTAAAATGTATGGAGTGGAATTTTTTGGTGCAGAGGGATATTGTTGGAGCAAAACCAGCGAGAGACAAGTTGTGAAGATTCGTCGAGCATATCTTGAAGCTGTTCTCCGACAAGAAGTTTCGTTCTTCGATTCAGATATTTCCACATCTGAAATTATCCACACCATTTCTACTGATACTTCTCTCATCCAACAACTTCTTAGTGAAAAGGTATCACATTTTGATCTGTTATTTGTGCGGGCATAAAACTTATTAAGTTTAAGACTGTGGTTGACTTATGGTATAATTTGATGTATACAAAAAATATCTTAAAATACCACAAAAGTACAGTAATTGGTGTTTTAAACATATAACTTTAGTAAAGAAAAGGTTAAAAGAGTCAGGGTTCATTAAGTTTTCAGTAATCTCCCCACGGATCAATCTTACTTTACATAATCGTAACGATATAAATATATTTGATTTAAATGCAACAGATTAGTAAAAACCATTTTATTTTCTTATGACTATCGTACATTAGTTTATTAACAAAATAAGAAGAGTGTTTTGTTTTAGTAAATTTTTTATTAAAAAAAAATTCAATATTACCACGAGAATCCTAAAATTGAAACAAACATATGGTAGTAAATTTGTAATGACATACTTTTGTTTTAAACATGTTCTGTCTTAATTGTTTTAAATGATGTCATGTTGAAATTTTTTATCAATCTATTGCTAATTACCACAGGTGCCCACATTCTTGATGCACATATCAGTTTTCATCACTGGCCTTGTGTTTTCGGCATACTTTTCATGGAGATTAACCGTCGTGGCCATCCCAACACTTGTTCTTCTTTTAATCCCAGGGTTGATCTATGGCAAATACCTTGTTCACTTATCTAAGAAATCTTTCAAAGAATACGCAAAAGCAAACTCCATCGTGGAACAAGCTCTAAGCTCCATCAAGACCATTCTTTCATTCACAGCCGAGACTCAAATCATCAAGAAATACTCAGAGGTCTTGGAAAGGCACAAAAAGCTTGGGTTAAAGCAAGGTCTCGCCAAAGGTTTAGCCGTGGGAAGCTCAGGGATTTCATTCACCATTTGGGCCTTTCTTGCTTGGTATGGAAGCAGATTGGTGATGCACAAACAAGAAACCGGTGGACGCATTTATGCAGCCGGGATCTCCTTCGTCTTGAGTGGCATGTAAGTAAGTGAATCCTTACATACTTTCAGATTGCATGAAATAATAAGTAATTTTTTGTTGAATGAATGAATGGTATAGCTCTCTAGGGACGGCACTGACTGAAATTAGATATTTCTCGGAGGCTTCAGTTGCGGCTGCTCGAATATGTTCAAGGATTGATAGAATTTCAGAGATAGATGGTGAGGATACGACGAAAGGATTCATACCAAGAGAGAAAATGAAGGGAAGAGTAGAGTTTGAACGTGTAACCTTTGTATATCCTTCTCGTCCGAAAACCATAATTCTCAAGGACTTCACTCTCACGGCTAATGTTGGGCAAATCGTAGCTTTAATGGGAGCTAGTGGAAGTGGTAAATCGACAGTAATCGCATTGCTACAACGGTTTTATGATCCATGTGAGGGGTGTGTGAGGATTGATGGGTTTGACATAAAGACTCTTCAGTTAAAATGGATGAGACGACACATTGGTGTTGTGAGTCAAGATCATGCTTTATTTGGAACGTCCATAAGGGAAAATCTAATGTTTGGGAAAGATAAGGCATCAATGGATGAAGTTATTTCAGCTGCAAAGGCTGCAAATGCTCATGGCTTTATAACACAATTACCAAATGGTTATGATACACATGTATGTATTTGAGAATGAATTTATTTACATGATTATAATTTTTTTGTATTGGGTTATAACATTGACATGAAAACAGATAGGCGATCGCGGTGCACTTTTATCAGGAGGTCAAAAGCAGCGGATTGCAATTGCACGGGCCATTATTAGAAATCCGGTTATTTTACTTCTAGATGAAGCAACAAGTGCACTAGATGGAGAATCTGAAACATTGATTCAAAATGCACTTGATCAAGTAGCCGCGGGCCGAACTACACTGGTACCTTAAACATTTTTCAAACTCATATATGTGTATTTATTTGTTTTTGTAACAACATGCATCTATTGTGAAACAGGTGGTGGCGCATAAGCTTTCAACAGTTAGAGGAGCAAATATCATTGCCATGTTAGAAAATGGTTCCGTTAAAGAACTAGGTTCTCATGAAGATTTGATGACGAATAACAACCATTATGCAAAACTCGTAAACCTTCAAAGACAATTCGGTCATGAACATCGACAGGATCTTCAAGATAGAGTTAAAACTCCTGAGATACAACAACGTTGGTCTACTATGAACAGTGTCAATAGGCTAAGCAGAAGGTCATCTCCTGATCTCATTGTTTCTCCTTCCCCATTGGAAAGCATTAACACAGCCAAGATCAATGATAATCTCTCTTCTACTTCATTCACTCGACTTCTTCCATTGGTTTCCCCTGAGTGGAAGTCTTCTCTTATCGGTTGCATTTCAGCTGCAACATTTGGTGCAATCCAACCGGTTTATGCCTTAACCATTGGCGGTATGATCTCCGCATTTTTTGCAGAAAGCTCACAGGAAATGCAGGCTAAGATACGTGTTTACTCCTTAATCTTCACTTCCCTCACCTTTCTCTCCATCACCCTTAATCTCCTTCAGCATTATAGTTTTGCAAAAATGGGAGAAAGGCTAATGCAAAGACTTCGGTTGAAAATGCTCGAACAAATCTTTACCTTTGAACCTGCCTGGTTTGATGTGGAAGAGAACTTTAGTGGTGAGCTTTGTTCAAGGCTTAGTAATGAAGTGTCCATTGTGAAGTCCTTAGTAGCCGACAGACTTTCGTTGCTTGTCCAGACTATTTCAGGTGTCACAATCGCAATGATTATAGGTCTACTACTTTCTTGGAAACTCGCGTTGGTGATGATCGCGGTCCAGCCTCTCTCTATCCTCTGCTTCTACACCAAAAAAGTTTTGCTCTCCAACATTTCCCACAATTATGCCTATGCACAAAACCGTAGCTCACAGATTGCATCGGAAGCTATTTACAACCACAAAATTGTTACATCCTTAGGGTCTACAAAGAAGATCATAGAAATATTTGATAAGGCTCAATATGAGGCGAAAAGAAAGGGTAGGAAGGCAGCATGGCTCGCAGGCTTTGGGATGGGGTCGGCACAGTGCCTAACATTCTTGACATGGGCATTAGACTTTTGGTATGGAGGAGTGTTGGTTCAAAAGGGGGAAATCTCGGCCGGGGATGTATTCAAGACGTTCTTTGTTTTGGTAAGCACCGGCAAGGTTATTGCGGAAGCAGGAAGCATGACTTCTGACCTCGCCAAGGGCTCTGCCGCCATTTCTTCCGTTTTCAAGATCCTTGACCGTCCTTCATCTCAAGTAAGTCACAAACATACATAACATTTTGTCATCTTCTATATATAGGTTGAACAAATTTTCTTAAAACTATTCGTCGTATATTATTAATAATCAATGCTACATGTAGGAAAATATAAACCATGGAGCAGAACTTAAGACAATACTAGGGCGAATAGAACTGAATCATATCGATTTTTCATACCCTAACCGGCCTAGTATTCCAGTGCTTCGACAATTTTCCTTGGACATCAAGCCCGGGACAAGCATTGGATTGGTTGGTACATCAGGATGCGGTAAATCAACAGTGATAGCTTTGATCCAACGTTTCTACGATGTGGAAATAGGTTGTGTGAAAATAGACAGTGTAGATTTGCGAGATATAGATATTAAATGGTATAGAAAACATACTGCTCTAGTGAGCCAAGAGCCAGTTGTTTACTCTGGAAGTATCCGAGATAATCTTATACTCGGACGACCCGAAGCGACGGAGGATGAGGTGGTGGAGGCTGCTAGAGCCGCCAATGCTCATGATTTCATCTCGTAAGTGTGATTCCACTTTTACTAGTTATACACAAGTAGTATTTGCATCCTCCTTATACGGTTTGGCTAGTAGTTTAGTGTTTGTGTTGTTATAGTCAAAACGTTTTTTGTTTTCTTTGATATATTAGATTTCAAAACTTATGATACGTAACTTTTGAAAGAGTTAACCAAATATAAATTTTCGTATACATTTTGTTATATTTTCTTCCATTATTAGCTTTGTTCAATTCTCTTTATGTTTTGTTTTTTTTCTTCTATAAAGGGCAATGGAAAAAGGATATGAAACAGAATGTGGAGAAAGAGGAGTGCAACTTTCAGGTGGTCAAAAACAGAGGATAGCTATCGCTAGAGCCTTTTTGAGAAGCCCTACAATACTTCTACTTGATGAGGTTACGAGTTCCTTGGACTCTGACTCAGAGAAGGAGGTTCAGGACGCTCTAGCTCGGATCATGGCTAGCAGGAAGATGACTACTGTAGTAGTGGCTCACCGCCTCAACACCTTGAAAAAATTGGATTGTATTGCAATGATCGCAGATGGAACCGTAATGGAGACAGGGAGTTACGACCACTTGAAAAGTATTGGAGGCCAGTTCTCTAGACTTGTTCATGCTCATGATCTTAAATCTTGAAGAATTTTCATCAAAATTAGGTCATTTTTATTTTTAATATTAAATTATTAGATACCTATAAATGTGTCACATTATCAGTGAAAAATATATAAATATATATGTCACATAATCAATGAAAATTTTATATATATATATATATATATAGTAATGGGATATTTTGGGAGAAAAATATTTTTTGTAGGGCATCAAAAAAGTAAAAATGTTTTTTGGTTTCATCCAAAAATCATTAATTGATATTTTACAAAGCCTTCTTAAATCATTGGAAAATTATCAGAAAATATTCACAGAACCTTCTCATATTTTATATATATAGGATTTCGCATAAAAATTTAGTCAATATATATACTAAAATGATGTTGATAATATGATACTGAAAACGGCACAAATAAATTCAAATGATCATATCGCAATGGTTGAATCCCGACACAATTTATGTGTTGATGTCCGAGATAGAGATGAAACTTTACACAACCATCCATGAAGAATGTGACTGGGAGGACGAAGGAAATGTCTATATAAGATACGCAAGGTCATGGACTCATGATCATGAGTATGATTTTCCTTTTTAAAAAATTAGAGCTACTGAAAAGTTTCTTTTATATATATAAGTTTTCTTTGCATTTCGCATTAATGAGTACTAAAAATTTTACTTCTTAACGAAGGCTTTTTTTTTTCTTTGTAACGAAGATTTTGATCTCGATTATTTCATCTTTCTGTCAAAATCCTCTTGACCGGATCTATCATCCACATATAAGATGATTAGATACTTACTCACATAAGCATTTATGCTAACTTTTCTTTTTCTTTCTCTCTATGCATGCATGTATGTATGAATACAGACAAGTGTTTGACTTTGGTGATGTATAGAATCTGATTAAGATTTGAAAAATTAATTTATTAGATATTGTCCAAATATATGAATCGATTATCTATAGATATGGTCATAAATAGACATATATTACACTTGTCATCAGAATCCACACCTGTTTATTTTTTTCTTCAAAAATGTTGTATTCAATGTATCTTAATATAATCAGGTGTCTATGATATTCAAGGTATTGTTGGCATCTATAACATCTCTAAGAAAATAGTTGAGAGAGGGAAAAGAAGCGATGGCACATTACAGAGCAAGCTCAGAGGTAGAGAACATGATGATCAGAGACAATAGTCGCCGGAGAAACCAAGAAGAAGACGAAGAGGAAGCCATGAAATTAGCGGCTATGGAGAAGTTGCAGCGTCTTCCAACGTACGACCGTGCGAGAAAGGCCGTTTTAAGAGGGATCACAGGAGGTTTCAAGGAGATTGACATGAAAGATATTGGCCTCGCGGAGAGAAGAGAGTTATTCGATAGAGTAATGACAATGGATGATGAAGATTGGCATGGAGAGTATCTACGGAGGCTAAAGAGTCGTTTCGATAGGTAAAAATACGTAAACATTTAAAGTTCTTATGTGTAAGACTGTAAATCTGTTAGATTTTAAACTTTTTTTTGGTATTTTTGTCACCAAAAAATCAGAGTCTCTCTGAATCTGCCAACGATAGAAGTTCGATTTGAGGATTTAAACGTGACTGCCGAAGCCTATGAGGGAAGCAAAGCTGTTCCCACTGTCCTGAACTCATACGTCAACGTTGTAAAAGTATCATCTCGTTTCTCATTCGATTTCTTATATAACAAGGAATCAATATTTGTGTCTTCATTAGGTTTCTTGCATAGGAAGAAATCTATTTGCAGAGCCACTTATTTTATCCTCTCTGATCTCACCTAATCGTCTAATTTTCTATTAAAAAAGGGTATTGGAACTAAAATCAGAGTTCTTCCGGTTTTGAAAAAGAGAATCTCCATTCTTAAGGATGTTAGTGGAATCATCAAGCCCGGCAGGTTCATCAACTATCTCTAACTATATGTTCTTTCATTTTTGTTTCGACTCTAAATTGTGACAATGCAAAAACTAGGTTGGAAAAAAAAATTTCGATTGGGGATTAAAAATTATGATATTTTGATATTAGTCCATTGGAGATCTTTGTGTGCCTCAGAAAAAGAAGAGTATTTTGCACCGATGCAAAAGTTCTCATATTGTTTCTTCTTACTACAGATTGACTCTACTTTTGGGACCACCGGGCTCTGGAAAATCGACACTACTAAAAGCATTGTCTGGAAAGACAGAAACTGGACTAAAAGTAAAATATACACTTCAATATTTGAAAGACATAAAAAAAATGCTTTGATTGGTTATATAGAATGTATTATTTGATGCAATTGATAAGACTGTGTTGTTGAATGGTTAGTCTACAGGGAAAGTGACATACAATGGTCATGAACTGCATGAGTTTGTGCCTGAAAGAACTGCGGGCTACATCGATCAATATGATGTTCACTTGCCGGACTTAACAGTTCGAGAAACATTAAAGTTTTCCGCAAAATGCCAAGGAGTCGGCACAGGCTACGGTATGAAACATAATCTTCTTTATTCTATAAAGATCTCCCTAAACTGTTTATTGACATGGATGGTTGAGAGCAGATATGCTTGCGGAGTTATTGAGACGGGAGAAAGAGTTGAATATCAAGCCGGATCCTTACCTCGATGCGTTAATGAAGGTACAAAGAGAGATCATTAGTAAGAGAAGTTAAAAAGGAATTTGATCTTTATAATGTTGTGATATTGTTTATAGGCATCGGTTATGAAAGGGCACAAGGAGTATGTGGTTACAGATTACGTTTTAAAAGTCTTAGGACTTGAGATTTGTGCTGATACTATAGTTGGGAATCATATGAAAAGAGGCATCTCTGGTGGGCAAAAGAAACGCGTAACGACTGGTACTAATGTAGAATTCGTACTATTATTTTGTTCGCCGGTATTGGAATGTTTTCTTAATGTCATTTAGTTTTTGTGTGTAGGTGAGATGTTGGTCGGTCCAGTCGGAGCTTTCTTCATGGACAACATATCAGATGGTTTAGATAGCTCGACGACGTTTCAAATTGTCAAGAGCATCAAGCAAATGATCCATGTTTTCGATAAAACCGCTCTTATTTCTCTTCTCCAGCCTCCTCCAGAGACATTCGAGCTCTTCGATGATGTTATCATTCTTGGAGAAGGCCACATTGTTTACCAAGGCCCTCGGGAAGACGTCCTCGAGTTTTTCGAATCTATGGGGTTTAAGTGTCCTGAAAGAAAAGGGGTTGCTGATTACTTGCAAGAAGTGAGTTCTCCAACAACATTCTTGTTTTTCATAACACATTTTCATTACTTTTCATTGTACTGATCAATACAACAATATTCAATTAGATTTTGTCCAGAAAAGATCAAGAACAATATTGGGCTAATCCAGAGCTGCCATATCGTTATGTATCCGCAAAACAATTCGAAGAAGGCTTCAAAATGCACCATTTCGGGAGCACAATGCGGTCTCAGCTTGCAACGCCATTTGATCGATGGAAGAATCACAGAGCAGCCCTAACAAGGACTAAATATGGAGCGAGCAAGTTGGAGCTACTAAAGGCATGCTTAGAACGAGAAAGTATTCTAATGAAGAGGAACTTACGCACTTTCGTCTTGAAGTCACTTCAGCTAATTTTCAATGCCTTTCTAATCGGAGTTGTGTTTTGGCAACAAAAGAAATATCCCAGCACGGTAGAGGATGGAATCATCTACATGGGAGCTATCTATTTGGTTGTGCAAATGATTGTATTCTCGGGTTTTTTTGAACTTCCAATGACTATTGATAAGCTTCCAGTGTTCTACAAGCAACGCCATTTCAGCTTTTACCCATCATGGGCATTCTCGTTACCAACGTCAATCATTACCTTTCCTTTATCCTTTGTTGAAGTCTTCATTGTGGTCTTAATCACTTATTTCACCATTGGATATGATCAAACCGTCTCATCGTAAGCTTCTCTTAACATTCCAAAAACTTTTCTTTGGTCTACTTACTATTAAGTATATATATGGGTGTATGTGTTTTTGTTACTATAGGTTCCTTAAACATTACTTAGTTCTAGCATTGTGCGGACAAATGTCGTATGGACTTTTCCGGTGTATCGCTGCAGTGACTCGAAATCATGTGGTTTCAAACACAATGGGATGTCTTGCTGTCATGTGGCTGATGACATTCAGCGGATATGTGTTGTCCCGAAGTAAGTTTTAAGGACGTTGTTGTTGTCCATATCAATTCTAAGTAGTTTATGATCCATAAACTAACTAGTGATCAATTTTGTTTCACAGATCAAGTGCATAAATGGTTGACATGGGCGTATTGGACATCACCATTAATGTATATTCAAACAGCTATTTCGGTTAACGAATTCCGCAGCGAGTCTTGGAAAGATGTAATTTCCAGGAAACCTTTCTTTAAGTTTCCAACATCATTTTAAAGAAATCGAACTTTACCGTGTAGTATACGATTTGCAGGGTCTAGGAGTAGCGGTCTTGAAATCGCGAGGATTTTTTGTAGAAACTTACTGGTATTGGATTGGACTTTTAGCATTGATCCTATCCACAATCTTGTCCAACATTATTACATCTTTGTGTCTGGCTTTTCTTAAACGTGAGTGTCCTTACTTACTCTTCCTATATCTATGAATTAGATAAATACTAATTCATCCTTTAAACGTAATTTTTTTTACTCTTATAGAATATGGAATATCTAAGGCTGCGGTGTTACCGGATGAATGCGAAGAAGCTAATAGCAACAATATGATAACAGGCATAGACTATACAAGAACTACGACGCAACCATTCGTTGACAGTAAGGCCTAGAATATCTCTCTCTTTTCATCTCCTTTAAAAAACTCATGATCCCAAAAATGGCATAAATTATATAGGAGTAGTAACAACAAGAACTTTTAACGACAAAAAACTGCGTATACCTTTCAAGCCTCTATACATGACGTTTGAGAAAATCACATATTCTGTTGATACTCCAAAGGTATGCGAATGACATTTTCAATGAGAGTAGAGTATTTGGGCTAGAAGTTTTTTTAAAAAAGAGAATTTTGTAGGAGATGAAAGAAAAGGGCATAAGAGAGGATAAACTAGTACTATTGAATGGATTAAGCGGTGCTTTTAGACCAGGGGTTCTTACTGCACTTATGGGCGTGAGTGGCGCGGGAAAAACTACTTTGATGGATGTTTTAGCCGGGCGTAAGAACACAGGATACATTCAAGGGAAAATCCATGTTTCTGGATTTCCTAAAAAGCAGGACAGCTTTGCCCGTGTTTCGGGTTATTGTGAACAATCTGACATCCATTCCCCTCTTTTGACTGTCTATGAGTCTCTTCTTTATTCGGCATGGTTGAGGTTGCCCCCTGACATCGACACACATACTCGAGAGGTTTGTGTTTCTTAATATTTGATTATCGATAACCGGTATAAGATTCAAGAAACCATATAACTAATAGAGATGTGCAGCTCTTTATTGAAGAGGTGATGGAATTGATAGAGTTGAAACCATTGAGGGAGATGTTGGTAGGATATGTGGGAATTAGTGGGCTTTCGACCGAGCAAAGAAAAAGAATGACAATCGCAGTAGAGCTTGTAGCCAATCCTTCTATTCTTTTCATGGATGAGCCAACATCCGGCTTGGATGCAAGAGCTGCCGCGATTGTCATGAGAACCGTTAGAAACACTGTTGACACTGGAAGAATGGTTGTATGCACCATTCACCAGCCGAGTATCGATATTTTTGAATCCTTTGATGAGGTAACTAAGCATTATTTTTCATTCTATTTATATTTCTTAAGCTATGCACATAACTTTGATTTCTATAGCTTTTCTTGTTGGCAAGAGGAGGAGAAGAGATCTATGTTGGTCCAATTGGACACCATTCCTCTCAACTAATCGAATATTTTGAGGTTTGAGAGAATAATTGAAGTTATCGCTCAACAACGTCTCATTCCTTACAAATAACTAAACAAAGATTATTTAATTTTAGGGAATTAGAGGAGTAGGAAAAATAAAGGAAGGTTACAATCCAGCAACATGGGCCCTTGAAGTGACAACAAGGGCACAAGAAGATGTTCTTGGTGTCAGATTTGCTCAAGTATACAAAAACTCAAACCTATATAGGTAACTTGAGTTACAAGTTAGCATTTATAGAAACACTAATTGAACAATCTCACAAATATTTGTTTGTGTGGATACAGGAGAAACAAAGATCTTATTAAGGAGCTAAACATGGTTCCCTCTCATGCACAAGACATTCATTTCTCAACAAAATATTCACAATCATATCTCTCTCAATTCCAAGCTTGCTTGTGGAAGCAACACAAATCATACTGGAGAAATGTTCCTTATAACGCGGTGCGTCTCAGTTTCGGGGCTGCTGTTGGAATCATGTATGGAATAATCTTTTGGAGCCTCGGAAAAAGAAAAGGAACAAGACAAGATATCTTCAACAGTGTAGGCGCTATGTCAACTGTTGTTGGCTTCTTAAGCTCACAAAGTGCTGCAACTATACGTCCTGTCGCAATCGCTGAACGTACTGTTTTTTATCGAGAAAACGGTGCTGGGATGTACTCTGCTCTACCCTATGCATCTTCACAGGTATTTCATTTTCTATGTACCAATTAATCCTATCATACGTTTTGGTTTATAAACTTGAACATTAAACCATTTTGAAGGTGATAATCGAGATTCCATATACAATGGCTCAATCTTGCATCTATGGAGTTATTGTCTATGGGATGATAGGATACGAATGGACTGCTTCCAAGTTTTTTTTGAACATATTCTTTACCTTCATCAGCATCCTCTACTCTATATACACTGGTATTATGGTCATTTCCGTAAGTCCTAATCAAGAAATCGCTTCGATACTCAATGGTGTCATATCCACATCGTGGAACGTCTTTTCAGGATTCACCATTCCTCGTCCCGTAAGTAAACAACTATAACTACAGAGCCTCTTTCTAAATTCTGTAACAAAAATGCTCATAAGTTAAAGGGATATTTACCTTTGCAGAGAATGCATATATGGTTGAGATGGTTCACCTACGTGTGTCCAGGGTGGTGGGGGTTGTACGGATTGACGATAGCTCAATACGGAGATGTAGAGACGAGGCTCGATACGGGTGAGACGGTTGTTGAGTTCATGAAGAATTATTATGGTTATGAATACAACTTCTTGTGGGTTGTCTCACTTACCCTCATTGCTTTCTCTTTGTTTTTTGTATTTATTTATGCTTTCTCTGTTAAGATTCTGAATTTCCAGAAGAGGTGAGAAATTTTGTGAACACCAATATCTCATTATCTACTTGTTTGATAATAAATTTGTTACGAAAACTAGGTTTGTGTTACGGCAGAAACGAAAATTGAAATTTGTAGGCTTGGTAATGTACTAATGTGTATGTGGAGCTTAACAAACTCTCTCTTAACCTCACTTGAAACTGTCTTAACCCTCACGGATTCTTTAAACTAACTGATAGAATGTGACTGCGGGTAACTAAAGAATCGAACCAGGAATTTTACTATTCCAGGTTCAAGTAAAGAAATCGAGATTGCAGGTATTCGGCAAAACGGAACACCCCTTACCATTGCGATAAAGGGTTACCAATCAAATCATTTATAGAAAAACAAAGATCAAACTCAAGCAACCGAAGTGGATTAGACGGTTTTTCAACTTTAAACGACAATGACTAAACCTGAATTGTTAGAAGCTTGGTATTTTTATTACACTTCCAGTATCCAAGTTCTCACAGAAAAATGCAAAAGTTTATAGAATTCATACCTCTAGTTTAAGAAACTTAGTGATGACTCCCATCATTTCACCGCCATGAAAACGGCCAAGACATCCTCTTGCAGCTGCAATCTCATTCAACTCTGCAACTGAATCTCCACCAATTGCCGGAGGTGTTTCCCTCCTCCCACTGTCTTCCTCTTGTTTGGTGACATCTTCACTTGATTCCACAACTGTTGGAAGTGGAAAAGGGTCCAAAGATGTCTCTAATAGGGCTGATTCTCCTCCAACCGCGCTCACAAAGTCACTTAATCGACACATTGTGAATGGGACAGGCTCGAAGCTGTGGTCTCCATACTCAACAGGAGTAGAATGATCACCGGTCACACACAAGAAATACTGGTAATTGGTAGAAGATTCAGCTTGCCATAAAAGCTTAGCAAGCTGACGTATCGCCTTATCCACAGCTTCTAAACCTCGAACTTTGAACATGGTCGCCTTGTCATGACCAGCATCATCTATAGCCTGCAAGAATATAAAAATTCGGTCGAAAATCAGAATGGAAACTTCGATGTTTTCTGTTAAAAGACATAAAAAAATTTTAACCTTTATGTGAAGGAACCCGAAATCATAACCATCTGACCTTCCTGGTTTGTGCCCGTCCTCTCCCGGTACAAAGACATTTGGGCAGGGATTCAAAGGAGCTGAGAGTGCATTAGCTATAGCAGTTGCTTTCGATGTCAGAAGTGTCCTGTAATCTCCAGTGGCTCCGGGAGCTTCTAGAATGTCAATACCAAGAGACATACCAAGTCCAGCTATAATCTTTGTTGGTGCTACCATACACGGCCACAAACCGTGCTTCTCTTGAAAAGGAGGTACCTAAATACACAAAACCCGCAACACAGATGTACATGAAGCAATTATATTCATTAAAATCATTTCTACGAGGCAAGTAAAGTACTGAAACACACACCTCGATTCGAATACCACAGCCTCGTAAAAGAACAAGATTGGCAATATTCTTGCCTTGCGCAGCTCTCTCTGCATTAATCGGGTGAGAAACAAGAATGCGCGATATCTCTCTTGATAACTCGTTAACAACTTTAGCAGTGTGATTAGCTTCTTCTGATTCATCCAAAGGTTTAGCCTCAAGAAGCAAACGATTATCTTTCAATGGGTCTGTTCCAGATATATTCCCACTAAGTCTTGGCCCTTTTACAACCACACCACACCTATGTTCCGTCGCATATCTATCGAAAAAAACAAACTTTAGCCAAAAAAACAAACCACCCAAAATCATAAACACTAAGAAAAACATTTTGCAACCTGACTCTCACTTCATACTCAGGGAAAGATTGAAGTTTCATTCCATCAAGAGCAGCACAAAGTATAGGACCTTCTTCTTCGAAATATCGATCAGCTCTTCTACTAACAACAACTCCAGATTTCTCATCCAAAGTTGCAAAATTAGACTAAATAGATAAAAACAATCCTCACAATGTCAAACAAAACTATTGAATGTACACAAAACAAGAAGATAACAAAAAAAAGCACAAACCTTGAAAGCTATATCACCAGGTGACATAGCTAGTCCTGCACCCATAGACTCAAACGCACCACGACCTCTATAATACACTCTTGGATCATAACCCATAAGAGAAAGATGAGCAGTGTCACTACCACAACCTAAACCAACTTCTACAGGATCCATTAAACCATTGATTCCAGCTGATGCAATTGCGTCAAGATTAGGTATGTTTGCTGCTTGTAATGGAGTTTTGTAACCTAATTTTGGTATTGATACATCTCCTAAACCATCGATTAGGACAAAAGCTACTCTCTTTTTGACTTCTACATGTTCTTGTTCCATTTTTTGTTCAAATGGGTAATCTAGAAAACGAAAAAAGGAAGAGACTTTAAGAATTCAACAATCACATAGATGATATAATCTGATCAAAATTAATTAAATTCAATTTAGAGTAAATTATTGCATGATTCGAACTTGTTTACCTGAAAACAGAGAAATGATCTTCAATTCAAAGAATGTAATTCTCGAGTATCAATGACAGATTGGTTTTTTAGCTTTTTTTTTTTAAAGAATCTTTATAAAAGGGAGACGAATAAAGACTTTAATAGAGATTAACCCAAACCGAATAAAAACAAAAAAAATTGACCGGTTTAGATCGAACCAGCCTTCTAAGAGGAAACAATGGCTGGAAAGCCACTTTTGGGGGAAAAAAAGGCTGGAATGCCACCTCTAATTTTTAATTTCATTTAACATTTTTTTTTTAAATCAAAAGCTAAGGAAATGTCTAAAAACCCTTTCAAAAGATCAACAATTACAAAATCATACCTCAAATTTACTATCTCTACAACCAAACACTCCCATCGATCTCCAATCACAATCATGTCTACTTCTCTCCGCACAACCACCGCTGCTTCTCGTCTCAGTCGTCTCCTCCGCTCCTCCTCCTCTTCCATATCCACACTCGCTCTCTCCGCTTCCTTTCTCTCTATTTCGCCAGATCTATCGTCTCTTCTCCACTTCTTTATTATTCATCTCTCTCTCACATATGCCTCACTCTCTCTTCTAAATCTTTACCGGAGAGCCGTCACGTTTCTCCTAAGGGATCTCCGTTCAAAATTGGGATTCCCAAGTTTGCGATCGTATTCGATGATAATAAGTTCACTCAGTTTTCGCCTCTTTATTCTACGATCCCCCCCCCCCCCCCGCCCACATCCTCCTCAGTTTCCGCCGTCGCGACATCAGAAGACTGCTCTAACTTCTACTGCAACGATTGTGTCTCGAAATATATAGCTGCAAAATTACAAGACAACATCCTCTCAATCGAGTGTCTTGTCTCTGGTTGCGAGAGCTCTGGTCGGCTCGAGCCAGATAAGTGTCGTCAAATCTTGCCAAGAGAGGTTTTTGATCAGTGGGATGATGCTCTTTCTGAAGCAGTATTGATGCGTTCAAAGAGATTATATTGTCCTTATAAGGATTGCTCTGCTTTGCTTTTCATTGACAAGAGTGAAGTGAAGATGAAAGATTCGGAGTGTCCTCATTGCCATAGAATGGTGTGTGTAGAGTGTGGGACTAAGTGGCATCCGGAGATAACTTGCGAGGAGTTTCAGAAGCTAGCAGGGAACGAAAGAGGAAGAGATAATATTTTGCTCGCGACGATGGCAAAGAAAAAGAACTGGAAAAGATGTTATTCTTGCAAACTCTATATTGAGAAGTCTCAGGGTTGCTTATACATGAAATGCAGGTATATGTATATTCTTCTTCTTCTTATCACCTGTGATGCAAATTTGTGAAACAATGGTTTTTTAATAATTTTTGGAAATCGATTTCGTAGGTGGATGCTGTGTTGTCGTTGTTGGGTGGTTCTACTGAGCTTGCTCCTGGTCCGCATATGTTTTGAGAAGAAAGTAAGATACGGTGTTCGCCAAGAAATGGCCTTAAGGTCAGTGTATCATCAGTCTTGAGTTTTACCAACTTATGCCAAAAGCTGTTACAATCCCAATTAGTTAGCAGAAGATTTTAACCAGTTTCTTAGGCCTACGGAACCATTAGTATTGAGCTAGCTTTTGTTAAGTCGGATCTTAACAAAATCCATGAGTAGTTAGTTTTAAATGTCACATTTGAAGAGGCTGGACATATTTCTTCCACATTTCCTGGGATCAAAAACATTGTAATCTTATATAGCTCCTTTTGGTGTTGAGAGATCCTACTATGCCAAGGTTTGTGTTGTGAAATGGGAAACTGATATGTTGCCATCTCTTTTGCTTCGTTAATGGATGCATAAATTGCTTGAAGAGATTTCTAGAAGGCAAGGAGAGTTTAGATGATAGAACTAGGTGTAATACTTTTAGCTTGATTTTGGGTAGATGCAAAAAGATTAAATCATATGATTATGTTAGTGACTAATGCCCATGGCAACACATGACTTATGTTTTCGATTAAGCTTTTCATTTATATGTATCATATTGTATGCAATCGTTTATTTAGGTACAACTGGTATATTTAGGTACAACTACGTATAGGTACAACTGGTATATTTTGGTTTTGTAGTGTTGCTCTGTCAAAGATAGAGGATAAGTGGAAGGAAGAGCTTGATCAAGAACTGGAAAGAAAGCGCACAAGTCAAGTCTGCACGTACTTGTGGATTAAGATTGCACATGACTTATGTTTTTGTATTTTGTTGTGTTGTGGATTAAGAACATATGACTTCGTATTTTTGTAAACCAAAATAATATTTAGATTATATTTATGTTCAATTGGTTTTGTAGGTACAACTAGTCTATTTAGGTACAACTATGTGTATGGATTACTTATAAGAAAGTACAACTAGATCACTTTGGTACAACTGAGATAATTAAAAATAACATTTAAAAAACAATTTTTAATAAATTTCAAAGAAGTAAAAAAAAAAAAAAATATCCACGTAAGCATCATTTTTGGCGGCGGGATATTATTTTTAATCCACGTAAGCATCATTTTGGCGGCGGGATATTATTTTTAAATCATCACACGTGTGGTAAATTGTTTTGTTTTAAACATAGTTGTACCTAGTTGTCCAGTTGTACTGTCATATTCATAGTTGGATTTTTGCGATTTTTGTGTATTTCCAGTTGGACTCTAATAAAAATTAGTAATTTCTAGTTGGACACATGATGTTACACTATTAATTATCGTTTAAGAGGTTTTCAGAATACAATTTGCACGAAATCATAATTTTCACCTCTTTTGCATCAAAAGAAGTGATCACCTACAAAGTGTTCCTTATACTATAAGGAGTGTTTTATATGAAAACAATAGTATGCACTAGGAAAATGATAAATTCGAGTTTTACTTATTTAAAATTATTTCTTTATAGTTCAACATGTTTTTAGAATCCTTATTAACTCTAATTTATCGTTTTCATAATTATTGAATACAAATACGGATACATTTATGATCTTAGTTGTACCTTATCGAACCTAATTATACCTAGTTGAACATAGTTGTCTGAATACGACAAGTACATATACTGATACATATATGGTTATAGTTATGGTCTTAGTTGTATCCAGACAAATACAAAAGATTTTTAGTCATTTATCTTCCACAATATCATATATTTACTTTGAAATTAATATACTAATAATTTTAAAAATATAATCAGTAAAAACTTTATATATGAAAATGCATGAGAAGCTTACAAATTTGATACCCAAAGTATAACGTCGTTAGCAATAATATAATAACCAAATTTATTCTCTCTATCTAACCAACATTTATAAAGTATTGGAAAATATTTCGTCACTTTGTAGAAACATAACAAAGTATTTGATATAACCCAAAAACATTCCAAATCTTGAGAATGGGCAAATACTCAAATCTAAGCAAGAGCATGCATATCCTTGATCCATTGGTCCAATGACTTACCAATAGAGTAAACAATAAATCCTATCTTCCCCAGCTTCTCTACATCAACAACATTTCTATACCATCAAAGACAAACGCTGGTTTCTGCATCTTTTCAAAAATCCTCTCATAGTCAAGCGTCTTACACTCATCCCACTCAATTAACAAGCAGATTCCATGGGCGTCTTTAGTGGCATCACAATTAACAATCCAAAGACTGTGATGATCCATCTTGAGATCACATCTTTGACCTGCATAAGGAAAACATGGATCGAGTAAAGCTTTCTTTCTCTATCACTAAAAAGTGGTCACCATACAATGAGAATTTTCACTACTAAGCACAACATGGTAGCAAATCAGATTTTGCCTTACACACATTACAATGATGGCAACGAGGCAATTACAAGCAATGGAATTCAAGACTAAAGTATTTTTTGAGGTAATATTTGCCATAAGAACTCATGATTACAGAATTGACAGTTCTCGTTCCCAACATCGAATCCCACCACACTCATCTAAGCGAATCAACAAGAGATCTTAGATATAAAGTTATAAACGCATAATGAAATTCTTGCTCTTCGAAGAGAAATCAAATCAAACGAGAAGGACAAAAGATGAAGAAGACTATACAATGATCTGAAACTTCGAATCGTTTATGCAGGACATCCGGTGACTGAGAGAGCGTTGTCGTCGTCGTCGGAGCGTTGTCGTCGTCGTCGGAGCGGTGGTGATTATTGTTGATATCCATCGGAAGATTGAGGAACTAAGAAAGAATCTCTAAGTTTTATAATAGCGTAAGAGAGAAGAGAACAAACCGATTGCGAGGGCGAGACGCCGGAGACAACGGCCGGCGAGATCGGCGGTGCGACCTCTGGTTTGGGAGGAGAGGATGCGAGCAAAAGTTTTTGTTGCTTTTTTTGTTTTCTTTTTCGTTTTAGATTTTAAAAATTAATTAAATCAAAATATTCATTAAGGGCAAAATAGAAATAACACATTTGAGTGGCACTCTCAGACTCTAAAGTGGCAGTCGTGATTCTCATTTCCGGTTCAGTGGCAAACAAGCCTTGGTCTCTTCTAAGAGTTGGCGACTGGGTTTGGAACTTTTGATTATATGGATAGTTGATGGACCTTTAGTCTAAAGTAGTTTATTTTTCAAATCCTTATTCTAGGTCCATAACTATTTTTTGGGTAATTAAGATATAGTATAGTTATATTTTTCTTAATTGAATATCATCATAATAAGTAGATCAAATATAGTTTTCTTTGTTATTTTAAACTTTTCTATTTTATATATTTTTAGTTAGGATAATATCCTCATAAAGTTGTAAAAACTATTTTTAGTTGGTGAGAGACGAAGCCTCTCACCACTCCACGCGGAGATTGATTCGTTGCTTTGGGCAATGAATTGTTTGATCTCGCTCGGCATTACTACTTGCGCCTTCGCATCTGATTGCTCGGACATGATATCGCTCCTTGACAACCAAGACGCTTGGCCAACCTTCGCAGCAGAAATGGCATCTTTCCGGTCACTCGTCTGTTTTTTTCCTTCTTTTAGTATTAGATTCCTTCCTCGTAGTTCAAATACTCGAGCAGATTGTTTAGCTAAACAGGCTCGTTCTCGAAATAGTCTCTTTTCCCATGTAAGTTCGTCGGTTCCTGATTGGCTCTCTCTAGCGGAGAGTCTCTTTCCGATATCTTAATAGAAATGGTGTTTGAGGAAAAAAAAAAAAAAAAAAAAAAAAGTTGTAAAAACTATTCATGAAAACCATGCCAAAAATGCATGTCGATGTCAAAGAAAATTAACGTTAAAATGTTGAATTTCTAACGCACCAATTCAGAGCCGGTCATTGGACCAAGCTAGTGAAAACCCTTGTGGCCGATTATTATATATACGATTTTTGGCTCTTAATTTCTAAAAACTGTGATTAATCTAGTGGTACGGATTAGGATTGTTCTTGTTTTTTCTTGGGTTTGAGCTTCTAAAGTTTCAGAAATACATTAATATATTTATTTTCTCGTTTTTTTCCAACAAAGCGGCCCAAAAAATTTTCTCTATGCACCAAAGAAGAAAATACATGTTTTAATTCTAACAAATCAATTAAAGGAGGAAAATACATGTTTTAGACAATATTTGAAATCCATTATGAGAAATGGTCTCCAATAGCCCTAAATGAAGTTTTTGTGACAAAAATAGCATCTCTTAGTTTATTTGACACAAATAGCACTCTTTTTAAAAATTTAATAAATAAAAAGAAAACAAAATGAAAAATAGCAATTCACGATTCACGCGACGGAGACGATTTCACGTGATAGCTGCCGGCGACGGAGAGAGCTGCCGGCGACGGAGAGAGCTGCCGGCGACGGAGAGAGCTGCCGGCGACGGAGAGAGCTGCCGGCGACGGAGAGAGCTGCCGGCGACGGAGAAAGCTTCACCAAAAGGAAAAGAAAGCATTCCACGATCCACTATAAGGCGACGGAGACGATTTCACATGCTAGCTGCCGGCGACGGAGAGAGTTGCCGGCGACGGAGAGATCTGCCGGCGACGGAGAAAGCTTCACCGAATTTCGATCTTCAAACTGGTCTAAATCGATCTCTTTCACCAATTTTTCCTTCTTCTTCTTCTCCAATCGTGTTGACGAAATTAGGCGTTTATTGTTGAATTATGGCTTTCGATTGTGGAATTAGGCAATGTAGGTGCGTTCATTGATTCAGCACAAAGAATTCTGATGTGTCATTGTTCATCTCTTACCTTTTTCATTGTTGGGCTTGATTGCATTAGAAATCTTATGTTTATCTATTTGTGAGGTTATTTTCTTCACTGATCTTGTGTCTTTCTGCGTTTTCAGGAATGTACCATCCACAAACATCAAAAACCTCTAATCTCTGAAGTAATTGTAAGTCTTGCCTAATGATATGAACGTTTTGTAGATTTTGGTGTTTTTACACTATATGTAAGTTGTATATTGTTGTTGGTGTTTGAAATTTTTTTGTGTGTTGCCTGTAGGATCAGAACGAAACATATACTTTTAGTGACTGTAGATGAGACCATAGACCATAGCCAAGTATACAAAAACATAGTAATTGATAAGTAGATGAGACTTGTAATTGGAAACTATTGATAAGTAGATGATTTACGAATTCTGATAGATGTTCTAGTTTGTTCATTGTACTTGGTTGTTGCTTTCTTTAGGTATGGTGTAGGTATGGTGGAGATATACTCTGTTTGTGGGAAGTGGAAACAAAATGAAAAGCTTCAGTGGGTTTTCTTAGTAGACACAGAGAAAGGTGGATCCCTTTGTGAGGTAGATGAGCATATTTCATACAAGGGATTAGTTGAGAGTGCTATGAACTTCCCCCAAGAATGAAGCTTATGTTGGAAGATTCTCTACCAATACATATTCGGAATGATCGCCAAGTTTGCACTTTCATCAAGAAGAAACAAGGAGATCCTGAAATAATTCGTTTGTGTGTAACGGTAAGTAAAAACGTATATGACTCTTTCTTGTATTAATTGTGGTCAGACTTACATTACATACTAAATTCTTTACTTTTGATCTTCTGGCGCAGGAACTTCATCGATCAACTGGAAGTGACATCTCAGTTTCTGTACCACCAAGTGATACATATTCAACAGCTGAAAAAGGACAAGGAAATTATTTATTATTTTTGCCTCCTGCTCGAGATTCTACTGTGATTGCTATAGGAATTTCACATTCAACGGCTGCACTTGAAAATCAGAAGGTAAAAACTCAATTTCATAGGTTTTAGGAAGGATACATTTAGTTTTAGGATGACCTTCCTAAATACTGCAATATACAGATATGATCCGTTTCTAGTCGTCTTTTTTTTTTTTAATTTGAACTCTTTTTCATATGCCTATCTATTTTTTGTGTTTGTAGGAACCTCATCCTTCAGTTGGAACTTCTTTTATCTCTGCTGCACATGAAAACCAGAAGGTAAAAACTCAATTTCATAGGTTTTAGGAAGGATACATTCAGTTTTAGGATAACCTTCCTAAATACTGCAATATACAGATATAATCCGAACTAGTCGTCTTTTTTATTTTTAATTTGAACTGTTTGTTCATATGCCTATCTATTTTTGTGTTTGTAGGAACCTCATCCTTCAGTTGGAACTTCTTCTATCTCTGCTGCACATGAAAACCAAAAGGTAAAAACTCAATTTCATAGGTTTTAGGAAGGATACATTTAGTTTTAGGATGACCTTCCTAAATACTGCAATATACAGATATGATCCGTTTCTAGTCGTCTTTTTTCAATTTTAACTCTTTGTTCATATGCCTATCTATTTTTGTGTTTGTAGGAACCTCATCCATCAGTCGGAACTTCTTCCTTCTCTTTGCCATATAGTGATACATGTTCAACGGCTGAAAAGGAAAGAGGCAATAAGTCATTGGATTTGATTCCTGCTCCAGATCGTAGTCCGATTCCTATAGGCGGTGTACACTCAACACGAGGTCCTGATGATATATATGTTAATAAATATTTCATGAACAAGGCTGAGTTAATGCAGAAGATGAGGACATGGGCGTTGGAGTATAAGTTTGAGTTTAGGTCTCGATGGTCTAACAAAGATAGAGTGGTTTTGGTATGTGTAGATGATAAATGTACTTGGAGGATGCGTGCAATAAGGGTAGTCTCTTATGATTTCTTTGTGGTGAAGAAGTATTGCCATGAGCACACATGTGACACTACACACAGAAATGCAAATCATAGGCAAGCTACTGCGAAGTTGCTAGGGACTTTTTACTGCAGCCACTATGGAGAAAAGAAAGAAGGATTAAGACCAAAACAACTAATGGAGCTAGTCAGGAGAGATCATGGAGTACACTTGCCGTATAAAAAAGCTTGGAGGACAAAAGAGGAAGCTCAGATTTTGGTTAGAGGTACTCCTGAGGATAGTTATTTCAATTTAGTGAAATGGTTGTTCATGGCAAAGGAAAAAAATCATGGAACAGTTGCTTACCTTGAGATGGATCCTAAGGGGAAATTCAGATATGTGTTCATTGCGTTTGGCCCGTCGATTAGAGGTTTTGCTTTGATGAGAAGAGTCGTTGCTGTAGATGGTACATTCTTGAAAGGAAAGTTTAAGGGAACTTTGCTAGCAGCTACTGCACAAGATGGAGATTATCACTTATACCCGATAGCATTTGCGATTGTTGATTCAGAAAATGAAGCGTCATGGAGTTGGTTCTTTAGATGTTTGCTTAGTATCATCCCTGATGCAGCTGATTTGGTATTTGTTTCTGATCGTGCTCCAACCATTGCAAAAGCACTTTCAGATTTGTATCCGCTTTCCCATCATGGAATCTGCACGTATCATCTTGGGAACAACATCAAAACAAAGTTTGGTAGTCAAAGTTTTTTGCCACTTGTTGAAGCTGCAGCAAAGGCCTATACTTATCAAGCATTTGCAGAGGTTTTCAACGACATACGAATTTCTAATTCAAATTTGGCTGCATATTTAGAAGAGGCTGATTTGAGGAAGTGGGCTCGATGTTTTGCTCCGTCACACCGCTACAATATAATGACAACAAATATTGCAGAATCGTTGAATTCCATGTTAAAAGAACCTCGGGAACTTCCAGTGCTTTCTCTTCTTGAGACTATGAGGTTAACCTTAACCACCTGGTTTCATGAACGTCGGGAAAAAGCTGCAAAACACAACAAGCGCCTTACTCCTAATGTTACAAAGGAGATGGTCTTAAGGTTTAGGGAGGCAATGACACTCGACGTTTCCCGGGTTGATCAATTTGAGTTTGAAGTCAAAGACAAACACAATAAATTTGTTGTCCATCTAAGGAATAAAAATTGCACTTGCTGCGTTTTTGACATCGACAAAATCCCTTGCATTCATGCAATTGCTGCTTCGAAGCGAACAAACATGTATGAAAACAAACTAGCAGATGATTTCTACTTGACAGATACATGGGCTAAAGCATATGCTGAGAGCATACATCCGAGTGGAGATGCAAAGAATTGGGTTTTTCCTGATTCTATAACTGGTTTTTTCTGTGCACCACCAGAAACTAGGGTAAGCAGTGGTAGACCGCCGAAGAAGAGATTTCGATCTGCTGGAGAGTTTGGTGTACCAGGTTCAAAATCTCAGAGACACAAATGTGGTAGATGTGGTAAAGAAGGGCATAATAAGACTACATGCAGATCCAAAATATGATAAATTTATCGACTGAATTGTCTTTATCCCTTCTGTGTTTGTCCAGGAAAAAATTAAAGACGTAATCTTCAAATTTATTTTAGGACTTCTTTTCAGTATTTTAGGAAGGCCTTCCCGAAACTACGATTTTCAGGCATTCGATTTTTGTTCGATCATGTAATGATTTGAATGATATCTTCATATGTAGTAGTAATGTTATTTGTTTGAAATAAAAGCTATGACTTACTGTTTACACATTTTCTGAGGGCAAATGATCTATAAAATCTCTTTTTATGTCATGATGTGTTTCGTATTTAATAGAAATATATACGTTCGTTTGTACCAGACTTTATAATTATAAGCTTGGCTCACTGGTTACATGTTCTATTACAAATACAATAGATCCCGGTTTCGAATCCTAGTGGATGTAACTATTACGGTTTTTTATTTTAGGGAAGGCCTTCCTGAATTTTTGGGAACCCTTC
Source organism: Arabidopsis arenosa (assembly GCA_905216605.1). NCBI lineage: Eukaryota > Viridiplantae > Streptophyta > Magnoliopsida > Brassicales > Brassicaceae > Arabidopsis > Arabidopsis arenosa. The sequence continues at coordinate 5,686,511 of LR999455.1, read as the reverse complement.
CTGAATTTCAAAAATTGTTTACTTTTGGATAGTTTGCCTCATATTAATCACAATTTACATATATTTTGAGGGTTAATGATCTATAAAATCTCTTTTTATGTCATGATGTGTTTCGTGTTTCATAGTAATATATGCGTTCGTTTGTGCAATATTTACAATTAGAAGCTTGGCTCACTGGTTACATGTTCAATTACAAATACAATACGCCCCGGTTTCGAATCCTGGAGGAAGTAACTATTACATGGATAACCTGTAGGAAACAAATGGTATCTAACAAAGTAGCATACATTGAATATCTCAAAAAAAACATAAATAGAAACATATGATACTTTTCTAGTTCAGAACCATCATAGAAGTACCAAAACAGTCTAAAACGGTTTCACAAGCATCATACATCCAATAAAGAAACATAGTCCTAAGAAATCTTAACACACTCATTGAAGATATCCACAGCCAACTTGTTTCTGATGTCTTCTGAATCTATATCACGCAGCTTGGAGAAATCTTCAATCTTCATCGAGTGGCATTGAATCATCTTCAGCAGAAAAAGAGAACAGTTTGCATCGACCTTTGTGTGAATAATGTTCTTCTTCGGAATGGTTACCTGATATGAAGTGGAACAGTTTAAGATGGCGGAATCAACTCTGCAAAACATACAAAATATCAGTCAAACTCATGGATTTTACTGTAATTGAAAGAATTATACTATACCTGTAAGTGGAGTCACGTGGGTAGATATTATGTTTTTGCTTTTCTCAGTTTGACAGTCCATGACTGTAATTCTCCTATCTAACATGTTGATCTCCACCCCAATCCATTGGTTACACTCTTTGCTGTGTATAACACCATAGACCACATCAATTTCTTCTCCCCATTTTTTGTTTGGTGGCACTTCTCCTTTGACAACATCAGTTAACTCCACAGGAAACTCATATCCCTTTTTATCCTTTTTGAAAGCAAAATAGCAGTCTGCCAAATTCCTCATAAATTCTATAGTAAAAAAAACTTGCCCTTGGCAGTCTTCTGTTACGAAAGAAGGTTGGATCTCTATCCCTTTGCATACACATCATTGTTAATGCTGCATTGATATGCTACATATACAAAGTATAATTTGTATTAGTATAATAAAAGCCAAATAACAGACAACCAAGTAACAGACACTTACCGTTGCGTGCAGATATGTTTCTAGTTTTCCGAGCTCATCAAACCATTGCGGGGTCAATGGTTGGAGACATTGTTGATCAGTCCTGCAATTATCATAAAAAGTTTTTAACATTATGTATCAGTAATGCATTTTCCTTTGTTTAGAGTTTATATTTAGTTTTACAGAAATCTAACCTTGTTTCAGTTTTTTTGGATTCTTTCCACGCCTTCAATTCTTCAACCATATCGAAAGTCGGAGACAGTAATGGGTCGAAGATTGGATGTCTGCCTGCTGCTGGGTTCCGTGGAGCCTTATAAGGAGTGACAAGAGGTTGTGATGGAGTAGCGACTCGATTGCTACGCCTTAGAATCTGCTGGTCATTACCACGTGATTCGAGTTTCCTTTTCTTCATCCTTTTTAGGTGATTATCAGCCAAGGTGTTATCAGCTTGCCTTTTGTTGCCTTTCTCGTCAGCTTTCTCCTCCGGTGGAGTAACAATCTTCAGATCAAACGAAGGTGTCTTGATCCTTTTAAGTTTTTTTCCACCCTTCTCCTTCTCTTTCAGGCTCTGTTCACCCTTCTCCTTCTCTTTCGGGCTCTGTTCACCCTTCTCCTTCTCTTTCAGGCTCTGTTCACCCTTCTCCTTCTCTTTCAGGAGCTGTTGTTCTTCCCATCTCCACGAGTACCTTATCTTATCAAAGGTGAACATATACTCTTGGCCCAAATCTTTCATAAGGACATGGAGTTTAGGTGGCCTAATTGCTCGGACTTCTCCTTTCTTCCATTCGTTCTTGTAAAAAACCTCAACCTCTTCCATCAACATTATGCCGCCAGTATAGTCTTGAGCAAGTGTTGGTCTCGAGTCATCACGATTCTCAGCATTCACACCACTATCTTCAGTATCTCTTTGCAAACTTGGATCCTACAAAATTCAGAAGAGACTTCAATTAATGAGGACTTAATACTCTATAACATACTTAGGAAGACTTTCCCGGACCAGTTTTAATCCTTCCCAAATTACTACAAACCACAACTCACCTCACGCTGAGCATTATCTTCACTTGAAGAATTGATATCCTGGGTTACCTCCTGTGCTTGGTTCTCAGCATTTGTCTCATCTTGGTTCATCTTCAAATCCAAGATAGTAATTATTTGAGTTACCTTTTCTACAAAGTTTAAGATTTAAGAAAGCTGTAGAAATCTTTATTTTACCTCATTTGTAGAACTAATCTTCTGGGTTATCTCCTCTGTTTGGGTCGTCTTCTGAGTCTGGGAAATCTGAGTAAGAGGGACAGTATGTTGCTCAGTTGTTTGATCAGGTGCTTGCTCATCTGCTTTCTCAGCTGGTTGTTCAGTAGCCATAGTAGGTGGGGGATTGTTGAAAAAGAAATCATTTTCCCTAGGAGATGGAGTTTCTGGTCTTTCCCTCTACAAGAAGAAATCAAACCGTTCATTTCATTTTCTATAACATCAGTGAAGTTTTTTAAGAAGCTTATATTACCTGATCTTTTCTTTTTCTTGCACTAAGTATTCTCAGCTTCTTCTCCATCTTTGATAAGCGTTGATTTGTTGATTTGAACCCATCTTCAACCAGCTTGTATAGCTTGTCAAGCTTCTCCATTAATGACTCGCCTGATGAAGATGGTTTCACTGCCTCCTTGTTACAGAACATATAAGAGTTCATAGCAACCTCTTCCACCACAGCTCCAACGTCAAGTGATCCTCTTCGCCAATCTTCAGCTTTCATTTTGTAGCCTTTGGAGAGAAGTTCGACCAGCAAACTCAATTCAGGATCATCTTCGTCTTCCAATGAGACTGTATCTTCAGGATCATTAGGTATTGCAGGTAAGATGCAAGTCACATTCAACTGCACAGAAACAGAATGTTCAGGACATCAGGATATCAGTCTTCATGAATTTAAAATAGTAATATCACCAACAACATATTTAGGAACACCATCCCGAATTACTATAAATACTTCCCGAAACCATCCAGAATTACTATAAATACTTCCTGAATTTCTCTAAGTTCTTCCATTAAGTTAAAAACAGAGAATGAACTTACATTGTCTGAAGCTTCTAAGTTTTCTATTTGCGGAATTTGTGGAGTTGTTGTGCTCGTGTACCTCTCACAAATGAATGCAGTCCGAGGCTCGAGCAAATTCACTTTGCTTAAGCTTGATTGCAACACTGGAATGGATTCCAGAATCCAGAGATGGAGAGCCAACGGATACCCTTGGATAGTATACTTACTCTTCAACAATTTAGATGGCACAACAGAATTAATCGAGGACAACAGCACCTTGAAGGCATCTATCCCCCATGGATAGTTGAGGAATTGATGCACATTTTGAGCTCTCTTAAGGTGAGCTGCAGGGAACTTGTTGCCTTTATACAAGTTGAGAAAGATACACTCCGTCAACAGGAGCATCGCAAGAAGGAATCTCTCGTCCCCTGAATTTCTACTAGTGTTTCTCAATATCTCTAACAGCTCCTCAGATGTGTGTTGCTGACTGGTATTTGCCCAAGCATAGCGATTATCCTGCACATTTTCAGCAGCTTCCTGGGGAGAACATTTCAATCCAGTAACCATATGAAATTCTCTAATAGAGAATTTCATAGGTTGGCCCCCGAAATGAAACCACAACTCATTTTTCTTCGCTGTCGTTAAGCTTCTCGCCAAGAAACAATGGATCACCTTGCCTGACAGATTTAATCCCCTTGCTTCAGCCTTCAGAACGGGTCCTAAAAACGATTCTCTGATTCTCTGAAACTCTGTAGGAGTGAGGATCTTTTGTACTTTCTCGATAAACTCATATCTTGCACATTGATTTATCCCCTCATTTGAATTTGGCTCCTGTACTATATGGTACAGAAGCGTTGGCAGTTTGACATCTGTTGGAAACGAATCTCCCATTTTCCTGCAACTAAAATTAAAGGAAATCAGTAAACAGAAATATTCAGGAAGACCTTCCCGAATTACTATAAGTCCTTCCCGAATTAGGATGACCTTCCCGAATCAGGAAGACCATTCTAGAATGCAAACTAAAACAACTCTATCAAGCAAAGAGAACAGACAATAACACTACAGAAACAAGTAAAGAATGTTTATTCATATCTTCATATCACAAACTTGAATCTATAACTATGTGACGATATATCTCTCAAATTGTGACAAAAACTAAACTCATCTAAAGTGATAAACTCATCTTATACTGTCTTAGTCTTAAACAGTCTTAGTAACTGTATTAGTCTTAAACAGAACACTCTTAGTCTTAAATTGTCTTAGCTTGTAATGTATCAGTCCAATAGATCACAAAAATCTTCACCAGAAAAAAAAAAAACTTAAAGAATTAAAAGAATCCAGAGATGCAAATGATGATAATAATACTTCTCTTATGCTCAATAATCTTAAATAATTTAAAAAGACAAAGTAAACAAGTCATCGCTCTTGCTTGCAAATACAAAAGAAGAAGCTTTTTCTACTTGAAATCTAAATACAACGACAAACAAATAATTATGGGTCTGTAAAACATAGTGTATGTGAAACAAAGAAAGCTGAAGCATGTTTGCATTTACGACAAAGACGTAGCAGGACCACCTATAGATAAATCAAACTAAAAGTGACCATAAACATTATACCCACGTCCTATTCTAGTCACAATCACAAGTACTTCCAAGCTGATATTTGAAAGCATATCCATAGAATCAGCAATAATGCATATGTTTAAAAACTAATGTAATATAACATTTTTCAGTAAGATCTCTGATAATAAACGGATTTCTATAACAAAATAAACCCAAGACAACAACTTTAAGCCTTTAACGTCAAAGTTGGACACACAAAGTTATTTGAATGTCAATGATGAATTTTGGGGATGATTATTGATGGAAAGCTCTCAAATTTGATAAAACATTGTTAAAGAATCTGTGAGAAACTATCATTGTGTTGTTAATTACCAGCCATAAATCTAAGTTAGCCTACTACACATGAAGTCTCTTTTTTGTATGGTCCTTTAGAGTTAATGTTACTAGTGTATAGATGACCAAACCAAAAGGAGCAAAGTAGCCTACTAATAGTCAAGCCAAAAAATTGAAACTTCAAAGTATCACTAAAGCAACAATGAGTATCACACTTGATTCGATCAACAATGAGTATCTCACTAATTCAAAAGCCCTAATTCTTCGAATTTGCGATGATGGGAAGTGTCAGATTTTAAAACCAATTTAAACATCCCCAACGGATCATGTGACCCAGAATTCACTAAAAAAATTGACTCGAGAAATCTGATAAAAACAAGACAAGGAGGATAGAGATGTACCTTCAAAGCCTTGAGCTTGATGTTGCGATAGATGAGACCCAACCCAAAAGCCGAAGCACGGACAACCTAAATCGATACAAAAAAAAGACAAGTCAATGATACGGATCGAGAAATTGATCGGGGGAGAGAGAGAGATAGTTTAGTTTACCAGAGCAAGAGTGTTGGTGCCGGAGTAAAGAGGATTCCGGCAGAGACTTTGCAGATTCCGGCGGAGGCGATGAATCCAATTTTCCTGAACAATCGGCGTCGAAGCAGTCGGGTTTGTTGGAAGCGAAACATTCGTCGATTAGGTTTTCTGTATTTTCTATTTTAATTAATTTTTAGAGGATTAAAAACTTTGTGTGCTATTTTTGGAAGTTTCAAAAGAAGGTGCCATTTTTGGAATAATAAACCTTTTTAGTGCCATTTGTGTAAATTGCCCATCTATTATTACAAAAGTTAACACTTAACAATTAAAATGTAGGACAATTTAGATCCAAGCGAATTCGAGGTTAAACCATTATTTGGTTATTTATTATTTCAAATATTAAAAGTCCAAAGCATTATGGAAACGCGAAATTCAAGTGTGGATATTACGTTTAATAACTTTTCTACTTTAATCAAGTTATGTTTTATTACTTTTTTTTTTAATGTGTATCCATTAATCTTTTACTCAACGTTGTAATTAGTATGGGAACAAATAAATTGAAAATTTCTGCAAGAAAAATAAAGTTTTATATAAATGGAGGGACAGTGACCCATAGATTATGACTAGATTCATGAGAATCTCGCTTTAATTTACAATAATATCCTCGTCGTAATTAGAGAAAACTTGCATATGGGTATGAAGTCCTCACAAGTTGCACCACTCATTCTCCACTAAACATTAGTTGACCTATGACCTAAACAAACACTTTTATATCTTTCAATATAATTGGTTGGCCTATTTTTGAATTACGGCGATTTTTTTTTCTCTGTTTTGCTTGTTATCAGATAATAATGTTGTAATGTTTTGTATTAATATAATGTAAAATATTGTAATCCAGTTTTAAACGCAACAACAGAAATATGCTTGTCAAAAGTAATATTCGAGATTAAAAGTTAAACCATCAACAGTAATATATGTAAGGTGTGTTCTTAGAGTTCGTCTTTCAAAATATATTTCAATTTGAATAGTTTTCGTAGAACATGACTAATTTATCTGAAAGACTACACAAAATTAGATGGATCCCAAAACAGTTTCACCAAATTTTCTTCATCAGGTGTTTAGAATCCTACCCTCTCTGTTAAAATTGTAGCTATTTGATCAAAAACACATATATGATTGCTTATGTTAAAGCTAATATTTTATGGACTTTGTATCATATGTTTTACTTTAAATTACGTTTTTAACTAAAGTACTAGAAGTAAGTAAACAATTCATGCTATTTTACGTCGTCTAACTAATATTTCTTTCCTCATATAGAATAAGTAAGTCCAAACATACGTATATTGGTGAATTTTAAACAATTTAAATAAATAAATATAAAACTGAAATTGCTATATGGAATGCATACATACACATTGACATATAAATAAATATATGTGATACTTAATAATTTGCGAAGTTTCCAAGATTGTTGGCATCGACTCATTGTTGACTCATCACGATGAAATTAATTTGGCAGCTCATGGGCTGTCTTTTTCAGTTTACTAAAACCTTTGGCATGTGGGTTTTGAAAGGACTCAACTTGCTTCTTGCTTAAAAAGGACTCAACTTGTTGAATTCACTAATTAATATTCTATATAAAGTACTATATAAAATTCATCCAAGGACCCACGAAAACATTACACAAGAGGATACAATATTAGTTAAAAAAATGGTTTGGCAAAGAAAACAGGAGTACACATAGCTGTTAAAATGTACATGCTATATCAGTTTCGTGTGGTGAATTCTGGATTTGTCTTTTTCTATTTGTATACATATTACATATTTGTTATATATGTGTACAATTTGTTTTTAAAGGTAAAGAAAAATCATAATGATTAGGTGAATAAGACACAAAACTGATATAACTGGCATTCTATGTAATATTCTACAACTTAAAGGTTTTTTATTATCTAATGATTCCCAATTAATAGTATACATTCACAGACGTGGTGAAGGTAAAGGAAAATGATAATGATTTGGTGAATAAGATACAACAAAATTGTAAAAAAAATTGTAAACAAATATAGTACCATAGGTCTGATACTGACAAATGCTCGGGTTATTTGTTTATTTAGCTACTCAAACACAGTTAACTCAACTGTGATTGAAAAATATATCAGATCATTATATAGATTAGCAGCAATTTATCTAAAAACAGAAAAATATGGACCAATTGTAGAATAAAATATTTTATCAAAAAGAAAAAAAAAACTAACTGTAGAATAATAGTTTTTAAAACACTAGGTTGTGCTCTGCTTTACACACATGGCTTAATTATAGTTTAGAATTTGATTTTGACGTTGTCGGTATGATTTTATTTAAGCATGAGTGCAAAGAGTAAGGCGGTAGTATCAATACAATAATAACCCTTGAATCTCTCCAGAGGTTGACACCTCAGCTTATTTAAGCATTGTGGTGTTGACACCTCAGTTAAAATGAATGACCAATGAAAACATTCTAAATAATACGTACAATTCATTTTTCATATCCAATAAGAACCTTTCATTTTTCCACATTATTCTCTTATATAGAAATATCAAAATGGGCCTAAACTCATGGGCTTAACCTAGTCCGGTCCGGTTATGAACACAAAATATTAAATCCGTTAAAAAAAGGAACTTGCGGGCAATCCTACACGAATTACGGATTTTAGAAAGTTATGCCCGAAGATTGACAGATTGGCCCGTGCTACATATATATATAAAAAAATTAATATATCATATATAGAATTAAATATTTTATATATTTTTGTAAATATAATATGTCAAGAATATGTGATAATATAAAATTTAAATTATAAAATTATTATATTTACAAAAATGATAGTATTAAAAGTTTTTTAATGGTGTTTACACGTTAGCTTTTCAAGCTATTCTCAAACTAACACATCATTAAAATTGATACATAATCAAAATATAAGTACTAAACAAAACTGAACATGGTAATTAATTCAGCATCTCTAACTAATACGTTCTTTGAAATTCTAATTATTAATTCTTTAAAGTTGCAAAAGATATAAAATAATTAGTAAAATTTAATATTTATAAAATTTACTATATTTAGAGTGCACATGGTAATGATACTTTTTGTAATAATTGGTTCCGAATAGTATAAAAGTAAACAATCAAGCTCTAAAATTTTATTTAATTATATCAAATCACTAAATAAAAAATTCAAAAAATACCTTTGCTACGAAAATAAATTATTAACTGAAAAATATACTAGAATTTTACTTTTGAAACATCATCTTTTCATTAGATATTAACGTTGGCAATAGAGACTATAATTATAATTACAAAGTCTAATTACATAAATAAAAATCTAATCCCTAGAAGTAAAATTTTTTACAATTTAAGTAAAGATAAAACATTAAATTATAAACACTAGGTTTCTCCAGTGTGCTGACACCTCAGCTTTTTGGAGTGTTCTGGACATGACACATCATTAAAATCATCATCCAATAAAAATATTTGGATTAATACACATCAGATTTTTTGGCCAATAATCATCCCTTCTGCTTTTATTAATATTGTCTCATTTGTTCTTGGGCTCTAACATATGGGCTTAATATTTTAGAATAGGATTGTTGGACTTCAATTTAGGGCTTGATTGGTTCTCCCACCTAGCGGTTGTTAGCGGTTGGTTGCGGTTGTTAGCGGTTGGTACCAATCATAGAAACCGTTCCATACCACTTCGAATAGTTCGAAATCGCTGGATTTTAAAAGCTCATTTCCGCAAGCGTTTGCGGTTGCGGACGGTTGCGGTTGGTTTAAAAAAGGAAAAAAACTAAAAAAGAAAAATGAACAAATTTAAATATATATTATCAAGTCTTATGTATATTCACGTTAATTCTTAAAAAAAAAATTATCTAACTTTAATTTTCCAATATTAATAATTATTTTTGTTTTCAATATAAAATTTATTTGAATAATTATTTATGGTTTTTAATCATTAATCATGTTTAAAATTTTTATATTTTTTCATAATTATAGTTTTTGGTGTTTTTATACTTTTTATAATCATATACTAAATTTATTTTGGTAAATTTTGGTTTAACCGCTATTGTACCCGCTGATCAACCAGTCGTAAATCTCCCGCAAACGTATTCATTTTTAACCACTAAACCAGTCGGTCAAAATGCTAAATAATGCTTGAAACCGCAACCGTCCGTTTCCGCAAACTCCCACAACCGCAACCGCTACGTTTAAACCAGTCAAGCCCTTACTTGTAATGTTTACCCTTTGGATAAAATTGGATACAAATCGAATTAGTTAAGAACTATTGCAATAAAATATTATAAGATTTATTAAGCGTTATCATAGATCTTAATGAATAACTAAAAATCATTTGAGTAACGTTCTATACTCCTATAACAAACAAACAAACAAATCTCTTAGCCTTTTACGCCTCTTCAACATATAAATCAAATATGCATATGGAACATTAAAATCAAAGATGATCATTCCATATAACATATTTTCAAGTATCTAAGTCATGAGTTCTATACAGCTATGGCATGTCCATATATATATATATAAGTCCGATCGAATCAAATATCATAACTTTTGTCAAAAAATAAAAGCTCAATGATTTCATCGACGATATATTCAAATCGGAGAAAACAAAAACGGAAACTTGAGAAAAAAATAAGAGGAAAGAAAGATATTTACTTGTGGGCACTGAATTCAGATTCCAATTACATCACTCGCTGAGAAAAAGACGTAGGAGATTTAGAGTTCGATTGCGGAACACCGCCATAGCTCCCCCGCACTCCGGTGATAGAAACTCTTTTAGACATACAGTGAAACAATCGTCTCTTATTGGCTGCCATTAGTGAAAGTCTTTCAGATATGAAAGCAAAGGTCTTCCTTTTTTTTCCTCTCCGTTTAACTGTTTATCTAATCTATCTCTCTCCTTTGTTCATCTGTTTTTCCAGAAAAAAATGATCGTTTTCGGACTTTTTCAGGATACAAATTTTATCTGAATACTAAAATTGATTTACGGTTTGGTCTCAGTTTAACATTCAAATTTGATTTGGTTCTTTTTTTGCCTTCAAATTATTTAATTATTAAATATTTAATTAAAATCATTTCTCCAATTTAAATTTCTTCAATATTAAAAAAAATCATTTAAAAATATCCCGCGGCGGAGCGCGGGTTTCAACCTAGTTACTTTAATAATTCATAGAAAATCTATTTTTATTATCTTTTATCTAATTTATTTTGTAATTTGCGTGATTATGTTATCTTTGTTATAAATTCGGATAAAATCACATGAATATTTTCAAATAAAAATAGAAAAAAAACAAACTTAGGATTTTTTTTGTCCAAAGATTAAAATATCCTTTTCTAGAGTTTTCTTTTATATTGAATCGGATTATTCAACTGTACATGTATCCAACTCAAATTAGTTATTAAAAAAAGTCGATCGAATAATTTTCAGAGTACACAAATTAGTCGTTTAGATTATTGATATTTTTATTTTTTAAAAAGATTATTTACGACTACAAGTATTCAAAAGCAAATATATTTTTTTCACACCATCTTGCACTGAGACACGCAGGTTTTCTGTTTTTTTTTTTATTAGTATTTTTTCCTTTTCATCAGATAAAACTCAGTTTTTTTCAGTTTGGTGTAACTGAAACTCAATTTTTTTTTCAAGTCACATTTATGACTAAATTTTGTCTTTTTAATATAATTAATTTAAATTTCAGAATTTATTCATGAAATTATTATAATTTGAGTTTACGATAAACCAATTCTTAAAACTTTCATTAACAGTTACTGGTAAAAATTATGAATTTTAATTTCATATACAAGGGATATAAGTTATATTATATAACTCAATAGATCAATAACGCATAATGCAATCTGATTTACTCATCAAATTTCTTTTTTAAATACCATCAAGTTCCGTTACATTTATAGTCTCAATCAAATATTGTTTTTAGATTTATCAAAAAAAAAAATATATTGTTTTTGGCCAAATAATTCAATCAGATTTAATTTTATTACCAATATTGTATTTTGAGATTAAAGAAAAATTAAAACTGCATGCGAGGTTGGGTTGGACCAATAAAAATGGCGGCTACAGCTGGAAAGTCTCGTGTCTAATATACACCTACTCTCTTTACTTCCTCACGTGACCTCTCACCCTCTCCCTCCCTCAATTTAACGGCTCAAATCACATCAATATAATTTTATTTTATTATTTTTTTCCAAAACTTGATAGCATTACCTTTTTGGGGGTACGAATTGGTCCCACTCGTATTTTTTTATTTGTTGTTGTTGTTTAGATCTGCTTTTTTCAAAGATTCTCTATTGTATTTTTTCGAAAAGGTGCGACATCAAATTCAAGTTATACATTTTTGTAAGTTATCTTTTGCTGTGGTTGGTTCCTCTTCAGTCTTCACTACTGTGTCAATTGGTATGGGTTGGAAGAACGAGAATATAATTTACTAATAAATAAAATAATAATCATAAGTTAATTTAAGGGTCAGTTAAGTTGATAGTATAATTTCGATATGATAATAATAATGAAAGAATGTTACTTAATTTTTTTTCATAAATTTTAGCAAAAAAATAATAATTTTATTATCTCTAACATATATAATCAATGTTAACGGTTAGTTAAACATATATTGTGTACACTTCAAATCATTTGAAAGTTTGTTTAGCGAGATAAATAAGTTAAAACCTTTTATATAAAATAAAGATTCATGATTGTGTACACTTCAAATCATTTGAAATTAGTTATGATAAATTTCATTTTTAAAAATATACTATGACTTATCATCGAATAAAATAACATATTGGTTATTTGAATCACAACGGAAAAATATGTCATTTACAAAAATAATATACAATCAATTTTCACTTGTTTACGATTTTACTAAGTATTGTGTATTTGTAAATAAATGTCAAAAATTGACAATCTAATTCTAATACATATATTGATGGTGTGACACTGTGACTCGTAAAATATTAAAAGAAAAAAAAAGATAAAATAAGAGAAAACTGATATAAAAACAAAAACCAGAAGAATTTTGATTGTGCTACAAAAAAAGTAGTGAAGAACCAAAAACTTGTTCTAAAAAAAGTAGTGAGATGTTTTCTACTTTTATTTCTCTTTTTGAAGAAATTGAGAAGACAAAAAAACTTGGTCTGTTTTTTTTACTTGACTGATTAACTTTAAATAAAAAAAGTAATTATTTTTCATTAATTTTCTTTTATAAATCACTATGAGTCACATCCATACCCTTAATTCAATTAGAGTGAGAAATCACCAAAATATAAATATGTCATATTGAAATGCTACTACCTTTATATAAATAGAAGAGAAACATAGGTGAATCTAAATTCAGATTGTGCTCTAGTCTACAGTAACCATTTTTTTTTTTTTAAGTTTTTACTTCAAATCTATTTTAAGAATCTAATTACTTTTTTAAGAAAGGAATCTATTGTTGATTAATTCAAACTAATAGTCATTAAGATTCCAGAGATTCCAATTTAGAAAAGTCAAAGATTCAAAGAACAAGTCCAGGTCCACATGTTGAATCCGATTCATCATCCACTCATCCTTCATATCTTCCTCCACCGTCTCCGCCCGTTAAAACAAAAATCTTTTAATTATTACAAAATATAATTTTTACATTTTCCGATTTAAAATAAACTTTATCATATATTATATTAATTAAATAGTTATCCGATGACTCATCCTATGGTCAGGGCCTTGCTGTCTCTGACGTCCTTAATTATCATTATTTTTGAATTTGTTTCTCTCAGAAAATTACGGCACAATCTTCTTCATACCTTTTTCAGAAAACAGCTAATATTTGTGGACCTAAAACAAATAACGTAGCCTCTAGATTTTATAATTGTGTATTCAATTAATTTTGAATTACGTTTTACTCCTTTACGTGTAGAAAATACTAATACTATATACTCCTTTAAGATTATGGTATTTTAAGATTCTCCTTTGAATTTAAATGAAAGTAAATCATCAAATCAGTCGTAGTAACTCGTAAGAATAACCTTAATTAAGATCAATTTTGACTTTCTTTACAAAGATTCCAGTGTAATTTTAGATATATATATTTTTTGTCACTGTTTTTTTTTAGATTAATATATCTGCATCAATCCGATTAAGAAGTGTACACATAGGCATCTATATATATCGGACAGGTAAAACGTGTATGTATATGCATAAGGTTTTACGTGCTTCTATAAATATATGTGGCAGTAACATAGAAGAAAAATCACATAACAAAGCGTTTAGAAAAAAAAAACAAGAGAAGAGAAAAAAAACAGCGATAAAACCGAAACATCAAACAAAAAAAAAAGAGAAGAGAAATCATTTTTTGTTTTCGTTTTCAAAACCAAAATCTTTGAATTTTATGGCAACCCGTCTTCTCCGAACAAACTTTATCCGACGATCTTACCGTTTACCCGCTTTTAGCCCGGTGGGTCCTCCCACCGTGACTGCTTCCACCGCCGTCGTCCCGGAGATTCTCTCCTTTGGACAACAAGCACCGGAACCACCTCTCCACCACCCAAAACCAACCGAAGAAACTCACGATGTTCTCGATCTCTCCGATCAAGCTCGTCTTTTCTCCTCTGTCCCAACCTCTGATCTCCTCCGTTCCACCGCCGTGTTGCATGCGGCGGCGATAGGTCCTATGGTCGATCTAGGAACGTGGGTCATGAGCTCTAAACTTATGGACGCCGCCGTGACGCGTGGCATGGTTTTAGGGCTTGTGAAAGGTACGTTTTATGACCATTTTTGCGCCGGTGAAGATGCCGACGCAGCCGCTGAGCGCGTGAGAAGCGTTTATGAAGCTACGGGTCTTAAAGGGATGCTTGTCTATGGCGTCGAACACGCCGATGATGCTGCATCTTGTGATGATAACATGCAACAATTTATTCGAACCATTGAAGCTGCCAAATCTTTACCAACATCTCACGTAAGTTGTCTAAATTCCAAATTCCTCTGTTTTTCTTCTTTGCTCTGTTTTTCTCTTTTTCATTTAATTTTCTTATATTAATCGTATCAGAAGAGACAAAAGAAAAAATCTTTGAATTTAATTAATTAAGTCATAATCGTTTTCTCTTAAAATGAATTATTTGATAATGGGAAACGTAATTATCAAATTTAGGCAACTTGTTTGGTTCGACAGCCAAATCTCCGTACTCTGACAAAGTACACTTGCATAGATATGTACATTTATATCTATGTATATTCATATTAAATTGGTTAAATTACTCTTACGCGTTTTACAAGTTGTATTTTCCTAATGTTTCTCTTATGAAAATGACTTTGCGTCTAATTTTATTTACATTTTTTCTTTCTAATTAATTTATTTTGCTTTTTTAAATTCGATTTTTGAATTTTATTCATGCGGTGATAAAGCGTCATTGTCGGATTAGATTAACACGCACGAGTATAGCTGGTCTAGACATTTCGGAAGAAAACACTTTAGGAATATTCTCCGGTTACTAAAATCCCGGTTTATTGTTGTAAAGAACCGGCTTGTTCCGGTTAATCTATTATCTTTGGTTTTATAATAACCGGTTATTTGTTTCCTTGTCCTAACAGTTTAGCTCAGTGGTCGTGAAGATAACTGCCATTTGTCCAATTAGTCTTCTGAAACGAGTGAGTGATCTGCTTCGGTGGGAATACAAGAGTCCGAACTTCAAGCTCTCGTGGAAGCTCAAATCGTTTCCGGTTTTCTCCGATTCGAGTCCTCTCTACCACACAAACTCAGAACCGGAACCCTTAACCGCAGAAGAAGAACGGGAGCTTGAAGCAGCTCATGGAAGGATTCAAGAAATCTGTAGGAAATGCCAAGAGTCCAATGTACCTTTGCTTATCGATGCGGAAGACACAATCCTCCAACCCGCGATCGATTACATGGCTTATTCATCGGCGATTATGTTCAATGCGGACAAAGACCGACCGATTGTTTACAACACTATTCAGGCGTACTTGAGAGATGCCGGTGAGAGATTGCATTTGGCTGTACAAAATGCCGAGAAAGAGAATGTTCCTATGGGGTTCAAGTTGGTGAGAGGGGCTTACATGTCTAGCGAAGCTAGATTGGCTGATTCCTTGGGTTGCAAGTCACCGGTCCACGACACAATTCAGGACACGCACTCTTGTTACAACGACTGTATGACCTTCCTGATGGAGAAAGCCTCAAACGGATCAGGTTTTGGCGTCGTTCTTGCAACACATAACGCTGATTCTGGTACGCCATTTAGTCGCATTGTAAACACGGGTTTTTATCGCTTCGGTTAGACTGAAATGGATTTACTAATTGTAGAAATGTCTTATTTTCAGGGAGACTTGCGTCAAGGAAAGCGAGTGACCTCGGGATCGATAAACAGAACGGGAAGATAGAGTTTGCACAACTATATGGTATGTCAGATGCATTGTCCTTCGGTTTAAAGAGAGCCGGGTTCAATGTTAGCAAGTACATGCCGTTTGGACCCGTCGCAACCGCTATACCGTATCTTCTCCGACGCGCTTATGAGAACCGGGGAATGATGGCCACCGGAGCCCATGACCGCCAACTCATGAGGTAATTAACGCCATGATTAGTTCTTTAATCATATTGTCTAGTTAGTATATTTTGGATTTAGTTACCAATGTTGGTATTGGTTATTGCAGGATGGAACTTAAGAGGAGATTAATCGCCGGAATTGCGTAAAGAGAAGCGTTTAATTGTCATAATGTATGGAGCCATTAAAAGAAATTGGGAAATGTAGATGAATAAATTTCTTCTATGTAGATTAAGAAATTGAAAACACAAAAAAATTATAATATAAGAAATGGAGTAGGTAAGAATATTTCATGTGGCTTAATATTTTTCATGACGGACTATGTTTTTATTATCAATATATCATTCACAAATGTATATTCATCCTTCCTATCAATAATAATGAAATTACTTTTTTATTTTATTTTATTTTACTTAACTGTGTTCATTTGCTAGAGCACTCCGTATAGGAGTGCTAGAGCACAGGGCCTGCCTGGCTTATGGATCTAATCACCTCCGAAGCAGTCTCTGATGCATCATAAAACGTTGAAGCTTTTTCGGCAATCTCGCTCTCTTACATTATTAGATTTTCTTTTAAGTTCCATAGTGAAAAAGAAACTGTTATTGGGCCAAATCCCATTGTTAAGCCCATTAACACTTGCACAAATCAGCTTTCTTCTTTCCAACGGCTCTCAGCAACACTTGCATTTTTTTTGTCGGCCAACCTTTCATTAATATAAGAAACTTAGTACTGCATACAACTTAGTACTCCCAAGAGATAGTAAAAGGAAGATTTTGGTTTCTAACTGATTTAGCTAGAAGATCAGCTGCACTGTTATCATTTCTACAAATAAACTTGAAGTCAAAAGAGTTCAGAGATAAAGCTGTAATGTCATCCAGATATGATTGGATTTCCAAGCAGCCAGGAACAGAATGTGGCATCTTCTTTATCTTTTCCATATGGCGATAGAGGAGCATTGAGTCACCACAGAAGGTAACATCCACGTAATTAAGACGTCTGAGATGAAAAAGTGCTTCTTTAAGAGCCAAGGCCTCGGCTTCCAGAGCAGTAGTAACTGGAGCAACAGAGGAGAATCCTTTAAGAACACGACGACCCTGTGGGTTATATAGAATCCACCCAATACCTGCCCGTGACTGTGAATCAAGGCAGGAAGCATCTACACAACAAACAAAGGAAGAGGTATGGTGCATTATTTCTTGGAGAGTAGTAGTCTTTGACTTTCCATGTTTCAGGAGAGATATATTAGGAGTAGCCTGGGAATCTATCCATAATTTAAAATCCATCATGGCATTATGAATAATCTCAGGGATAGCCCATCTTTTGTTGTTAAAAAATAACTCATTTAGAGCTTTCCATAATCTCCAGCCAATAAATGGAAAAAGGTACTCCTTAGACATAGTTTGGTTACTAAACGTGAAGAGATATTGCATTATATCTTCAAGCAAATCTCTACTCTCCAACTGACCTGGCTCAATATGTAGTGGTGACAATTCCCACACTGCTTTTGCAAAACGGCATTGAAAGAGAAGGTGGAGGATTGATTCTTGTGCATCACCACAAAAAATACAATCTGGTATGACTTTGAGTCTCCTGCGAGCAAGGTTATTAGCTACTGGAAGAGCATTATGCATAACTCTCCACCAAAAATTAAAAAATTTTTGGTGGGATATTTAATTTCCAAAGCTGTTTCCACAGAGCAGTCATTGTAGGATTAGGAAAGAAATGCTCTGTACCTGGCTTAGTTAATTGATGATAACCAGATTTAACACTGTACTGGCCATCCTTAGTAAAGATCCAGGTTGGAGCATCAGGTGCTTTGAATAGCCTTAAGCGAGTACTCTTAATAAGTGGGATATCTTCAGGGTGCACTTGATCATGAAGCTTGGTATCATCCCATTCATTTAAAGTAGACTTCATGAGATCTGAAACTAGTAAAAGATCAGTGGTAGAAGAAGGTAAACGACGAGCAGGTCTAGGAGGATTACTAAGCCATGGATCATGCCAGGCTTTAATCGTATTTCCATCTCCTACACTCTATTTTAAACCCTGCTTAATAAGCTACATACCCTGCAAAATGCTTCTCCATGCATGGCTTGGACGATATCCAGGCTTTGCCTCCATTAAAGAGGATTTGGAGAAGTACTTAGCTCTTAGGACTCGGGCAAGCAGTGATTGTGGTTCCTTTAACAGCCTCCAACCTTGTTTAGCCAACAACGCTATGTTGAAGAGGTTTAAGTCCCTGAACCCCATTCCCCCATACTGCTTCAAAGTAGTCATTTTGCGCCAAACAATCCATGGAATCTTTTGCTTTTCCTTGATAGTGGACCACTAGAATCGCCTTATATGCCCTGTAATTTGAGAGAGGAGCTTCTTAGGCAGCATAAAACAGGACATAGTATATGTTGGGAGAGCAGTAGCTATAGATTTTATCAACACTTCTTTCCCAGCCAATGATAAAAAATTTGAATATACCAACTTTGAAGCTTTTGCTGAACTCTATGAGCAATGAAACCAAAAGTATCACATTTATTCTGTCCTATTGTCTCAGGCAACCCCAAGTACTTGCCAAAACTTCCTGTTTTTGAGATACCTGTAGCAGTGGTAATGTGTTGCTGAGTTTCAAGAGTGACAGTCTTCCCAAACAGTATTGCAGACTTTTGAAAGTTGACATATTGACCTGAAGCTTTCGCGTAAGCATTGAGTATGGAAAGAAGTTGTTGGCATTCCTCAGCATTACCTTGACAGAAAAGTAATGAGTCATCAGCAAAAAGCATATGAGAAATGGCTGGTCCATTACAACTAGCTTTGAAACCATGAATAGCATTTGTGTTCATTGCATGAGTAAGAAGGCAAGAGAGTCCTTCAGTGCATAAAAGATAGAGGTAAGGGGAAATAGGGTCACCTTGGCGCAAACCTCTAGATGGTATGATCTTCTTTGTTGGTGAACCATTAACAAGCACTGAATATGTTACTGAAGTGACACACTTCATTATCCATTGACACCACTGATCTGCAAAACCAAGTCGTCTCAATATTTTCTCAATATAATCCCACTCAACTTTATCAAAAGCCTTTGCAATATCAAGCTTCAAAGCCATAAAAGGGTTTTTAATTTTCTTGGTACGCAACGAATGCAGGAGCTCATGAGTAATGACAATGTTATCAGTTATAAGCCGACCAGGGATAAAAGCAGACTGGGATTCTGAAATAATATAGTGAAGCCATGGCTTAAGTCTGTCTGCTAAAATCTTTGAGATGAGCTTGTATGCAATGTTGCATAAACTAATCGGCCTGAAATCTTTCACTTGGGTAGGGGAATCAATTTTTGGAACAAGGCATATGTAGGTATGGTTCATTTCAGGATTCAAGTACCCAGTTTGAAAGAAAAGTTTAACATAATTGATCAAACCTGACTTTATGGTTTCCCAATGGTACTTGAAAAACCCCGCTGTGAGTCCATCAGGGCATGGCGCCTTATCAACATTCATCTGAGAAAGAGCATGAAAGATTTCTTCCTCCATAACAGGAGCAGTGAGCTTCTGGTTCATAACTGCAGTGACTCTGGGCTGGATATGTTGGAGAACTAGGTCGAGATTTTCATTGCCAGAAGAGGAATAGAGGTTAGTAAAGTATGATCGTATAATGTTCTGAATATCTTTATCAGACTGCTGAACATTGCCATCATCATCCTCGAGGGCAGTGATACGATTATAACTTCTTCGTTGCTTAGTTTTGGCATGAAAATACTTGGTGTTTTTATCACCAGCCTGCATCCACAATACTCTGCTTTTGGTTCTCCAATATTCTTCCTCCGATTTGTACTCCTGCTGTAATTTTTGTTTTAAGCTAGTAATGTAATTAAAATCAAGAGAATGAGAGTTATACGCTTTCTGAAGTGCTTCATGAAGCCGCTGGATCTTCTGGTGACACTTATTGATGTGTTCTGACTTCCAAGAAGAAATACTATGCATGCACTTCTTAAGAGCTTCTTGAAATTCTTGCGGAGGCAACATTTTGCATTTTTGATCCCAAGTGTTTTGGAGAGTCAGCTGCAATTCTCTATTATTTCTCCAGCGGTTGTCATAACGAAATAATTTCATACCTCTCCATTTGTTGTCATCTGTAAGCAGCAGCAACGGTTTATGGTCAGAACCAACCCAGTCTAGAAGCTGGACTCGAGCTTTAGGGAATTTATCCTTCCATTCTGCAGTGGCCACCACTCTATCAAGTTTGGATTGAATAGTACCAACACTACGATTCCCAATCCAAGTGAATATGCCTCCAAACGTTTTTAGCTCATGAAGCCCAGAGACATTTAGCATCCTTCTGAAGTTTAGGAATTGCCATTCTGGCCTAGGTGGTACTCCAAGATTCTCCTGGTTGTTTTTTATCTCGTTAAAATCACCGAGAAAAACTCTAGGCTTGCTTTGGTAAAGACCTCCTCTAACTAGATTTTCCATCTTCTGCCACATGTATTGTCTTGGCTTTCTCTCAGGATTACCATACACATAGGTAAGACAAAAGGTAGATTGGCCTTTAGTAATGTACATATCTGTATAATTGAGTAGGAGAGGAGAGAATATCACACTGCACTGTACTCCGCCAAAAGATAGCTAATCCTCCACTTAGACCATCAGGAGAGACCAAAATTTGATGATCAAAATGGAGATCCATACCTAGTTTCTGTACATAGTGATCCTTATTTTTCGTCTCCACGAGGAACATGATATCAATCTTATGTCGACGATTGATATCCTTAAGATATGGAATTGTCAAGGGGTTCCTCAACCCTTGGCAATTCCAATGCAAAATTCTCATTCTGGAGATGGTGGTTTCGGGGTTTCCACCTCCCCTTGAGTTCTCTTGTTAGAAGTCGAAGCCTGTTCTGCATCAGCTGAGTCATTAACCTTTCTCTTGGTTCCTTTGTTCTGTCCAGACACTGAACCTGCACCCATTTCCTGAACCTCAAAAGTAGCGTTAACTGTATCTTGGACTTCTCTTGGATGAGTAAACTCCATATCTTCTCCTTGAGAAGCATTCTGATCTTGATTATCTGACACCTCCATATTCAGATTGGACCCTACTGTTTCTCCCATTGTATCATCAACACCTTCAGTAGGGGTATTGTGGATGTCGGATTCGCACACTTGAATATTTGTTTATTTAGTGGGAATGATTACTCTTGAGGACAAAAATATGATAAGAAAAAGCTATGAATTGTAATGGGAATAACTATAGTGTATTAGCTCGAAAAATTGCGTATCCTTTACATGGCTATTAGCCCTCTTATTTATATTGACAAACGACATTTAACTCTCAATTAAACACAATTATTCTCTCTTAAATGTGTCCGTTTTGGTCTTCGAGTTTAATGCTCAACGTTTGAATTTGAATTGATTCCGATCTTCATGGGCTTCGCCTTTTGGCCCAAATTACTTTGAACCATCCTGACTTTGATTCCGAGTCATATCCCGAAATGGGACCACTTCGAGTTCCCTTCGTGATGATGCCCACTTCGACTATATCCTGTACACCTTGGGTTTTAATGGGCCTTATTCTTTGCGGGCCTTCATCCTGACTACGTGGCGATCTTTGGTTGGTCCCGGTCTACTGGTGCGGGATCCGACACCAACAATTAGCCCCCCAAGTCTTTCGAAGTGCTTATTCCAATTCGGAAGGCTTAATCGTCTTAATGACCAAAGATTGCGCTCGTGGGATCTTCTGGTTTTCCCGCCAAGATTTTGTCAATCCTTTAATTTCGGTATTACCCATATTTGATCGCGTGACATCTGTCACCATCAAGACCGTATCTTAATTATTTACTATTAAAACGGGGAAAACCTTTCCACTTCCCCACGACTCCCGAGGCGGTTCCATCATTTCCACTTAGTTTGCGTGAGGTAACCTTCTTTTTACTTCTATCTTTTGGTAAAAAATTTTCTTTGCTTTTTCTCTTTTCCTGCCAAGTCTCTCTCTGTCTCTTTCGCCAAACTTTCTCTTCTGGAACTTGAGTTTTCCCATTTTCTTCGATGTCTTCCGATTCCGACAGACCTGAGTCTCCGTCTTACGACGGGAAACGTTCTAGCCTTGACGATTGTACCCGTCCTAACGATATCGCCGGTCCTCACTACAGATCTACTTGTACCATTCAATCCCTTCAACGATTGAAAGAACTCTGCCGACTTCCACCTGACGTGATGGCGGGATCGAAGTTGGCCGATCCTACGGAGTCCCCGGAGGATCACCGTGATGGTTACTTTTGCGTTTATGAAATCTACTTCAAGGGCTGTGGATTGACCTTCCCTCTTCCCGAAGCCCTAGTCCGGTATCTGGCGGCCCTTGAAATTGCTTTGCCTCAGCTAACCCCCAACCTCCTCCGAACCATCCTTGGAATCATAACCGTTGCGGCGGAAGCTGGCTACATTATTGGGGTTCCCGAGCTGAATGAACTTCTAAGTGTGAGAAGTTCGTCAAAGAAGGCAGGGTACTTTTCGGCGTACCCGAACGCTAATAGGAACATCATCTCGCATCTCCCGAACAAGGATGAGAACTGGCACCATCCTTGGTTTCTGATTAAGAAAACTCCTGCTTCGATTGGAAGTCTTTCCGATGTGCTTCCATCGAAGTGGTCTGCAAAGCCTGGTAGAAAATAGGTTACAGACATTTTCTCAATCACCCTATTATTTTGCTAACCAAATTTGTTGTTTCATTTTTGCAGCCTTCATTGCTCCAATTCTCCCAACTGAGGAATTCGTCAACTTCTTCAAGACAATCCTTAGAGGGGAAACCCTTTGGAATTCCTTTACTCTCGATCGGTTCATTGAAGCCAATCGAAAACTCAGGATGAGTCCGCCCAATCACCTTCATCGTCTTCCGCCTCCTCCTTCAACTCAGGGATTGTCAGCTCGGGCCCTCACTGCCCAGCGTAAGAAGCTCTCCAAGCCGATAGCAGAGGCTTGTGATGAAAATAAGGCGTTCCTTGCGGCCGCCATTGACAAGAAGGACTACAGCAGGACCTTACTAGTTGACGACAATAGCACCGAGGGGACCAGATCTGTCGTTGCTTATAGATTAACACCTCGTCGTGAACGTCGTAATGATCGTTCTCCTCGGAGAGATCGATCTCCTCGTCGTGACTCTCCTCGACCTCCCCGAGATGACTTTAGCAGCGCACCGCTTAAAGATTTGATTCGTAAGAAAAGAGACAAGTCATCTCGCAGCGATTCCTCTCCGCATAGGGAGAAATCGAGGGCCCGGACTGACCGTTCACCTCGATCGTCTCCTCCATCTAAAACAATGGGTCCTCCTGCTCCGGTTGACATGTCTTCTCTTCCCGAACATGATGGCGAGAAGACCACTCGGAGCGTATCTCCTCAGAAGGAAGGTTCTGGATCTCAAGATGCTTCTCCGAAGTCAAAACCTGCTCTTGTCCCCCAAATCAAATCGCTTACAGGTAACGATTTACGCATTCTTAAGGGTTTTCACTTCATCTTGATTCAAAATATTACAATTCCCCTTCTTCTTCCTTCACAGCTATGGAGAAAGAAGGTAGCGTTTTTCGATGCTTTAAGACCCGGTCGGGTCTAATCCTGCCGGAATTCGACAAGTGGCGTCCGGCAATTCGCGAACGCTATTTGCTTCATGCGCATCACTCATCTCGGGTTAGTTTTACTTCATTCTTTTTTATGTTAGCCTTCCAACTGGTTCATCATCTCGAGTTTATACAAAATGCCAGGCGAACAGCGAACTCAACGACATGGTCGAACACTATGAAGGATTGTTACTCAGCCAGCAACAGGAGATTGACTTATGGAGAGGCAAGTTTACTACTCTTGAGTCCGACCTTCACTCATCTTCGGGCTCTAAGCAACAACTGGAAGATCAAGTAGTTGGCCTCAAATCTGAGCTTGAGAAGATAAAGGGGGATCTGAAGGACCAGTACGACCAGAACTACCAATTACAGAACGAGCTTTCTGGTGTTCAGGGTAGACTTCATGAATCCGAACCGATACCCTAAATAACCAACTTATTGAACTTCACGCGAAGTACAACGCGATTACCAAGTTGCGTGATTCCGAGTTGGCAAGGTCGGCTTCGAAGGCCAGAAAAGAGGTAAAGGGACGAGGGATGGAGTTGATTCAAGGGGCCATCCGTTTTATTCAAACTGAGAAGGTTAAGTCGGATCTGGAGTCGGACATCAAAGAGCACGAGAGCAACCTAATCTTGCTGGATCAAATCCACGAAGACGATTTCTCCGAAGTGAAAGAGAGATCCGAGCTGTCGTCTAACTTATCCGAAAAGAAAAATCGTCTGGCAGCTCTTCCCGCTTCGTCCTTCAACCCTCAGGATTTCGCGGAGTTTTTCACTGAATCTCCTTCCCTAAGTGAATCAGGGTTAGACTGGGCAGGTAATCGCTAGTTCTTGATGCTTACTTCCTTCTTCTTACCTTTTGTTTGACCCGAACTGTCTTTTATAGGTTCAAGTGAGACGGAGGGCGTCGTCTCATCCGAAGTCCCTACTGCACCGAAGGTCATCCTAGGAGATGTTTGTACCGCAGTGAATGAACAAGGAACTTCCTCTGAACAAGTCCCGGCCAAGGAGGCGGATGGAAACCCGACAACCGAAATGGAGGCCGAAGTGTCTATTGTACCCGTAGTGGCTGCGTCCACTCCGAATTGGGGCTTGTCCCATTATTATATATTTTTTGAGACTTAAATCTTTATGTTTTTGCTTTTGCCCTAGGAAGCTTTATTATCAGTTTCTTTTGAACAAGATATTTGCCTGAGGAGGCTTTTAAACCTTTTTCCCTTAAGGTTATGATCCCGAGGGGGTCTGGTTAAAATTATATGCGGGTTTGCAAAGTCCGCTATTAACACTTCTTGGCCTTGTGGCTATGTCATTTGAGAATTTTAGGCTGATCAGGCCCTTGTCTTGGAATGCGAGATCTGGGCTCGGCTTAACGCGAGTTCCCCACTTCGGGTTTAGTCAACTCGGTGAATTCGTTGGGCTTGGGCCTTAAAAACTTTTATGCTTAATGGGCCTCTTGCCTTAAATGCGACGGTTGCTCTTTCCCTTCCTTGGAAATAGGGAAAGTCGCACGCCTTTAAGGCAATAACTGCCTTTCTCTATTTCCAAAAACAGTTTAAACCACTCGGGCACACTATCATCATTAAATTACGGTTTCAAGATAAACCCTAGACCTATTATAAATAGAGGCAAGTTTGCCTCTAAATTTTTCCAAGGAACTCCAAAATTCTCTCGATAATTTTTATAACAATGGAAAACGAAACTGTGGTCCCCACCGATCCTGGCAGTCCTCTGTTCTTGTCCGGCGATGGCTTCGAACCGGCCGGCGTTCTCTTTCCTCATGCTGTGTTCCACTTCCCTTCGAGGGAAAAGAAAGAGGCTTACGACTTCATGGACAAGGTCAAAATTCGACTCTCTTGACCAAAACCTTATGCCTTTCACTTTAATTTATTCTTTTTGGTGACAGGTTGTCGACAAACATCGCCGTTTGTGCGACGAGAGGCAGCGGCTGGGACTCAAGAGGCAAACGCTCGAGGCTCGTATTGCTCGAGTGGAGAGGAAAGTGAGGGCCTTGGAAAGTGACCCCTTTCAATGGGAGTGGAGGAACTTCGACTCTATCGCGGAGATCCCGAGAATGCTCCGGATGTACCTTCGTGCTAAAGGTCAAGTTCAGGGACCACTGAATGCCCCTACCGAAGTTGCTCCTATTGACAGCGAAGAGGAAGACGAGGAAAATGACGACAATCCTTGGAAACGTGTCCGGAATGAACCCGAAGTCAATTCCAAAAACAAGGCGTCCACTTCGAACATTAAACCGGCGATGAAGGAGCCTGTTCCTGAGCCCCTTCCATAAATGTTCCTTAACTCTATTCTCTTTTCTTTCTTTTTGAACTCGTAATGGGCCTCGGCCCCTTTTATTTATGGAAACACTTTAATTCTCATATCATTCTTGGAGATACGTCTTTTAATGCAGGATCGGGTTGAGAGCATAAATCTCTCCGCGAATCACTCTATTCCTAGGATAGAGTCCGCAGCTTAACAGGGATATGACGTTCCTATAAATTGTAGTCTCAATTTCCCTTTACTCCTCACCACCCTTTAGCAGGTATGGAGTTCAACCTTCGATGTTCGGAATCTATGCCCGACTTTTCCAGAATCGGAATGATAAACGAAGATGTTCCAAATGAGCCCAACAGGCAATCTCCTCCACCTCGCGGCTTCTTTAGATCTCAGATCCGAGCTCCATGCGCTTTGATCAGGGACCTCCCAATCAGGGACCAAGGAACAGCGATGGCATTCATAGAGGCGCTTGCGCTTCAACACCGGAAGCTTACGTTGGAAAAGAAGAGACTTCGAAAAAGGATTAACCGAATGCAACGCAGGCTTACTACGGTGTCAAGAGATCTTCACATCCTTGGCTCCCACCCCGGAGAGTGGATTGAGCTCGGAATTTCCGATTTTGCTCGTATCCTGGATTGTATGATGCCAGTTCTGGACCTCGCAGGTCAAGGGGTTCAGGTGTTCTGCTCCCCGGGAGGGTTTTCCTAGCTCGAAGTGTGCGAAGATCGATACTTTGTCTTGTTTGTTTGAATAAATGTTTTACTTTCGATTTCTTGTATGTTCGCACAGCCGAACTTCTTCATCTTGTATGTTCGCATAGTCGAACTCTTTTCCTAAGAAATAAAACGAATTTTTATTATTAGTAGCTGAACTCTTTTTCGAGCTGCCTACGTACCCATTTCGGGACCAAGCCACACCGTAGTTCATGTACATAACAAAATGCGTATTAAACATAAAACTTCTTTAGATTGATCACGTTCCAAGGTCGCTGGACTGGACTGCCTTCTAAGTCTTTCAACCTATAAACACCATTTCGAACCACTTCGGTAACAATATAAGGTCCTTCCCAATTAATGCCGAGTTTGCCCGCGCCTTCTTCTTTTTTATTATCAAAAACTCGCCTTAGCACATAATCGCCTACAAAGAATGGTCTGCTTTTGACTTTGGAATTGTAGTATCGAGCTGCTGCCTGCTGGTAATTTTGTATCCGAATTAAGGCTTGATCTCGTCTTTCATTAATGGTATCCAGCGAGTCATCGAGCATTGCTGAATTCTCCTCTTCGTTCAATGGTGCTTCTGTTCGGCGAAGACCAGGCACATTGAGTTCAGCCGGTACTACTGCTTCCATACCATAAACTAGGGAAAACGGAGTTTCTCCGGTAGGTCGCCTAGGGGTTGTTCGATAAGCCCATAGGACGGGTTGGAGTTCATCATACCATCCTCCATTTAAGTGACTCAAGCGTTTTTTGAGATTGCTCAAAATTGTTTTGTTCGCAGCTTCAGCTTGGCCATTTCCTTGTGGATACCGTGGAGTGGAATAACTGACCTTGATCCCCCATTCTGAGCAAAAAGCTTCGAATTCGTGCGAAATGAACTGTGGCCCATTATCAGTAACTATCTCGTATGGAACCCCATGTCGGCATATGATATTCTTCCAAATGAAAGTATTCACCGCCGAATCTTTGATGCTAGCATATGCTTCAGCTTCGATCCACTTTGAAAAATAATCCGTTAAGACCAATAGGTATTGTGCTCCTCGGGTTGATCTGTGCAATGGTCCAATGATATCCATCGACCACCTCATAAACGGGTACGGGGCAGAAATGGAGGAGAATAACTTCGAAGGTTGATGGATCATCGGTGCATGGAGTTGACAACGTTTGCACCTTTGAGCGAACTTGACACAATCCGTGATCATAGTGGGCCAATAATAGCCCATCCTTTTTATTTTAAAAGCCATGGCCCTTCCAGACGCATGACTTCCACATAGACCTTCGTGTACTTCTCTTACGACGATTTCGACTTCGGGCCCAAAGATGCACAATAGGTAGGGGTCGCTAACACCTCGCTTATATAATATATCCTTTGATAGACAAAATTTCGCGCTAACGATTCTCATTTTCCTGGCTTGCCACTTGTTTTTCGGGAGCTCGCCTGTCACGATGTAGCGCTTTATTGGCTCCCTCCAATTAGCCCCCCAATCTTTAGCCGGAATTTGGTCAATCTCATGAAATACTCGCGGTTCCGGTTCGGGATGTTCATTTGGTTCAAGGTCTGGTTCGGGATGGTCGTCCTCGATTACCGGTTCCGTCTCTATAATAGTTTTGGAAGTACATCTGGCTCCTTGTTGTGCTTTTTCGACTTCCTCCGTTTAACAGGTGGCAACTCGACTTCGGGCTCGCCACGTTCACGCGCTGCTGCTCGAGATCTTGTAACAGCGAGGACTTCTTTGTCAGTTTTAATGCTTCGCTCCGCGATACATTCAACTGGAATGATTCTTTTTAGTTCAGGATCTGATGTTGACGCTAATGCGGCAAGTGCATCCGCGGTTGTATTTTCTCCTCGAGGTATGCGAATTAGTTCGAATTTCTTGAAGTCTTTGGAAAGACCCTTTACTACTTCGAGGTATGCTTCCATTCTTAGGTCTTTCGCTTCATAATCGCCATTGAACTGATTAACTACCAACTGTGAATCACAATAAGCAACCACTTCTTCGGCTCCAACCCCTTGTGCCAGTCGAAGTCCGGCAATTAGTGCCTCATATTCTGCTTCATTGTTAGAAGCATTAAACAATAAACGGAATGATTGTTCAAGAATTTCCGATGTTGGAGATTCCAACTTGATTCCTACTCCAGATCCTTGTTTTGATGAAGATCCATCTACATACAGTTTCCAAGTCTGATTCTCTGGTTGCTCCGATGTACCCAGCACTGGTAGTTCGGTTAGGAAATCTGCCAAAACTTGAGCCTTCATGCTGACCCTGCTTTTATACTCTATATCATATTCACTTAGTTCCACTGCCCACTTCGCCAATCGTCCGGATTGATTTGGACTATGAAGTATTGTTCGGAGTGGCTGGTTGGTTAATACTTCGATTGGATGAGATTGGAAGTATGGGCGTAGCTTCCGGGCTGAAGTTACTACTGCAAGTGCGAGTTTTTCCATCATTGTGTATCTTGTTTCTGGATCTGTCATTGACTTACTTATCTAGTAAATCGGCTTTTGCTCTCCGCGGTCCTCCCGGACCAAGACTCCACTAACTGCATGTTTTGACACTGAAACATACAAATAGAGCTTCTCGTCCACTTCGGGTTTAGACAACACTGGTGGAGTGGTAAGGTATGCTTTAAGTTGTCCGAAAGCTTCTTCACACTTCTCATCCCAAAGGAACCCTTTATTTCCCTTAAGAATTTGATAAAAGGGTAGAGATTTGTCCGTTGATCTTGAAATAAATCTGTTTAGGGCTGCAATTCGACCAGTCAAACGCTGTACTTCCTTGAAGTTCTTCGGGGATGGCATGTTTAAAAAGGCATTAATTTGGTTTGGATTAGCTTCAATTCCTCTTTTTGTCACAATATAACCAAGGAATTCTCCGGATGGAACTCCGAAAGTGCACTTCGCCGGATTCAGCTTCATTTGATATCGGTTGAGAATTTCGAAACACTCCTCCAAATGCTTAATGTGATGCTCTTTTTTCAAAGACTTAACCAACATATCGTCTATGTAGACTTCCATTGTCTTCCCGAGGTGCTCATGGAACATTTTATTGACCAACCGTTGATAAGTTGCCCCTGCGTTTTTTAAACCAAAAGGCATTACTTTATAACAATAAGTACCTCTGTCCGTGATGAATGATGTCTTTTCTTGGTCTTCGGGATCCATCATTATTTGATTATAACCCGAGAAGGCATCCATGAAAGTTAATAATTCATTCCCAGCGGTAGATTCCACGAGCCGGTCTATATGTGGGAGCGGAAAACTATCTTTCGGACACGCTTTATTGAGATCGGTGAAGTCGATACACACCCTGTCTTTTCCATTTTTCTTTTTGACCACGACAGTGTTTGCTACCCACTCCGGGTATTGTACTTCCCTTATAGATCCTATTTTTAATAGTTTATCCTCTTCATCATTTACTGCCTTTGCTCGCTCTACTCCGAGTTTTCTTCTCTTTTGTTTCACAGGCTTAAAACTTGGATCCACGTTCAATTTGTGGCAAATTATGCTCGGATCTATGCCGGGCATATCAGCCGCTGACCATGCAAATGACGTCTTGTTTTTCCTTAGAAGTTCAATCAAAGCCTCTTTTATTTCGCCAGCCAAAGTGACTCCAATTCGGACTTTCCGATCTGGTTTGTCTTCTTCCAATACTACTTCGATTACTACATCGTCTTCTTTTTGCCCACTAGGAAATCTTGGAATTTCCTTCTTCGTAGGTTTCGTTAATTGCTATTGGATCTTTAGTCGATGACTGGTCAGATAACACGTTCGTGAAGCTTCTTGACTTCCTCGAATTGTTTCCACTCCACTAGGAGTTGGAAATTTGATGCATTGATGATACGTCGAGGGGACTGCCTTCATTTGATAAATCCATGGAGTCCCAAGGATGATGTTGTAGGCTGCCGGTTTATCAAAAACAACAAAATCTACTATCTTTGACACGTTTTTGGCAAGAACTGGCAGCTTGATCGTCCCGAGAGACATGGCCGATTCGCTTGTGAATGCCACCAAAGGAGACGGCGGTCCTACTATGTCTGCCCGACTGATTCCCATCCTTTCCAGGGTACCTAAAAAGATTAAGTCGACCGAACTGCCCGTATCAATGAGAATTCTCGATACTTCGAAGTTGGCAACGTCTAAGGTAATGACTAGGGCGTCATCATGAGGCCTTTCGAGGTGACATGTTTCTTCTTCGTCAAATGATATTGACGCGCCTTGAAAGTCCATTTCTTCGCCTAAATTTGCTTTAAATAAAACATTTCGCCTATGCTTCTTTATGGCACTGATCGTATCCCGACAAAGCTTGGAACCTCCAATGATCACATTGATTTTTCCCTTCGAACTTCTAGGTTCTTCTTCGTTGGATTGCCTAGGTCTTTTTAAATTCTGATCTTTAGGGGTATCTTTTGCCTCGTGATATTCTTTCACGAAATCTTCTATCTTGAATTTAGAAAGATCTCCACTGGCCCACAGCTCTGCGAGGTGCTTTTTGAGGACACTACAGTCTTTGGTTAAGTGTCCGGTTACCTTATGGATGTCACAATACAAACTTTCGTCACGGATCCAAGTGTTTGACCTTCCCTTTCCTTGAAATTGTTTCCCGACGGTATTGTTGAGGGGTTGCGATCCGAACTTTTTAGGTCCTTGGTTCTCCCTGGGCTCAAACTTTTTGGTAGGGAAAGTGACCGCTGGTTTTGCTTGTTTGTTCCTTTTTGCAAAACTCTCTTTTTCGTCTTCTACTTCCATCCAGTTATTTGCACGGAAAAGTGCGTCTTGAATTGTGTCCGGTTTGTGAAGTATTAGATCTTCTTTGAACCTTGAGTCATGCCATAAACCTTTTCGTAGGGCAGATAAAGCTGACTGCTGCGAGATTCTTGGGAGTTTTGATAGCACCCCCTTGAACTTGGTGATGAAAGTTCTAAGTGACTCGTTTGGCCCTTGTGTTAGATTCCAAAGGTCGGCATCCGAAACGCTTTTATCCATGAGGATAGAATACTGTTTCAGGAACACAGCCGACAACTCGTCGAAGTTATTGATTGAGCCTGGTTCCAGCTGAGTGAACCACATTAGTGCTTGACCGCAAAGATTTTCCGAAAAGAGTTTGCAGTATCCCGCGTCCTCATCAGCTTCATCCAATTCGACTCTTCCAGCGGCAATCAGAAAAGCTGCGAGATAGCTCTTTGGGTCTTCTAATCCACTGTACGGATCCAGTTTGAGTTTCCGAGAATCCTTGATTCTCAAATTTGCAATTCGCGGAATGAAAGGAGTTCGCCTAGCTTCCTCGATGACTCGGTTGATGTCCGGCTCCAAACTGGTGGCCTGGTGGAACTTTGACTTCATTTCTTTTAGTTCCTGGCTAACCTTTCTCATGGTTTCGAGTTGGTCGAAGCTTTCTTGATCATATTGATCCACAAGCTGGTCTCCATCTCCGAGCTGCGTCTCTCCTTCCACATCCGGTTGAATTGTTGGGTTAGGAGTTGTTTGTTCGTTGGTTTCACTTCGTACACGGGAGTTTGGCGTACTGAACATACTTCTTCGAACTCCCACAGTACTTCCTGCACCTAGAGAACGAACACGAGATTGAATAGTATTGACGCTTTGACCAAGAGATACCTGGGTTGTTTTAAGCGTGTCCACAGCTTTTTCCACATCCGAGAACTTCTGCGACATTTCTGATATGGCTTGCTGCATGGCCTTGAGAGTTTCAGCTACTGACGAGTCAGGGATGCTTGCTCCAGACATTGCTGCTTATCTCGGAAATGTAGTGAGAGAAATCTGACAACTCAAGAATCTTCTAGTTCCCCACAGACGGCGCCAAAATGTGGATGTCGGATTCGCACACTTGAATATTTGTTTATTTAGTGGGAATGATTACTCTTGAGGACAAAAATATGATAAGAAAAAGCTATGAATTGTAATGGGAATAACTATAGTGTATTAGCTCGAAAAATTGCGTATCCTTTACATGGCTATTAGCCCTCTTATTTATATTGACAAACGACATTTAACTCTCAATTAAACACAATTATTCTCTCTTAAATGTGTCCGTTTTGGTCTTCGAGTTTAATGCTCAACGTTTGAATTTGAATTGATTCCGATCTTCATGGGCTTCGCCTTTTGGCCCAAATTACTTTGAACCATCCTGACTTTGATTCCGAGTCATATCCCGAAATGGGACCACTTCGAGTTCCCTTCGTGATGATGCCCACTTCGACTATATCCTGTACACCTTGGGTTTTAATGGGCCTTATTCTTTGCGGGCCTTCATCCTGACTACGTGGCGATCTTTGGTTGGTCCCGGTCTACTGGTGCGGGATCCGACACCAACAGGTATGTGGTTGGTCTACCATGTGATGCGCAACAGGGACAGGGATTGGAGGTGGTAACTGCAAGTGCTCCGTTTCTTGAACTTGGAAGTTGCAGTGTGTAGCAAGGTGGTTTAGGCCTCCACAGGTAGAACAAAATCTCCAGAGTTTATCGTAAACAAATCGAATCAGCACTGGCGGTCGAGAATCATCCAAGTTGAAGTAGCGAGCAAAGAGTAACCGATCATAAACATCAATTGGGACATGGACCCGAACTTCCCCAACTTGGTCTGCAGACGGTTGTTGTATATGAACCTCATCAACATGACCCAACACTCCACCAACTTCGCGTATCACGCTGTCACTCTTAGAATCATCTGGAAGGTTGAGAATTTTTACCCAAAAGCGGATGATACGAAGGAAATCCGGGTAATTTCGACGGGTCCAGCGATCAACTACAACAAGCCAGTCTTTATAGGTCCATGGCCCGTTATCAAGAACTGTAAGAAGTTGGTGTTCATGCTTGAAGAAGAATTGGACAGATCCATCATCATTAATTCGACTGGTAACACGGCCTTCCAATTTCCAAATCTTTGGCATCATCACCTTAATTCCAGCTGGATTTTGAGAAGGATGTAGTCCTTGAACAACAAGACTAAGCCGGTGTTCGGCATCTCGCCTGTTTTTAGCATCATTTGAGATCTTTAAAGGGCTACGCTCCAAGCCGAGATTCAGGTTTTGAAGAGATATCCACAACTCCTTGTCTGCCATTGAAGTATGTCTCAGATCCGTTGAAACGGAAAGAAAATCCGAGCTCGCCGGAAAAGGAATCACCGGAAAAATGAGTCGGTGAAGAGAAGTCTTCTCAGCAACACTTGCATAGGAAAACAATAAAGCAAAAGCAAATCATAAGGAAGGTTCACAGAAATTGCTTCAAAGGACATGCTGTCATATTCAACAAATTATGCTGCCAATAGATTTGCAATCCTATTATAATAAATCACAAGTCACTTTCCATTCCAAATAAATATTCTTCTTCCTCATATCCCCACGACCTCTACAATATCTTTTTGAAAAATCTTTTTAACTCAATATATATACAAAATACTGTTACACAAATTTGTAACTAATTGGTAAAAAAAAAAAAACAATTTGCTAATCATTTGAGTAAAAAATAAATTGCTACACTAATTTGAACGCGCAAAGCGCGGGCTATTAAACTAGTTCTCGATAACAATGTGGAAATCTAATAACCTAATCCTATGAGTATAAATAGGTCCATCATTGTAACCAAAAGATTAAGAGAGTAAAAGTAATGAAAAGCTGATCTTCTCCTTCGTACACTAAGATCCACATTTTACTTTTATAATATCAGAACCATGGCTAATCAATCCATGGAACTCTATCCTTATCCTACATCAAACATATCAAAACTGTGTTATTCTAAAGCTAAACCATAAAAATTAAATATATGGGAAAGTACAATTTAAATCCCTTTTATCTGGTCAACACTTACTGGATTTTGTGAATGGCATGCATCCTTCTCCAGGCGCTATCATTCATGTTCCACACATAGGAGGTCAGGTTACAACAATTCAGAATCTAGATAACAATGAATGGTTCAGGTGTGACCAGATAGTCAGAGCTTGGCTCCTTGGATCTCTGTCTGAAGATATTCTTGCTGAGGTCACATGCATTACAACATCACAAGAGTTG
Source organism: Arabidopsis arenosa (assembly GCA_905216605.1). Classification (NCBI taxonomy): domain Eukaryota; kingdom Viridiplantae; phylum Streptophyta; class Magnoliopsida; order Brassicales; family Brassicaceae; genus Arabidopsis; species Arabidopsis arenosa. The sequence goes on along the minus strand of LR999455.1, from coordinate 5,651,710 downwards.
TGGTTAGCTCTTGCCAGACATTTTAAGAAGGTATCTTCTTCTCGCCTATTTAAGCTACAAAGCAAGAATGTTTGTGAGCAACTTGCATCTATAGGTAGTCATGTACCAGAAAAGATGAAATTTTTTGCTGAATTAAAGGGTTTACGAAGAGAATATGAACCATCTCCTACCTTTGAGGATGTTGCATCTCAGCTCACAAGTTATGCTGACAGACTTTCAAGTTACATTACTGGTATGGAGGTCTCACCACACTTGGCCTTCTACATCAAATATTCTGGCCGAGGAAGAAGCAACTCCTATGGCAAGTTTGGTGGATCCAGTGGTAGAGGAAACTATTATTCAACCAAAGGAAGAGGATTCCCACTACAAATCTCTTTGAATACCTCTAATTCAAGCTTTATGAAATGGAGACCAAAGTTGTATGTTAGATATGTAGAAAACCTGGACATCCTGCTTTAAAATGCTAGCATAGATTCAACAAGAACTATCAGTATGAAGAATTACCAAATGCACTGGCTGCTTTGAGGATCACTCATGTCACTAAACATGGTGGTCATGAGTGGGTATCAGATTCAGGAGCTACAGCCCATGTCACCAACTCACCACATAATATCCAAAGAGCTCATACCTATGCATGGTGAGACTCAATCATGATTGGGGATAGAAACTTCTGAAAGTGCAGATATTGCTGGAACAAGAAACGGTCTGTTGGAACAAGTTTGGGATTGCTCGGTTGGTGCTGACGTGGTTCGTGGAGTTGAAGATAAATATCAGAAAGATATTTAGAGAGATCAAATCAGAAGAAACGTGCAGCTGAAGATATTCTTGGAGAAGAATATTATTGAAGATTTGTTTCTTTTATTTAGAAGAGGATATTTTCCTTTTGTATCGGGATAAAATCTAGGGTGACATATCTCATAGGTATATGGGTATATATACTAGGGAGATGTGTGCTGCTAGGGTTAGCCGAAAAGAGAGAGAGAAAACGAATTGCTTTGTTTCGGTGCTTTTGTAGGCAAGTCGAGCTGCTTGCTGGAACACGGGTTTAGTTGTTCTAATACTGGGTGTAACTAGATATTGTTTGGTGTCGAACTAAGAGGTTCTTAGTGTCGTGTAATTCCAGTTAGGCAAGGTCTTGTTGTAAAGATTGTCTAAGTGAATCTAGTTATTGTTTTGAGGACGTAGGCACGTTGCCGAACCTCGTTAATTATCGTGTGCCTTATCTATCTCTGCTTTTTCAACTTCCTGCTAATCACTCATACTGGATCAACAAGTCTGCAAACACCCTCTGGTAAGCTACCTCTCAATGATGTCTTGATTTGCCCTAACATTGCAAAATCATTTTTATCAGTATCTAAGATTACAAAAGACTATCTGATTGCACGAGTAATTATCCGATACACTTAACCGCAAGGTAGTATATACGAGGTCGATCCACAAGAACCAATGGTACACTAAAGATTTCCGATACTCGTTCTTAGCTAAAGCAGAAAGGTTGTTTGTTTGGTTTTTAGAATTGTAAGTAAAAATGCAATCGAAATAGACAATTAAACTTATGAATTAAAGACATTGGGCATTAGGGTATTTAAGAGATCAACGAATAATGGAAACATGAGACAAGAAATTCAACAATTAAGCACCGTTCTTGAACATGAACACAACTAGACTAATTCTCTTTCAAGACATTAATCACTAAATTTGACTACTCGATTACTAAACTTTCGCATGTAATTTCCTAGTCAAATTCGCATTACCAATCAAGTTCATTAAGTTCACAATGCGTCCTAACGTCAACTTTCATTGGCTAAGCATACATTGCTCAATTCACATTCTTTCAGGCATTCTATCGAACACTTTTGATGCATAGAAAAACCTAGAATCTACAACAGGGTGATCAATCCTATTCTAGCATTAAGAATATGTGAATCAAAGAACCTAGAGAATGAGAATTCCTAATAACAATCAATCCATTAATCCATTGAATCTCCTAATTAGAACCCTAAAACCCAATAGGATAACTACTCACACATAGGAAAAGAGATAACAAAAATCAATGAAGAAAACATGATGAAATTGTAGAAATAACAAGAAAGGGTTTAGAAATCTTCTCCAAGTGTCAAGAGGATGGATTCCTTTCCCCAAAGTTGTTTACAAACCAAAGAACTAAGTTTAGAACTGAAAAATATGAAAGATCCTCTCAAAAGTCGAGAATAGGGTTTTAAAACAATAGGAGACGAGCCGGGTCGGATCTGGAGTGAATCAGATCAAATATGGGCCAAAAGTACGTCTGGGGAAGGGATCGATCGATCCAAGAGAGGATCAATCGATCCAGCATGTCTGGAACTGATTATTGTCCGTCAGAGGTGTGGATCGATCGATCCTGCAACTGCTTCAAATGCTCGCCAGAATGACCTGTCTTCACTAATTCGGCTATAACTCTTAAATGCACCGTTAGATTTCCTTCAAATTACTTGGAAACTCAAGCTAACATCTTCATATAGTTTGTGTCCAAAATTAAGAAAGCTCTAACGGTGGGAAGTATTCCATCTGAGGCCAAACGTCTGACACTTCTAAACGAAACTGCATCTCCAAAAATGTATTTAGATCCCAAAACAGCTCGTTTTCCTCCAAAGCAACCTAAAACCTGTAGAGACTTGATAAAGGGCTAAAAGACTCTAAAAACACACTTTGACTCTATAAAACATATGATCTAGGAAAGAAAACAAAGACTCAAAACCGATAAAAACACAACATATCACTATCCATGCTCTTTTGAATTTGAATGTGATGGTGTTCGTGTTAGTGATAAGGCGACAAAAAGGCTGTTAATAATAGGAAACAATAGTGATTGTTTATATGTGTTGAATGACTCACCTATTCAAACCTTCTATTTCTCAAGACAACAATATGCAAGTAAAGATGTTTGGCATAGAATTGAAGACTCGGCCATCCAAATCAACAAGTTCTTCAGCACCTATCAACAATAAAAGCTATTTTAATCAGTAAAGGAAGCAATGGGGTGTGTGAAGCATGTCACCTTGGCAAGAGTAGTCGGTTATCTTTTTAATTATGCTTATGTTGCATCTAGGCCTTTAAAGAGGATTCATTATGACCTCCGGGGACCCTCTCCAATAATGTATTTTCAGGGCTTCCGTTACTATGTAGTTTTCCTTGGTAATTATTCACGCTTTTGTTGGTTGTTCCTACTAAAGCTAAAGTCAGACTTCTTCTCCATTTTCACTGTGTTTCAAGCAAAAGTTAAAAATCAATTCCAACAGGAAATTGGTACTTTTCAATGTGATGGTGGAGGGAGAGTCCATGAGTACAAAGTTTCTTACTCACATTCTACAATGTGGTATTCAACAACTTATATATCCTACCCTCTGACTCCACAACAAAATGGATTAGCTGAAAGAAAACACAAACACATTATTGAGTTGGGGTTATCTATGATGTTTGAAAGCAAAGTCCCTTATCAATATTAGGTTTAAGCTTTTTATACAGCAAGTTTTCCGACGAATTTGCTTCCAACCTCAGTTCTGGAAAAGAGTTGCAGTCCCTATAAAGCATTGATGGGTCATCCTCCAGAGTAAAGTGCTCTTAGAGTGTTTGGTTGTGCATGTTATCCTACTTTCAGGCATTATGCAACAAAAAAATTTGATCCGAGATCACTTAAATATGTGAAAAGTGATGGTGTTCCATTCAACAACACTAAGGGATGCCAAACACATCCAACCGATCGGTTGAGATTTATGAAAACTTCCATATTTTTTTTATTTTAGGGCTACCTCCCACTACTTATAATACTCAAACCTTTCGTAGCCGCATATATATACTTTCTATACAAATTTTATAGTTTTGAAGGTGTTCTTATTTTCCTCTTCTTTGTTTACTTGTTTTCAGATTACAAAAACCCTTTTGTAGTTCCTTCTTAATTCTTGATCCTTCCTCTACAATGATCACAGGTACTTAGGTCAAGTGTGAGTAGTCTCATCAATGACCTTAGGGATTCCAAAGGAGATGTCATTATAAATGGCTCGATATGTATTCTCTTGCTATGATTTATATTGTTGTTATCTATCTTTAATTGTTCTTAAAGCCTTAGATGGATTAGGCTAATTCACGTATTTCCCATGATCTAATTCCTCTAGCCACCAAAACTGGTGTTGAATTGATGGATTTATTACTAGATAGGCAAATTTTGTTTAACTAACCTAACCACAAGTTGTTGTAATTGAGTTTTGTGAATTTATTGGATTATATTTTTAATGTTCGATTTGATTGCTTAGAATAAGCCTCAAAAGCTTATGGATCTATGTAGTCTTTTTATAGGAATTCTCACTAAAAACCATTAGGATAATTCAAAGTAGAAATCTGATTTCAAGGACCTTTATAATCATAACCGACAATACATGGTTCTATATATTCTCTGATGATTTTCTTATTCTCTATTTTTATATTATATTATATATATATATATATATATATATATATATATATATTATTTTAACTATTTTAATTTCTGCAATTTTACACGAATTCCCTTAACTCTCTGTTTTTCTAACTTAGTTTAAGTCTATATAGTCTAATGTGTATTTCTTTGTTCTCTATGGATTCGATCCCTAAATATTAATGTGTTTGCATGTGCACTTAGAGTTATCATTAAGGGTAAAAAACTTTTCTGTGTAATTTTACATGTAACAAAGATAAATGTAGAAAGCAAATAAATAAGATAGTCAATTAATTTGGAAGACAATTATTTTTTTTTTCAACCACACATTAATTAAAAATTCACACTTTGAGTGGTAGCTTAAAAAGGAGGAAAATAGTTTACATAAAAAATTTTAGAACTTGAATATCTAGAAGTCTTGGCTAAACAATCGGACTATAAATTACAAAAGTGAGAAATCTTAAGTGAGAAAATAAGATAATTAGTTCGGAGAGAATCAAACTCATCAAAAAGGTTAGAAAAAGCAGGCAAATTCGGAGGAGATTGCATCATAGTGACTACACCATATATTTAGAAAACCTATGGATAATATTCGAAAACCTAGCAAATTATTATCTTTCTTTTGGAAATATTATTCATGCCTCATATTAAAGCTTTAATTTTCGAATATTATTCATGCCTCATATTATTGTATTTTTTTATTGAGAAATTGTTAAAAATGCCCCTTTTTCAACACCCCTTTTCAAAAATGCCCCCTTTAAGAGTACATTTTTAAGTTTGCCCTCTTTTAATTTTTAATGACCATTTTACCCTTATTTGAAACAAAATTAGGTCCACAAAATACAAAATATTTTTTGGCGGGAAAAGTGATCCCGCAATTTTCCCGCCAAAACACTTGTAAAAACCTTTAAAATACCTTGTAAAATTTTCCCGTAAAAATTTTTCCCGCCAAAAAATTTTTTTTGCGGGAAAAGTGATTCCGCAATTTTTTTGGCAAAATTTTTTTGGCGGGAAAATTTTTGGCGGGAAAAATTTACAAGGTATTTTAAAGGTTTTACAGAGTATTTACAAGTGTTTTGTAAGGTTTTACAATGTATTTTAAAAGGTTTTACAAGGTACTTATAAGGTTTTATAAGGTATTTATAACTTGTAAAACCTTATAAAAAACTTGTAAAACCTTATAACTTGTAAAACCTTATAAAATAGCTTGTAAAATCTTATAATATCTTATAAATACCTTATAAATACGTTGTAAAACCTTTTAAAATACATTGTAAAACCTTATAAATACCCTGTAAAAAACCTTTAAAATACCTTGTAAATTATTCCCGCAAAAAATTTTCCCGCCAAAAAAATTGCGGAATCACTTTTCCCGCAAAAAAAAATTTTTGGCGGGAAAATTTTTTGGCGGGAAAAAGTTTTACGGGAAAATTTTACAAGGTATTTTAAAGGTTTTACAAAATTTTACAAGTGTTTTGGCGGGAAAAATTGCGGAATCACTTTTCCCGCCAAAAAATATTTTGTATTTTGTGGACCTAATTTTGTTATATTTCCTTATATATTTGTGATATCTTTTATTAAAAGAAGGGTAATTTAGTCATTTTGTACATAAAAAGGGGTATTTTTAAAAATGGACAGCCAAAGGGGACATTTTTGAAAAGGGGTATTGAAAAAGGGGCATTTTTGTGAGTCTCCCTTTTTTATTCCACAGTTTTAAATTAGATAGTTATCTCAAATGAGCCAATCCGAAAACATTACTTACATATATATAAAGAGGTTGTACACAAGCATTTGTGTGCTAACTTATTTGCTTTAAAATTATGTTTTTTTTTTCTTGATTTAATTATTTTAAATATTTGTTAATAGTAAAATATAATGTAAATAAATTCATATTATAGATTTTCATTTTCAAATATGTAGTATATTACATACAGTATATGGTGACGAATACAAACAATAAAACTTACTTATATAGAGAAACCTATATGCATATGCAGCATAAATAAAGTGACCACTTAAGAACCACACAGTGCAAAAGTAACAAATCCCACTTTGGACCGTCCAATTCTTTGCGTTTTCAAGCCGCGGCGTCCACCAATAGCCGCCAATCAATGTGAAAGTTATTAAATTCATCATTTTATATATATATTTTTTATAATTTTTAATTAGAAAACCCCACATTCAAAATTATAAAGCATGTCTTTTATCATTACTAATGCTATTTACGTTTATTAATAGAATTAGCGTATACCAATATTGCTGTTGTGAATAATTATCATGTTCAAACTCTTCATATTGTTAATAACTTTTTTCAGTCGGTACTTTTTATTCGTTGATAGTGTTAATTGACGATGTTTCGTGTAGAATCATTGGCTCACGCAAAAATGCTATGTTTTCATTGAAGAATGGTCCGGAGCTCACCACCTGCAGAAACTTGGAGATGTACACGAATTCTTAATTAATAAATTTGTTCAAAAAAAGAATAATCACGTAAGACATAATATTATATCTTCTAGTTTTAACATTGTATTAGAAGAGAAAAATAATTCATTTGATAGATCTATATTTCCATAAATAAACTCAACAAACAAAAGCATGAAAGCAATAATACAAAACTTAAATCTAATCCCCAAAAAAACTGTCGACTTTTACAAAATTGCCCAAGATTATTACAAAAGTTACAATCTCTTATTATTTTTGTTGGAAAAAGGAAAAAAAAAAAAGATGTTAATGGTTAGGCTGAGACAAAAGTAACATTGTCACAGTTACAACGACAAATGGAAGAGGGCGGAGGAACCACGACTGGAACAGCCAAGCAAGTAGGTTTATTGTCTCCGGCCAAAATCACGACGATCTTAGGTAAGTACTCACTTGTAATAGGCTTAGCTTCCTTGTCACCGACGTTGTCTTCTTCATCTATAGGATTGTTATTGTTTGAAGAAGAAGGAGATTTTTGGTGTGTGCAGACCAATGAGAGTAATGCCAAAGCTATAAGCAAAACAAGCAAAAAGAGGCCACCAAAGAGATATGGTACTGGTGACTTCCAGATTTCTACTTTTGGTGTCGGTCTCATTATTTGTTTTATCAGTCTCTTTTTTCTCTTGTGTTTAAGTGCAGCTATGGAAATTTTAGTTATGGGTATTGAAGAATATATAGTAGAAGATTTGTAGGAAATTGCTATATAATTGTTAATTTAATTGATCACTAAGAGCATTTTTAGCTCAAAGTGAAGTAGGAAGATTCCTTGTGCGTTCAGATATTCCTTTTCTTTTGTTAACTATTTTTGTTGTTGTTTACTGTTCATGTGTTATGTGATGTCATGACGACATTAAATTAAGTCTTCGTACTTGATTTTTTTTTTTTTGATAACCCAGTGTCCAGACCACACAGTGATCCGACTAGCCCACTGGACCTAAGCCCGCGTGCCTGAGATTTTTAAGCCTCCACTTAAGGGCCCCCCGGAACTTGATTTTTACGACACTTGGAAACTGAAACATGGTACACATGCAATTTGAACCAAACAAAAAACGTATACATGCAAATGTTTTTTAATCGTTTCAATATATATATATATATATATATTAATGTATGAATGTTTACATGAAAGTTCATTTAGGTATGAATGTTTTGAGTTTAGAAAATAATTATTTTTAAACTATTTAGTTGTAGTGCCAAAAAAACTAAAATTAGATAACAAATTGTTGAAACAAGAAAACTATACCTAACCATTCTTCATGTTGGTTATTTACATTCTGCTTACTCAGTTGTCACAGCATAAAATTGAGTTGGTATTAACTAATGTTAGTCAGCTGTTAAATCATGTGACACAACTGACACAATGACTTTTGATGTGGCATTTCTGCAGAACCAAACGGCATTATTTTTGGTAGTTTGAGTATAAACAAAAAAACAAGAACAATTCTTGGGGGGTGAACCCAATTCATTCACCCCCTTTTTAATCACCAATCAAAATTTGACATGTCATCTAACTAAAACAACTAATATTATCTAAACAAAATAATTAAACTAAATCATTAAAAACTCAAAATTAAATTAATTGTAGGCCCTACTACTCTCTCTCCCACGTCTCTCTCTTTTGTTTTTTTTTTTTGTTTTTTATCAAATATTGTTTTTCTTTAACTTTAATAAAAATGTAAAAAAAATAATTTAGTTTCATCAGATTTAATCATTAAAAATTAAAATTGAATTAATTGTGGGGCCACTAACTCTCTCATTCACGTAATACTCCTAAATCCAATAGGAAAAAAAAACTTAATAAGTCAATAAAAACCCTAATTCTAAATGTTATATAAAGTCATTAACCCTAACCTTATTCATAATTTTTTTTCTATTCTTCTTCTCACATATCATCAAAAGAGATTAGTTTTATCAAAGGAAAGAGTTTCATTTTTTCTATTCTTCTTCTCACATATTATCAAAAGAGATTAGTTTTATCAAAGGAAAGAGTTTCACGTTTCTACACAATTTAAACGTAAGTCAAAATAATTTTTATATTTACATCAAAGTTTCTTAGTTTAAAAATTAGTCAATTGAAGATTTTCTATCTACTTGATTCATGTATTGAATATCATATAAGTAGGACGTTGTTTGTGTTTTGAAAGCATGTTAGTAGGTGATGTTATTCTTTTTGTTTGGTATGGTTTTATTTGTATTCTATTTTTTGTTAACTTAGTTTTCAATTGTCAATTTTTTTTTTTTTGCACCACATAAAGAATTGTTCTTCTTCCTCATATTTTTTTTTTGTCGTAAGATCGTACCGTGCTATTTTTTTGTTTTATTGGCAAGATTTATACAACATAATAGAAATATATATATATATATATATATATATATATATATAATAATATATTTATTAGTGCAGATTGCAATGGAAAGTAGTGATGAGGAAAAATATGATTCAGTAAGTGAAGACGAAGCTTCAGTCAGTGAATTCGAAGAAGAAAAAGATGATAACAAAGAGAACTGCGTTAAAACTGAAGAGAAAAAAGATGAATTGTGTATTGGAATGGAGTTTAGTTCTGATGAAACTGCACATAAAGCTTATAAAAAGTTTGCAGGTGAACATGGTTTCAATGTAAGGAAACAACGGAGAAAGAAAAAAAATGATAAAGTAGTAAGGCTTCTCTATGTTTGTTCAAAAGAAGGGTTTAGGAAGGAACCTTAGATCAAGACATGTTATTCACAGCCAATTACACGGTGTGGTTGTAAAGCTCATATGACTTGCTACCTTCAGAGGACGGGAAGATATAAGATTGTGTCTTTCAACCAGAATCATAACCATGATTTAGTGAAGACGCCTATGAAGCATTTGCTGAAGGGAAACCGGATGTTCTCTGTCGCTCAAATACAACATGCTGATGATGCCGAGATGTCAGGAATTTCAGCAAAATCAACTGTTGAAATGATGAGTAGAGAAGTTGGAGGGCGAGAAAATCTGGGGTTTTTGGAGAAAGACTATCGTAATTACATTTATCGAAAGCGAATGGAAAAAATGGTAAAAGGAGATGCTGGAGCAGTTTTGGAATACTTTCAAAAAAAGAAAGAGGATAATTCATCTTTTTTTTATTCAATGCAACTAGATGAGGACGATATGATCACGAATATCTTCTGGGCAGATGATCGGTCTATAAGTGATTATAATCTTTTTGGAGATGTCGTCTGTTTTGACACAACTTACAAGACTAATGAATATGATAGACCATTTGCACCATTTATCGGGGTCAATCATCATAAGCAAACTGTAGTGTTTGGTGCTGCTCTCTTATATGATGAAACCACTGAGTCATATAAGTGGCTTTTCGAGACTTTTCTTGGAGCAATGTCTGGAAAACAACCAAAAACTATTCTTACTGACCAATCTGCAGCAATGGCGAATGCAATAGTGAAGGTATTTCCTGAAACAAAACGTAGGTTATGTGTTTGGCATATTTACCAAAATGCTGCAAAAAAGTTGAGTCATGTATTTCATGGGCCAGGACAGTTTGCCACAGACTTTGGAAACTGTGTATATGACCATGAGGAAGAAGAAGACTGGTTATTGGCATGGAGTAATATGCTCAATAAGCATAATTTGACAGAGAATAAATGGTTAAAGAATATGTTTGAGGTGAGAGAAAAATGGGCAATGGTATATGGACGTCATACTTTTACAGCAGATATGGTGAGCACACAACGTAGTGAAAGTATGAATAATATTTTGAAAAGATACTTGAAGAGTAGTTATGACTTATTGTCCTTCTTTGAACACTATGAGAGAGTGTTGGATGATCGGCGATATAACGAGTTAAATGCTGACTTCAAAATGATGCATACCTCTTCGGTATTATCTGCTACCGTAGAGATGTTGCAACATGCAGAGGAGGTGTATACACCCGAAGTTTTTAAGTTGTTTCAGAAGCAATATACAGTTATCGGTGATTATGTTGCTAAAAAAGTCAGTAAGTCTGAGATGGTGTATGAATACAAAGTATCTTATCGTGGTGGACCGCGAGAGCATTTGGTTAATTATGATGCTACAAACCAAACGATACAGTGTAGTTGCATGAAGTACTCTTTTGCTGGGATCTTATGTCGTCATGCATTGAAAGTATTGGATAAGAAGGATGTTAGGAGAATTTCATCTAGCTACATCTTGAATCGATGGAGTAAAGAGGCAAAATCACGAAACATATTTTCTTATCGTTCAGAGACATTTAATGGAACAGTAACGCAATCGATTGGAAAGCGTTATAGCCATTTATGTCACAATTTTCGTGAGATTGCATCTGTTGCTGCTGAACATGTAGAATTGACGATGTGTGCGAATGAAGCTGCATGTGAATTGCTTAAAAAATTGGAGGAAAAGAAAAAAGAACTTGTGAAGGCTAATGCATGGATGCTCCCAACTTCAAATGTTGAACATGTGGAAAGAGAAGAAAAAGACGAGGAAGTTCTAAATGCACGTGGAATTAAAAGAAAAGCTACTGTTGGACGACCAAAGAACAAAAAGGTCGGACCCCACGGTCGATATTTGAATGCTCTTGAAACGAAAAAACGGGGTACATCAAAGAGAAAATTATCGTTTCAGGTATTTGATAAATAATTCTTCTTTTTCGTTTATGTCCAATTTCCAGCAAAACGTGACTTCGTCAATATATGTATATATATTAATTACAAGATAAAATTGATAAATGCTTCAGGACTCAACTTTTGCTACCAGCAATCCGACATTACAGCCAGAGCCATTTTCCTCGCAAGTGCTACAAGTAAACTATTCATTCTTACTATTTATATTTGATTTTTCGGTGACTTCGTCAATAGATGTATGTATATTAATTACAAGATAAAATCGATAAATGCTTCAGGGTTCAACTTTTGCTTCCGATATCCACTTATCTGTAGCTACAAGCAGTCCGACTTTACAGACGGGGTCTTTTTCTTCACAAGTGTTTCAGGTAAATAATTTACTCTTACTATTTATATTTGACTTTTCGGTCAAATTTTTCATGATTTGAAATCTTATATTTTGTAGGAATTTGACAAAAGTTACGGAGATTTATTGTAAAGCTCGATCATTTTGAATACAAAGACAGAAAACATATGGAAATGCTAAAGCTTTACTATTAATTATTTTGGTTAAATTATTTTTTTTACATTTTTTATTAAAGTTGAAGAAAAACAATATTTGAAAAAAGAAAAAAAAAAAAGAAAAGAGAGAGACGTGGGAGAGAGAGTAGTAGGGCCTACAATTAATTTAATTTTGAGTTTTTAATGATTTAGTTTAATTATTTTGTTTAGATAATATTAGTTGTTTTAGTTAGATGACATGTCAAATTTTGATTGGTGATTAAAAAGGGGGTGAATGAATTGGGTTCACCCCTAGGGGTGAACCCAAGAATTGTTCAAAAAACAATGTCGTCTTTTTAATCGGGATTTAGAGATTTTGATTTCATTTTGTTATGTTCTTTTTTTAAGTGGGACATAGAAACATATATGTTGAATCAAGAATTCACACCAAAAAAGAGAATTCACACAAAAATTATGTTTAACGGGGGAAACCAAATTCAGAATAATCTCTTTATTGAGAACTCGATTACAAAAGGGATACATAATCTCTTTGAGGAACAAGTTAGGTTTCGCTCAAGAACTAGAGTTTTTAGTATAAAGTTGTGGATCCTTTTCATAGGAGACAAAACCTCCTTTCACTACAAGAAAACAGTCGCTTTGCGACGGAAAGTTGCGAGGGAAGCCGTTCCTCGCAAATTTGCGAGGGAATTGCAAGTAATTTGCTACGAAAAGGACGCGGGTTGCAAATCCGTCGCAAATTTTGCGAGGGAAATCTTCCTCGCAAATTTGCGAGGCAGTTACGAGTAATTAGCGGGAAATATTTACTCCGTCGCAAATAACCCGCACATACCTCGCAAATCTTTACCCTAAACCCTAAAATACGTAAAACTGTTTTGCGAACTTTGATTTTCATTTATAAATGTGAATCTAAGAAGCCATATAATCAGACAAGTTGAATATATAGTGATGCATAAAAAAATGTTGGATAGGTTTCAATATTAACATTTTTTTTTAAAAATGTTATAACATTGGATTCATATTATAGAAAAACATAAGATGATCATTAAGAAAATGCACATTCGGATGAATTCGAAGTATATGATCAGAAAGTAGATTCTAATGTAGATAATTAACTTCCTAGTGATTAAAGAAAATGAATCTTAATGATTTTAAGTAGTGTTTTATTGGTTTTTTCAAATTGATCTCTATTTTGCGAGGGTTTTGCGAGAGTTTTGCCAGGGATACTAGTAATTCCCTCGCAAAACTAAAACCCTAAATAATGAATTTGCGAGGGATTTGCAAGGCGTTCGTAGCACTTCCCTCGCAAATCTTTACCCTAAACCCTAAATTATTTAAAATAATTAGTTATGTTTTTTTTCTTTCTGAGGGACTTTCTAGAAATAGGAAAATGAATAAGATATGATTAGTAATATTTAAGCATGTCTTTGTATTTTTTAAAAACCCTAAACCCTAAATTATTTAAAATATTTAGTCATGTTTTTTTATGAGGGAGTTTCTAGAAATAGAAAAATGAATCAGAAAATGAATAAGACATGATTAATAATATTTAAGCATGTCTTTGTGTTTTTAAAAACCCTAATGAAGATTAATAATATTTAAGCATGTCTTTGTGTTTTTTAAAAACCCTAATGAAGAGTTTGCGAGGGATTTACTAGGTAATCTCGCAATTCCCTCGCAATATATGCCTCATTTTGATTGGTTGTTTTGGCGGTTCCTCGCAAAATCCTAGCAAATTTTGCGAGGGATTTGCGACGTGTCAAATATCTATATATGCTAATGACCTAGTTTGAGCGAAGCTCAAACCAGCCGCATATCGCGAAAACCCTAATTCACCGATTCTTTCTTCCTTCGCCGATTCTCTCTTTTCCGATCTCTTCTTTCGCCGATTCTCTTCCTTTCTCCGATTCTCTCCTCTCTGGTTCACTTCATACTCCGATTCTCTCTTCTCCGGTCTCCGATTCTCAGATCTGAAGATTTTGCGAAAGGTTTAAGTGTTTGCTCTCTTTATACTTTGTATTTTCTTTGTCGATTTGAATTGACTTTGGTTTGATTTCGTGTTAATTCGTTTTAGGGTTTCTTTAGGGTTTGATTTGTGGTTTTAAATCGATTTAGGGTTTGGATTAGGGTTTGAATTTGGGGTTTTAATTAGGGTTTCAATTAGGGTTTAAATCGGGATTCAATTAGGGTTTTAAATTTTCTTGTAGGGTTTGATTTGGGGATTTAATTTGGGGGTTTAATTTAGGGTTTTAAATCGGGTTTCAATTAGGGTTTAGAATCGACTTAGGGTTTGATTTGGGGATTTAATTTGGGTTTTTAATTAGGGTTTAGATTAGAGTTTGATTTCGTGCATCTTTCTCTGTTTTGGTTACTAATTTTTTCTTTTTTTTTTCTCGTAGATGTCTTTCTCTGGAAACGATTACAGCAAGTTTCTATCTCAAGGGAATGCACCTGTTCCTCGTGCTTCCAGATCTCAAGGCACTGTTCCTCGTGTTTCCAATTCTCATGGGAATGCATCTAGAAACTGTAATCCACCCTCACCAGCCAGTCAAAACCAACAAGCCGGTCTGTCTCCTCCACCATCCAATCAAAACTCTCCTAATCCATCTCATTCAGCTACTCATCCACCAACTGGGCGTCTCAACGATCTGACATTGGAGGAGCTCCTTGACAGTCCGGGGCGTTAGTCTCTTCAGAGACTAGATCCAAATCGTCCTCCGGGAACTCTCTGGTAAGGAAACTTGGATATATGATTCATTGTATTTTAATAATGTAGATTCTCATTGTAATTGATTTTTTTGTTGTAGGTTTGACATTGATGTATCAGTTGCAGCTTCTGTCCGCAAGATTTTTGAAAGAGATTTCAAGGAACCTCATGCCAATTGGACACAGACTCCTGATGCAGTGGTCAATCGTTGGTATGAGACTTTTGCGGTAAGTGAAATTGTTTAGTTTAGCTTTGTTTTACTCTACAAATGTATGTGATGCTATTTCTGACTCTGTTTTTTATTTTGAAGCAAATGTACAACTGGGACAAGTCCATAAATGAGAGAGTTAGAGATGAGTTTGAGGACAAGTTGAAGGATAGGATGTCTGATCAAGTTTCTCGGTGGAAGGGAAAGTGGAAGAATAAAGGTGATGAGGCAAAGCCTAAATGGATTGATCCTGAAGTGTGGGCTGGACTTGTTCGTTTTTAGCGTGATCCTAAGTCAGAAATTAGGAGTATCAACAGTAGAAATGCTCGATATCATGATCCCGATGGCCTTGGTATATCTAAACACCGTTCTGGCCAGACCTCTTTCAAATCCCGTGCCAGAAAGCATGTAAGTTAACTCTGTTTTCTTTCTCATACATATACTTATGCATATTGAACTAACACTTAAATCTTTTTCTTTTGTTTTAGTGTGAGGAGACTGGTGATTCAACACCAGATTTTCTGGTGGTTCTTGAGCAAACTCATCGCAAACCTGATGGGACTTTCATTGATAGAAAGTCAGAGGAGATCTACAAGGAAGTGTCATCAAGGATTGGAGAGGAGGAGTCTCAGCTGTTTACAGGGGATAATACAGAGAGCTCTGCTTCAGGTGGATTATCAGTGGCTGCCAAGAACAAGATCTATGCTCAGGTAATCCTGTATATATTTCAATTCAGAGTGTCTTTAATTAGTACTTAGTCTTTGTGTGTTGTGTGATTATGTGATTATGTGATGATGTTGGCAGCATACTTGTGTGATGATGTTAGCAGCATACTTGTTAGCAGCATACTTGTTAGCATTATACTTGTGTGATGATGTTGGCAGCATACTTGTGTGATGACCAAACGTCATTAGTACTTAGTCTCTTGGCAGTCCACTCATTATACTTGTGTGGTTTGTATCAGGTTGCTCCAAGGAAGAAAGGAAGGTTGTATGGGGTTGGTTCTCTGCAGAATGAAGCATCCTCAGTCCATGTTGGTCCACTGCCTACTCATAATGATCGAGAGGTTCTATTGGAGAAGCTTGCTGCTGCTGAAGCTCGTCTTCAACTTCAGGCTGAGAAGATCAATAGCTTCGATGCCTATTGGCAATACCTCGCAGAGAAGGATCCAGTGTTTGCAGGCATGTATCAAGGACCATCTGAACCGGCAAATGCAGAAGCCACAAGAACTGCGGAGGGAAACGAGGTCGGAAGCGATCAGACCGGAACCGATCAGACCGGTGGAACTGAGACAGGAACTGGTACCAGACCAGCCTCCTCTACTTCACAAGCTTTTTAATTTCTCTGTGTTAAGACTTGGTTTAAGACTTGGTTTTGAATTTGTTTAAGACTTATGTTTTAAGATTTGGTTTAAGACATGTTTTGAATGTACACTTATGTTTTTGAATCATTTAGGAGTTAATTGAATGTTTTACTAATTTCATTTATGTTTTTGAATGTTTTTGAAAATCTAATTAAAATCACCAAAAAAATAAATCAGGATAAAATTCGTAAATGAAAAAACAAAAAAAGACTCGCAACAGACTTGCAAATCCCTAGCAAAATTTGCGAGGGAAGTGCTACTCATAATTATTGCGAGGGATTGTGGTCCTCGCAAAATATGCGAGGGAAATAAGTTCCTCGCAAAATTTGCGAAGCACTTACGAGTTATTACATTTGCGAGCCGCGTTTTGCGAGGAATGACGTGGCGTAGCAAATCCCTTGCTACAAGCGTTTTGCGAGGGATTTACGAGGAATCCTTCCCTCGCAAAACAGATGTTTTCTTGTAGTGTTTTTAAAATATTTAGTTGTAGGTTTTTCAAAAATTTTATTTACTAAGACAGGAAAAGACAGTGGGTATTTTGTTAAGCTATAAAAAGGCACCGGAAAAATGCTACATCAAAGCCACTGTGTTAGCTGAATTAACAGTTACTAACTTTCGTTAATGTTAACTCTATTTTATGCACAAACTAAAAAGGTTTAGTAATTTGTTTATTTTCTTATCATTGAGATAGGAAAAGGTATTACATGTTTATTGAGGTATTATAAAGCAACGATAATTTTGCTAATATTGAAAAAGCCATTTTTTTATTTTTCTAATATGTTGGGAAAAAAGTATTAGATTCTGATGGTATGCATTATTATCAGTACTTTAGTAAAAATATTTAATTAACTTCGGTATTGGTTTCTATCTAATTGATTTTTTCTTAGAGAAAACGGAAAAACATATTTTGTTTTTGTGTCCATGGCCATTTCATACATGGATTCTTTCAAAGTTAATATGTTGATAAAAATGACAATTAGTTCATTTATTATAATTATTTATAACTGGTATACAATTGTTTTTGGAAATTAATGGTTTATGAGCGCATTCTTTTAATAATTGATTGTTATA
Source organism: Arabidopsis arenosa (assembly GCA_905216605.1). Classification (NCBI taxonomy): domain Eukaryota; kingdom Viridiplantae; phylum Streptophyta; class Magnoliopsida; order Brassicales; family Brassicaceae; genus Arabidopsis; species Arabidopsis arenosa. The sequence continues at coordinate 5,634,327 of LR999455.1, read as the reverse complement.
GTAATGTTTTTAGTGGAAACTGTTTATATTAATAGTGAATAGTATATGCTTGGAGTGGCTGACCAAAGTTATAGTCATTACATATTCTCTCTGTTTTTAAAATATAGGATGTTTTAGAGTAATTTCTATACAAATTTAAATATATTTTATATTTTATGACTATTTGTATTTTATAGTCTTTTTATAAGTATTTAAATGAAATATTAAATGATAGTTTTTTTAAAATAAAAAATTTCTCAAAATGTATGCTTTCAACCAAAACATTTTATATTTTAAAATAGAGGGAGTAATAATTATGTTTAAATATGTTCTTCTTTGAGAAAAAAATACAAAAAATATTCTACCCCAGTTTCCAACAATATATGTGTTTATGCAATGATCGATCCGGAAGATCTTTTTACCGTGGACATCATATATTTAACTAATATATAACTAATACATTTTGATAATTAGAAATGAAGAAAATCAAATTAATATTAGGAAAATTAGCTAGTTAATAGAAAAAACATAACTACAAACTAGAATAGTTTTTTGGAATATTAGGAAAAGAGGCAACTCTATCCATCCTTCCTCCATGTCAGCACTAGAGATAATGCCATATGCTACATCAACATATTACATTTATTATTTTATTTTATTTAGTTATGAATTTAAATCATGTATTAATTCTTGCTTTTATGAATATTGACATATTTAAACTTATTAATTAATGTCAATTTAATTAGTTACATAAGTATATCAAACTCATATAGAAATTAATTATTTAAATTTAGTTGTATAAATTGTATGAACTTATGCATAAACATAAAATCAATGGATATTTAATTAAATTTTAGATTTTATTAACATATAAATATTAAATAATATGATATTAGAATTTTTTCATGTTTTCGTATACTACAAATTTATAATATATGTAGGATTAATGACAATAAATATTAGTTGAATTTATGGTTTATTTTAAAGCAAATATAAGATACTAAATCAACACTTCGTTTTCGTTTATTTAAAATTACTTTAAAGATAACAAAATATTTTTTTTGTTTTTGTTTTTAAGGTAAGTTATTGTAAATAAGTGCTAAACAATGTAATCAAACATAATTAAAAATAGAATGAATTATTTACCCAAGAGATAGAGGAATACGTCAAAATGATTTTTAGAAAAAAAGCTTCAAAAACATTATTGATCAAACTAATTCAATCGATGTAAATTTGTTATAACTAACAAATTCAATCGAGTATTAGCCTAGTGAAGATGATTCCTTTTCTTCTAATATACTAGCTTTAAAATGGAAGCTATGCGAAGCTTATAGAGAGGAGGAAATCTTTTGGAGACTAAAGAGTCGGGAGATTTGGCTGCAATACGGTGATAAGAACACAAAGTTTTTTCACGCCACAACTAAACAACGATGGACAAGGAACACGATTTTAGAGCTACTAAACCAATATGGTTTGTGGGTAGATACTGAGACGGGACTCGAGGGTCTAGCGGAAAATTATTTTAAATCCCTCCTTTCAACCTCGATGCGAAAGAGTTCGATAACATTTCTTGCGACATTTCCGTGCTAATTACAGAAGACATGAATTCAAAGCCCACCAAGAAAATCTCACCAGAAAAATTTAAACGTGCCTTGGTTTCGCTTGACCCGAATAAAGGTTCTGATCCGGATGCGATGACGGCTATCTTCTATCAAATTTTTGGGACTTAATAGGGCCATTCTTTGGGCTATTTTGATGAGCGGCTGAATGAGACAAATATTTGTTTGATCCCAAAGAGAGAAAGACCTATGTTGCATGGAAACTCTCTTCGAGCTTCGTTTCCCGTTTCCGAAACGTTTCGGAAACGGAAACTCTTCGGAAACACGAAAAACGTCACGTAAACGCGTTTCCTAAAAATCTATGTTTGGAAACACGATGGAAACTCACGTTTCTAAAATGGAAACGCGATAAATCCTTTTTATTGACTTTGGAAACTTAATAAATAAAAGTTGAAAAGATTAAGATTTATAATACATATAACTAATTTTGGAAGACTCTGAGTTTTAAGATCTTTTTATCGACAAACTAGATTTGGAGGCATCTTTATATGATCTACGATGAAACTAATGAAAATGAGAATGAAACTGTTGGTCTAAATTAAATATTTGAACTTGAACCTTTTAATTTTTTTTCTTTTAGAATTTTAGTTAACCTATTTAATATTTGATGTTTTGGACTTGTATTGTTTAATTAAACCATTTTTTTATAGTTTTATGTTAATGTTATATATATACATAAATTATATATGTGTATACGTTTTCAAAACGTTTCCAATCCCTAATTTTAAAAAAAAATCGTTTCCCGTTTCCGAAACGTTTCGGTTCCACGTTTCCGTTTCCGTTTCCATGCAACATAGAGAAAGACCATGGAAAATGGCGGAATTCTGCGCGGTAACTTATGCGATGTTAGTTATAAAGTTATTTCAAAGTTCTTAAGTACCCGTTTTAAAAAAATTATTCCGGATTTAATATATGAGACACAATCCCCCCTTGTGACTAGCATACTCATTACTGATAACATTCTTATCACACAGGAGAACTTCCATGCTCTTCGAATAAACCCGGCTTGCAGGAAATATTTTATGGCCATAAAGATAGATATGAGCAAAGCTTATGAATGCGTTGAATGGTCTTTTATACGAGCACTAATGCTAAAGATGGGTTTCGCCCAAAAATGAGTAGAGTGGATATTTTTTGTATTTCTTCGGTCTCATTCAAAATTCTTTTGAATGGGGTACCGAGAAGTTACATTAAACCCTCGAGAGAGATCCGACAAGCCGACCCAATTTCTTTTTATTTTATGTACGGAGGCACTAGTGGCAAAACTAAAAGACGCTGAATGGAATGAATGGATCCAAGGTCTACAAATTTCACAAGCATGCCCATCCACATCCCATCTCCTATTTGCAGACGATAGTCTCTTTTGTAAAGCATACCCCCTCCAAGGACAAGAGATCATTAATTTTCTCCTCCTATGTGGTGAGGCTTCGGGACAACGATTGTATGCTTCTAAGTCCTCGGTAATGTTTGGACACGAAGTAAACACTACTATTCGGAATGCTATTAAATCGAATTTAGATATCCATAAGGATGAGGGTATTGGTTCGTATATAGGGCTACCTGAGAAAATCAATGGTTCCAAAATCCAAGTTTTCTCTTTTGTGAGAGATAGATTCCAAAAACGAATAAATACTTTGTCAGCTAAATTTCTGTCCAAAGGTAGCAAAGAGGTACTTATAAAATCTGTGACGCACATGTGTTATGTCGTGTTTCCTTCTCCCCAAAGCAATTCGATCTAAGCTTAGCAGTGCTATTGAAAACTTTTGGTGGAAAACAAGGGAAGAAAGTAATGGTATTCACTGGATAACATGGGAAAAATTGTGCTCACAATACTCAGATGGTGGTCTTGGCTTTAGAACGATAGAGGAATTCAATCTTGCTTTATCGGCAGAGCAGCTATAGCGTCTTGTTAGATTTCCAAACTCTCTCTTGAGTAGAGTTTTGAGGGGGCGTTATTTTTGGTTTAATGACCCTATTCATATAGAGAAATCAAATCACACTTCTTTCGGATAGCGAAGCATTATGGCTGCAAAACCACTTCTTGTCTCGGGTCTCCGAAGAACCATAGGATCCAGAATGCTCACTAGGGTGTGGGAGGATTCTTGGATTCCTATTAATCCTGCGAGACCCACCAAGAGTATTCTTGACATAAGAGACCCTCATCTTTAGGTTAATGACCTTATCGATCTTACTACAAAGTTATTGAAGTGAGAATGTCTTCAAGCTCTGATCTATCCTTTTGATATTCCTTTAATTTTGGGGATCCGCCCGAACCGGACTTATATGAGTGATGGTTTTAGCTGGTCTCACACTAAATCTGGTAACTACACAGTTAAGTCTGGGTACTGGCCACGAGAGCTCTATCTCGTCCTACTTGTGATCTCCTTTTTTAGGGACTAGGTGTTTCGGCACTTCAAGCATAAGTATGGAAGCTTAAAACTAAAGGTGTCAGACGGACCGACCTGCGTCCATCTGGCCTGCCCCGCCGTGGGCTTTTCTTTTTTTTTGGACTGTTGCGAGCCAGCCCGCTAGGACCGCCAGCAAAAAATTAATGTCCACGCCTGCCCCGCAAAGTTCAGCGGGTAAACAGGCCGGCCCGCCGATTTTAAACAGATTTAAATTAATTAGCTTTTCTCTTTCTCTTGGTCCCCATTGTTGTTGTTCTCAATTAAGGAAGTCACAAATCTGTCTATCAAACACCATCTCTTCCATCTTCGATCTTTCATTCCTCAGTCCTCACATAAGCCTCAGTCTGAGATCATATCATTGTAATGAAATTAACAAACATAAATCAAACTGATTATATGAAGAACGCAAATTACGAATCTCTTGCGTATTTCACTAACACTAACATTCTCAATTAAACCAAAAATAGGTGGTATAAAAATTGGAATGCGTTATTGTAAAATTAGATCAGTAGAGGGAAGACACATATGAGAAACATCAATGGGCTGATTGAGTTCTCCGGGTTTAATCTCATCAACGAGAGCTTGCTCCTTTCTCAACTTCACATACCTCCTCGGTGCTCCCCGTACGAAATCGGAATCCAAAAGTAAATTGAAAATAAAGAGAAAGAGAAGAAAATCATGAACCATATGAAAGATTGAAGAAACCACATAATAATGATCTCAAAGGTTCGTCTTCTTCCTTTCATTTGTATGTTGTTGATTTAACTTTTTATTTTATTTTATTTTAATGACATTAAAACTTATTAAAAAGGGCTAGTGACGTCTGTTATCCAAACGAGTATGAGAAGACGACGCATAGTCGAAGTCACAAAGCCTGTAAGTGTATCAGAAAGTTTCAAAGGACTTGGCTTCTCTTTGGCGGGCCGACCCGCGAACCCACCGTCTGCAACGGGTCAATCTGCTTCAACCCGTAACCCGCGATGGGCCGACCCACGAGGCCTGCTATTTCATGGACATGCAAATTAGTGTCCAAGCTGTAACACCCCGATTTCAGGAATATGGTGGTGCATGCCGAGAGATTTAAAAGAATTGATTTGGCCACCTATATCACCAAAATGCACTTATCTTTTCGGTCAACTGTCCTGAGAGAACACCAAAGTTAAGCGTACTTGAGCTGGAGCAATTTAAGGATGAGTAACCTTCCGGGAAGTGATTGTCGGAATTGTGTGAGTGACGCCAAAACACATGAAAAAATCATGTGGTGATTTGTAGGGTCGGTAAACAAGTCTTTAAAGCCTCCTAGACGTAGCGGACCGACCTCGACACCGATGGGCCCACGAGTCGAGAGAGGATGTGGAGTCCATTAAGAGAGGTGGCGGTCGGAGCGTTATACAAGCCCGCCCTGCTTGACACCTCTACTTACAACTACGAGGAAACTTAAACATGTCACATGGTAATTTATTTTGGGATGTCTAGCCACATACCAACGTCTCTTTTATCGCCATATTGGTAAGGAAAAAGGATGTCCGAGATTTGGCGGGGAGGAAGAGTCTATCAACCACCTCTTCTTTCACTTCCCGCACTCGAGACAAATTTGGCCTTGTCCCCTATTCCAACCTCAGGGCATCTCTTCGCTAGAAATTCCCTATTCTACAACTTTGACTTTTTATTTTGGCGAGGCCTAGAATTTGGGATAGGATCGGGGAAGAAGTGCTTGAAATCTTTTCATAGATACTATGATATTTTTGGAAAAGCAGTAATCGTTTTTTGAAAATCTCAGATAACCCCCTCAAGAGACTCTAGATAGTGCGATCCAAGAGGCAAACGCTTGGAAACAAGCAAACTCTAGAGACCCTATATCTGAGGAACATACTGTGGCGCACGTAAATGCTCCAAAACAGGATCATGGCATTTAGATGACTCTTTGAGTGGTCATGGGTGGGTTCTTTTGAGACAAAACATGATCTTCCATATTGGCCTCAAAAATGTACGAAGAAGCTTATCTCTGCTCCACGCGGAAGTTGAACCTTAATGTGGGCAATTGATGGTATGATCTCGTTAGGTGAAACAAGTTGTGCTTTTGCTACCGCATGTACCGACCTAATCTCCTTACTTGATAATCCATCGGTGTGGCGAACCTCTGTCGCTGAAATAGCCACCTTTGGTCTCTTATCTGTTTTCCCATCTTTTAATATTAAATTTAACCCTCGTTGTAACAATGTTTTGGGGTGACTGTCTTGATAAAAAGGCACGATCCCATAGTAGTCTTTTTTATTTTATTTCATATAAGCAAGTCGGTTCCTAAATAGCTCTCCTTAAAAAGAAATCTCTTTTTGATTATTTAATAAAAATAGCGTTTGACGAAAACAAAATGTGGGACTTGATCGTGGATTCAAAGAGACTAAATAGAAATAAAAATAAAAATAATTTATCAATCTATGGAGGCAACTCCTACCCTATGTATCTATACAGTCTTCGTGTTCAATTGATTTCATAATTAGAATAGAATAATCAAGTATTACATTCCCCGGATCATAAATTGATTTTCTGTGATCAAACCGGTAATCGACCCAGAATTATTAACCCAAATTGAACCTTCTGTTTCAGAAAGAGGGTTCGAATTTTCTCTTAAAACCCTAACAAAATCGAGAATCGATTCTGGGGAAATTTTCTTCTCCGATTAACATTACCATAGAAGACAGAGAATGTCTTCTTATCCGACTGAGATTTATATAACTCAGTCGTAGGAGTCTCAGTCGGATAGTAACGTTAGTTGGAGAAGAATATTTCCCCCAAATCGATTCTCGATTTTGTTAGGGTTTTACGAGAAAATTCGAACCCTCTTTCTAAAACAGAAGGTTCAATTTGGGTTAATTAATCTGGGTCGATTACCGGTTTGATCACAGATAATTAATTTTAAAACGCGATTTAGTGATTTTAAAACGCATTTAGAGAGCTTAATTGATTTTGGGGAATTAGGTAGAATTTTATAAAAATGGGTGGAATTGTCAAGAGTATTGTGTGTATAGGGAGAAATAGGTTGAGGGTGAAAGTACAGGAGGAACCAAATTGAAACGATATATTACAGGGGGACAGGGGCAAGCAGCCCTAGTTTTTATTAGTGTTAATACATTGCGATAAGTTTGCTTTAAGTATCTATATATGATTTTTTTTTTATCATGTTTTACATTTATGTGTTTCAATTTGGCTAGAGTACGCAATATTATAAAAGTCATATGACGCAAATTGCACATAACAGTGATGATGTGGAATTACATGTTTAAAATGTTGAAAAACACTAATCATGTAAGTATAAGTTTTGCTAGGAAGGATGTTGAAACATCAAGAAAGGCCAAGCCGGAGATATATAATATATATCGAATTTTCATCACCAAATTATTATCAAATTGACAAAACTTTAAATCATAGAAATAAGTCAAATTTCGTCAGCTTCAAGTAGTCGATTATGTGTAATCTAATCTAAACATCCACAACAAATAGAAAAAGTAATGACGATTATAAGTTCATATTGTCTACCACCAATTAAAGGTGATACAAAAATGGATTTCACTTTTTGTACTATTTGGGAAAATTAAAATAGCTCCTCCACTTGGGTGTGACACAAGTAGGATTAGTTAGTGGGAGAGTGTATGCAAACACTCACAAATATATTTTGGCATCATCACATATGAAGAAGTCAGGGAAAACAAAAAATTAAATGTTTGATTAGATTTCATTATTAATTTATACATAGAGAACGAAAGATAGTTTGAATATTTTTTCGCAATCTCAATAAGTAACTGACGGAACCGATTAAGCTTGGAAAAATTGACCGAATTGAAGCAGAATTTGATCAATTTTGATAGAAAAAAATATCACATCTAAACCAATCGATTTTAAACCAAAACTAAAAAACCTTGATCTAGGAAAACCTCTTCCCTTTTACCCCAAATTTCTTCTCTCTTTCAGCATCTTTTCTACTTCATTCTCGTTTCTTTTCTTCTTTGTATTTTTTTTTTCTTCACTGAACTTGCCTTTTGATATATTTTTACCTTTCACCTTTTTACCAACAAGTCACCGCTTTTATATGAATTGTGACGATGTCAAAACCTATTATTAAAACTAGATGAATACCCACGCTACGCGTGGGTTTGTTTTAAAATTTGTTAATAACAAATTATTTTGATTGTTCTTGTTGCTAGTTGATCACCCGCTTTACGCCGCGGTTTTTTTTCCGTTTTTTTTATTTTGATTTACTTGATGTTATATTTTGATAAATGTAAATTTTAATTATCTTATCAGATACTCATGCAATGAACAACTACTCTTAGTATTAAAATACATTTTTAACCAACATACTCAACAATGCATCACTCACACAATCCGTAAACAATTTTTGTCCTAAACCAATTTTATAGATGGTAATGTTGGGATTATAGAACCTCAAAAATTTGATGACCTTACGTACTCTTCACCCTCAGTGTCATATATATATCAAAAATTTAAGAGAAAAACTTACTCAAACCATTAGCTAATCCACTATACTATTATCCACTCATATTTTGAGTTAAGATTACAAAAATTAGCGAAAAAAACTTTAGAGTATATAAAACCAATAAAATAATTTCATTGAAAAAAGCATAAAATAACTAAATAAGTTGGTATTAGTAGAAATCAATATGTAAAATTAAATAATATATATAATTAAATAATAAATATATTATTAACTTGTGAAATAGATTTTCAAATCCATATGACCCATCCGTCATGGGCTATTATGTTTTCCCCATTTGACAATTCTAATTAAAAGATGATGATGTGTAAAAAATAAAAGCTGAATCATATTAATGAAATGTTTTGATTGGAAGAATGGAAAGCTGATGTGTCAGCTCCAAAATAGCCTAAAATGCTGACGTGGCGGAATGATGGAGAGAGATAGCCTCCTTTCATATATATGATTAGGTTTGTTGAATGCATTTACTTCGTTTGAGCTTTGTTTTTTTCTTTTCTATTTGGGTTTTAATTAATGCGTTGGTATGGCCCATATTATTAAATTTTCTTTTAAAATGTTAAAATTACAGAAAAATCCAAAAGTTTAGTTTATGTTCAACAATAACTTTTATTCCAAATCTAACCAAATTTATAGATTGGCAAACTTGGCAAACTTATAGAGGACCCGCCGGAACGATTAGTGCCTCCTCCGGTTCAAGCTGCTCCTCGGGTTCATGTGGTGCTTCCTCCGGTACAAGCTGCTCCTCGGGTTCGTGTGGTTCGGTTGTGCTGGCCGTGGTCTCATCATCCTCTCGCACTTGAAAAGGATTTGACCTCAAATCCGAATGATCTGCAAAATAAGGAAGAAGATCATAAACGTTGAAGCTACCATTTACGGTGTACCTACCTTGGAGATCGAGTTGGTAGGCGTTGTTGTTGATCCGCTTGAGCACTTTTAACGGTCCATCAATTCTTGGCATTAGTTTGGATGATCGCTCTTCCGGAAAACGTTCCTTCCTAAGATGAACCCACACTTGATCGCCTTCGTTGAAGATGACTTCCTTTCGCCCTTTATTTGCATACTTCTCGTAAAGCTTCGTTCGGGCTTCAAGATTTTCCTTAGCCTTCTTTTGAACCTCTTTTACTAAATTAAATCGGCTTTCTTCTTGCCATCTAAACTTGATCTTTCACTCAAAGGTAAAGGCATTAGATCCAAAGGAGAAGTGGGTTTGAACCCGTAAACGATTTCAAAAGGAGAAAACTTAGTCGCGGAATGCACCGAATGATTATAAGCAAATTCAACATGCGGTAAGCAATCTTCCCAAGTCTTAAGGTTCTTTTTAATAAGCACACGCAATAAAGTAGACAAGGTTCGATTCACAACTTCAGTTTGACTATCGGATTGCGGATGACATGTAGTAGAGAAAAACAATCTAGTTCCTAATTTCGACCACAAAGTTTTCCAAAAATAACTAAGGAACTTAGTATCACGATCGGAAACTATGGTCTTAGGTATGCCATGCAAACGTACAACTTCTCTAAAGAACAAGCTAGCAACATGAGATGCATCATCGGTTTTATGACATGGAATGAAATGCGCCATTTTAGAAAAACGATCAACAACCACAAAGATAGAATCCTTACCCGTCCTAGTCCTAGGCAATCCTACCACAAAGTCCATAGATATATCATTCCAAGGATGCAAAGGAATAGGTAAAGGGGTATACAAACCGTGGGGTTGAACCTTAGCTTTCGCTTGCTTGCAAGTCGCGCATCGTTCACATAGTCGTTCGACATCTCTCTTCATGTGCGGCCAATGAAAGTGTTCTTGAATCACCTTGTACGTTTTAGCAACTCCAAAGTGTCCCATTAAGCCACCTCCATGAGCTTCCCTTAGAAACAATTCTCGCAAAGAGGAGTGAGGCACACAAAGTCGATTTTCAAAGAACAAGTAGCCATCATGCCGATAATATTTTCCAAAGGCAAACTTCTCACAAGATTGGAATATTTTGCTAAAATCAGAATCATTAGCATACAAGTCCTTTATTTGTTCAAATCCCAACAATCTTGCATCCAAAGAAGTAAGCAAAACATACCTTCGAGATAATGCGTCGACTACAACATTATCTTTACCTTTTTTGTACTTAATCACGTATGGAAAGGTTTCTATGAATTCGACCCACCGTGCATGACGTTTGTTGAGCTTTTGTTGACCTTTTAAGTGCTTGAGAGACTCGTGGTCGGTATGAATGACAAACTCTTTCGGCCATAGGTAGTGTTGCCACGTTTGTAGTGCTCGGACCAATGCGTAAAGCTCTTTGTCGTAGGTCGGATAGATGAGTGTCGCTCCTCCTAACTTCTCACTAAAGAACGCTATGGACTTATGATCCTGCATCAAAACAGCTCCAATACCTAACCTGGAGGCGTCACACTCTATCTCAAAAGTTTTCATAATATTAGGAAGAATTAAAATGGGAGAATTAGTAAGCTTCTCTTTCAAGGTTTGGAAGGCGTCTTCTTGTGCAGCTTCCCATTTAAATCCAACGTCCTTCTTGATAACTTCCGTAAGTGGCGCGGCAATGGTGCTAAAATCCTTGACAAATCGTCGGTAAAATCCCGCTAAGCCGTGGAAGCTTCTTACCTCACTTACATTCTTAGGACTTGGCCATTCTCGAATCGCCTTGACCTTTTCTTCGTCAACCTTGATTTCATCTGCACTCACAACAAAGCCTAGAAAAACAAGATTATCCGTGCAAAAGGTGCACTTCTTGAAGTTCGCATATAGCTTTTCCTTCCGAAGCAAGTCCAAAACGAGTCTAAGATGCATGAGATGATCTTCCAAATTCTTGCTATAAACCAAGATGTCATCAAAATTAACAACAACAAATACTCCAATATGCTTCCTAAGGACATGATTCATCAATCTCATGAAAGTGCTAGGTGCATTTGTTAATCCAAACGACATAACTAACCATTCCTACAATCCTTGTTTAGTTTTAAAAGCCGTTTTCCATTCATCACCTTCCTTCATCCGGATTTGATGATAACCACTTTTAAGATCAATTTTCGAAAAAGATGCTAGAACCATGCAACTCATCAAGCATATCATCTAAACGCGGGATAGGATGGCGATACTTAACCGTAATATTGTTGATGGCTCCGCAGTCCACGCACATACGCCAACTCCCATCTTTCTTTGGTACTAGTAAAACCGGAACGGCACACGGACTCATGCTTTCGCGAATATGCCCTTTGTCCATAAGCTCGTTCACTTGTCTCTCGAGTTCTTTTGTTTCGGTTGGGTTGGTGCGGTAGACTGGTCGGTTCAGTAAAGCGGCTCCCGGAACAAAGTCGATTTGATGCTCGATCCCTCGGATGGGTGGTAAACCTATGGGATTATCTTCCGGAAACACGTCCTTAAACTCTTGCAAAACCAACTTGATCTTAATCGGTAGCACCGGTTCGGGATTAGTTGAACAAGTAAGAGTTTCTTTGAAAACAAAGAGTAAGCTATTTTTATGACCTACCTTGTTCTTACCCTTGGTGTCAATCGGTTCGGTTGGTTTGATGGCCCGTTGTTCCATACTTAGCTGATCTAGATAGATTTCGTGCGGAGTCATCGGAATGAGAGTCGTTTTTCGGCCATTGTGTTCAAAGGTATGTCTGTTGGTGAAGCCATTGTGGAGAACTTGTCGATCCGATTGCCATGGGCGTCCAAGAAGAATGTGACTAGCATCCATTGGTAGTATATCACACACGATCTCGTCTTGATACTTGCCGATTGACAATGGAACCTTGACTTGTTCGTTGACGGACATCTCACCATTTTTGTTGAGCCATTGGAGCGAATATGGTCTCGAGTGTTTAAGCACTTCTAAACCAAGCTTCTCAACCATACTTCTACTCGCAACATTGGTGCAGCTTCCTCCGTCAATGATCAAACTACATACCTTACCTTTGACTAAGCATCTTGTGTGAAACAAGTTTTCTCTTTGAGCTTGTTCCTCGGCCTTAGTTAGAACACTCAACGATCTTCTCGCAACAAGCAACTCTCCTTTAGTGGGAGCTTCCAAACTCTCTTCCATAGGGTCATCTTCCAAACGTTCATCGTCGGATTCTACTTCACCATTGTCTCTAAGGACCATGATCTTTTTGTTAGAACAATCGCTCGCGTAGTGCCCAAGTCCTTGACACTTAAAGCATCGAATATCTCTAGCCCTTGTGGTCACTTCCTTACCCTTTCCTTTCGGGTCTAGATCTAGTGGTTTCGGCTTGACAAATGGCTTGTAGTCCTTTTGGTAGACGGACTTCTCTTCCTTTTGATAACTTGGTTTTTCCGAGTTGTATTTGGGCTTGATGGTGCCGTAGCTTAATCGGGAATTTCTTCTTTTGATTTGCTGTTCGAACATGACCGCTTTGTGAAGCATCTCAGCAAGTTCCACATAGTGTTGAGTTTCTAGGCGGTCTTGGATTTCTCGGTTAAGACCTCCCATAAATCAGGACATAACGGCTTCTCCATCTTCTTGAATATCGGCTCTTAGCATAAGCGTTTCCATTTCTTTAAAATACTCCTCGACCGTCTTGCTTCCTTAGACCAAATTCCTCAACCGTTGATGTAGTTCACGATGGTAATGACTTGGCACAAATCTCTTTCGCATGATGGTTTTCAGCTGATTCCATGTTTCGATCGGATGGTCTCCGGCACGTCTTCGGCTTGTAACAAGTTGATCCCACCAACTAAGTGCATAGTCGTAGAATTCAGTAGCTGCAACTTTAACCTTGTTGGCCTCGGTACACTCTTGACAAACAAAGACTAACTCAATTTTCTGCTCCCACTCCAAGTAAGTATCCAGATTGTTGGTTCCGTGAAAAGCGGGAATCTTGAGTTTTATTCCTCCCAAAGGATCTCTAGGCGGGGGTCTTTCTCGTCGCTGCCTACGTTGACTACTGTGAGAGGAGGCGTGGCTGTAGTAATTTCTTGCTTCATCATATTGCCTTGGTTCCTCTTGTTGCTGGCTTTGACGTTGATTTGGTTCCGGGTTGATTTGATTCAAGTGTAGAGCACCAAGCTTCTCGTCGATCATTGTTGCCATTGCAGCTGTGACGGATTTCAAGATTTTTCTCTCCAAGCTAGAGGTGGATGACTCTTCGTCTTCAGATGTCACCATTGTACCTGAAAAATCGAGAATCTAACAAGTAAACAGTTCAAAAACAGACAAATCTAAATGGATCTGGAAAAATATCAAAACGATTCCAAAAATTCTAAAATTAAATTTCAAAATTACTAGACTCGTTACTGGTTCAAATACAATTGGTTTCACAATTTTTGAACGAGCCAATTATTTTTAAAAATTAAAACAAGATGCGATCAGAAATCTGGAAAAGTGAAATCGAGAAAAAAAACAGAAAATTTAGAGTTGGAACTTCAAAACCTGGTAACAAAGTAGCTCTGATATCACATGATAGACTCCTAGATGAGGATCTATTCCCAAGAACACACTTTGTTGGTTTTGCACGCGAAGGATGCAGCGGAATGGAAGGAGGGCGAGATCGAAGGTGGAAGATGAACGGACAAACGGATGAGCGGTTGCAGCGGATTGAAGGTGGAAAGTTTTGTACTTCCAAGAGAGGTGAAAATCTCTTAGACTACGAGCTTGAATACAACTTAGATATTACACACTAAGAAGAAAACAAGTTGAGAAGATATTACACACTTCTCGGATCAAACAAGTAAAAGAGAGATTTTTGATAAAATGTTTGATGGGATGCAAATGAGAGCTACAAGGAGAATATAAAGAAGAGGAGGATGAAGGAGAAGAGAGAAGAGAGGAGAGTATACACGAGCATGCACAAGTCCACACTCATGCAAGCTTATGCAAAGTGTCTAGGAAATTACAAAGGCATTAAATGCAAAGTTTGAACATAAAAATAAGATAATGGGCCAAGGCAAAGTGATGGGCCTTGGACCACGAATTGGGCTGATAAAGGGAGGCTTGAAAGTGTTACTTAGGCCTCATTAAAAACCTTGTCAAGAAAACCCATGGGGACAAAACTTGACAAGGGAAAAAGAGTGCGTAAGCAACACTTATCCCTTTACCGAGCACTTTGGGACGTGATCATCATAAGGGAGACTTGGGCCACGTCTTCTTGCTTCTTGTCTACCTCCCTAAGTAGTCCATTGATTGCTTGGTTGAACCTTGTGGATCTTGATCGAGTTAGTGGACCCGCCGGAACGATTAGTGCCTCCTCCGGTTCAAGCTGCTCCTCGGGTTCATGTGGTGCTTCCTCCGGTACAAGCTTCTCCTCGGGTTCGTGTGGATCGGTTGTGCTGGCCGTGGTCTCATCAGAAAGGGAGAGCAACGACATAATTTGGAAATCTAATTGCTCTCTTTTCTTATGTATCTAAGGTTTTGTTCAATGGAGAAGAGGAAGATGATTCATCAGGTTTTGAATCTGGGTAAAGGATTTCGTCTGAAAAGAAGCATGGTTCTGAATTTGGAGAATTGGTGACCAAAGAGGAAGGGGTTGTGATGAGTATCTGGAGATGGACAGAGATACTGAGAAAAAAAACTTGAGAAGTGAAACAATGGAGGGAAAGTAAATGAAAGTGAGAGGGAGAATGGAATATTTATTAGCCGTTTCGTATTTTCACTAAGTTGTTAGCGAGGAAATGAATTTTTTTCTCCGCGTCAATTATACCGTGCTATGTATACTACATTTTTAAAATGTGTTTCAAAATTGAAATATGACCAATCAAACATAGCGTTTGTATTTTGACAAACGCTATCTAAACCTGAAACTTATGTCAACTATAGCAAAAAGATATAAAACACTAGATTACACTACTATCAATACTCCAATTTCTTGTAGATGATAAAGGCGAATGACCATCTCTACATCCTTTGTATATAGGTTGTTTAGCTGCGTCTAACATTCCAAAAAACCTTTGGACTTCTAAATTAGGTTCCTCTATTCTATATTCATCTTCACCAGTCGACTGCATATTTTTCTTATATGCATCATTAACCATCTTAGTAGTACCTACATCAAAATCTACTTCTGTTATACGTTCTTCTACGCTATCCACAATATATGGTTTGCTAGTACTAGCATAATCCGGTCGTTCTCCATGAAGAAACTAAATCTTATAACCCGTCATAAACCAATTGTTGTACAAGTGATTCCAATCTAAATATATCCTAATATTATGCAAATTCCGGCAAAGAGAACATGGACATTTCAACTTACGGGTTTTCTTTGCTTCTAGTTGTTAACAATCCAATTCCATGAACTTGCATACCCCTTGAGCTTATTCTTATCTTAGTAAGTTTGACTCTGTATCAATCTCTGGTTCGTCCATCCACGATCTAAAATACTACATATTTTGTTTTGTTTTGTTATTATGTTTTAGAGAATGAAAGAATGTTGTTAGAATGAGTGTATTGTTGAGAATGAGTGGGTATGCATTTTTATAGCAAAATTCTAGGGGCGTCCGTCGGGATTCCGTTGGGATTCCGTCGGGATTCCGTCATATAACAAATTCAAAACAAAACAGCTACTTTAATAGTAACAAATAACCGACGGCTTCCCGACGGATATTGGTAACAAACATATTCCGTCAAGAAGCCGTTGGTATTCTGTCAGAAAATTAAAAATTTAAACGGCTATCTTAATGGTACCATTTAACCGACGGATTCTCGACAGATACTACTAACAGACATATGCCGTCAAGAAGCCGTCAGATTTTTGTTACACATTACCGACGGATATAACCCCATCAAAGATTACGGACCGATTACGGAAGAGTATCGACGATTTGAATTGTGTCATGAATTCGTCGGTAATCCGTCGGTAATTCCCGACGGATTGTTGTCTGTCGGATATACCATCAGGAGTTGCAGTGTTTTCTTGTAGTGTATATATTTTTCATATTTTTATTTAATGAATGTAAAATTTATCCAACACAAGTTTCTTTAGAAGAGAATGTTGCTTTGAATTCCCATCAAAGCTTTGCCACCGAGCCAAACCTTCCTCGATCCAAACTCAACAAATCCTAAACGGTACAATCTCTTATTCTATTATGTATAACACAACAATCCGGTGCCGTCTTCATCGGTGAGCCGAAACAGCATTTGCAACAGTACAATTAGACTGCACCGGAGTTGCATGATCAAATATTTCTGCCCTAGAAGACACCTATAATTATACTGAAAAGATATGCGTCTATCACTTCACACTTCCATTTTATAAAACTCCTTTTCTTGCTCTCTATAGTTTGAAATCTTTTTCTACATCCAAAACTTCATTGTGATGAGCTTGTTTTATTGACTTTAATACTAGATGTCTATTTAAGTTTTTTTTATAAAAAGGCAACGAGATTAATCTCATGAATAAGAATTGATATGGGCCACAACTAGGCTATGCCATTAATTTACAAGAAAAAAAAAAAACCGTTTTCCTACTACAAAAATCGTAAGAAATTAATCTTTCATTTTAATTTCCTAAGAAAAGAGTTTGTAGGAAATATTCCATAGGAAATCGATATTGGTAGGAATTTTGTAATATAATAATTAATTATTAATCTGAACTAGGCATGACCAAAAGCTAACTATAGCCGTATTCTGGATCGTAACCAAGACCGTTTCTCAACCGTAACCGGATCGTAACCGTAACCGGATCGTAACCGTATAAAACGGTTAAAAACAATAACCGTTAACCGTAAAAATAGATTACTTATGGTTAAAAAATATACTAACCGTAACCGTTAATTAACCGTAAACATATCAAAACCGCACAGTTAACCGCACTATTAACCGCATAGTTAAAAATTAAAAAAATAATTGTAATTACTGCATATAGTGCAAACACAAATATCGAATATTAAGATAAAGATATTCAAAAAGGTAAAATGATACCGCATATGAAAAATCTACATTAGAAAAAATAGATTTTTTCTCAAACAAATACAGTATGTTGTAATGCTATATTGCTCGAAATGAAGAAAATTTGGTTTATAACATACTTTTTCATTTTATTTAAAATAGTATAAAAATTCAAGTAAATCGTATGATTTCGCTTCCGATATTAACCGTGTCGTAATCATCAAATAACTGTAACTGTATTTAAGCGTAACCGTTGTAACCGTAACCGTATTTAACCGTAACCGTTTTAACCATATATATAGTGGTTAAGGCTACGGTTAAAGAAAATTTATAACTGTAACCGGTGGTTAATCAACCGTAACCGTAATAACCATAACCGTAGTCATAACTAATTCTGAACGATATTATATAAAATTCAAATTATTTTCAAAACAAATAAATGAAATGTCTAAAATCAATTTAAATGTCTAAAAACACCACATGTCTTGAAAGTCATGGAGTAATTAAGCTCCAAGCTCGAACCAACTGATCCACTTGGCATACTTCATTACCCACAAACATTCAGCAAATTATAATGAAATGGTTACTGGGCTTAACAAAAGTGAACCCATATTTACTTATGGATAACAGGATGCAAAAGACCCAAGTGTAATTAAAATTTTAGGTACTTTATCTGGTACTCATATCCTATTATCTTTCATTACTCTTCAAATTCTTAAAATTAGAATGCTTCTACAATACAAACTATTCTAAATTGAATTTGATAATTTAGAAAACAAAACTTATTGATGCTACAACTTGTGAGGAAGAAACAAGATGAAACGAAGTCTAAAGAGAAGGGACGAGTTTTACTTGAAAAGAGATTATTCAAAATCGATCAATAGATAGTGCAATGTGAGAGTGATAGACTACACAAAAACTATTGATTGCTTGCCTCCAAAAAAACAAGAAAAAGAAAGAAAAAAGCCCATTGATTGGAATGAGAGTATTTAGGAAGAAAGTAAAAAGATTTTTGACCATATTATGACCTTATGACTAAGTTCAAGGGTTTGATTTCTCTTTCGTAATTTTTTTTAACTAAGTTTTAATTTTCTTTTTAATGAAATAATCTGTTTAGAACGAAAGTTCGGGTTTGAAATATAATGCCGAATTAAACTAACTATAAGTTTGGGTTAGGAAAACTTGGCAAAAGAACTCATTCTCATCCAACATCATCCTATATGTATAACCACGATTCCAAACTCGAGAAATCTCTTCAAAAGAAAGACGACCGTATGGAAGCTCTCGAGAAGTTGACGGAAGGAGAGAAACAAGAGAACAAGAAGAGAGACGAGGAGATTGCAAAGAAAGACGCGGACATGGCGAAGAGAGAAGCGGACATGTTGTCGAGGTTACCACCAAGTTCAAGTTCTCAAATCTACCCTTTTATTATTTCTGCACTTTTTAAGTTTTATGGGCATTTCTTTTATTTGTTTTTATGAATATTTTGATTTAATGTATTTTGAATTTTCAAGTTTAGAAATATTTTGTTTTATTGTGTTTTGGATTTTCAGGTTTATGAATTTAAAAATTATAGCTCTTACATGGTATAATTTCTTGGCGGCTTCACAAGCTGGCGATCGCTTCTCTCTTGTGAAGGAAAGATGGTCGAAGGTGGAAATCTAACACGATGGCGGTCGCTTCTCTCGTGTGTGATCAAATGAGGGAAAATGATGGCGGGGCGAAGTGCACCACAGAGTTGTGATAAGACTCTGATACAGCACAAGCTCTAAGTCTTGATGACTCACTCAACAAGACATAAGAACAAATGTTTACTAAGTAAAGGAATCCACCTAACTTAGATAAACAAAAACAAAGCTTTAAGCTTTAGAGAAAACTCTTTCTATCACTTTCAAATTTCGTGGTGCTTTACAATGAAATAAATGAGTCTTTTTATAGCTCTTAAAAGAAAATATTCAAAATTAAATACAAATCAATCGATATAAGGGGGAATGCGTGATTGGTGGTGATGATAAGGGACAAATCGTGGGCATTGATTGAGCTTTACGTCTTGGGAGACTTGAGGATGTCTAGGTGCATTCTCTAGATTAAATGGTGGATCAAAGATTTCTAGCAACCAATCCTCCTTGGCAATCAATGCTAATTTGATTAAGCCGAATAAGGAAAGTTTCTTTAAATTGGATTTCTCTTTGCTTCCTTTTGATATCTCGACCAAAGATGTTTTGTAAGCTTCTTCTTCATTAGAAGGGTTTGAAGTATCTATTTCAAACGATCCAAGGTTGATGGGTGATTCACTTTCCTTGTTTGGCTCGTCAGTGAGTAGTTCTGGAAGTCCGTCAACAAGTACATCAACTAGTACATCAGCAAATGTGATGTCCGCATCATAAGATGATATAGGATCGGGAATCACTCCACAATCTTATGAACAAACGGTGATCAAAAACTGATCAACAAAGCTTTGGCGGGAGATGGAAACGAAGGTAGAGGCGGTGGTGGTGGTGGTGCTTGTGATTGACTCTCTCAATTAGTGGGGCGATTGACTCTCTCAATCCGCGGAGAACTAGACTAGTTTGAATCACACAAACAATCCTAATTCTATAATCTCAAGAATCAAATGAATCTCTCAAATGGAACTTAAAGACAAACTTTAAACAAAGACACTCTTTGAATAAGAACAAACTTGTATATTTCTTAGATGATTGAAAGGTGATCTTTACAATAGAACAATATGAGCTTATATAGGCTCTTTTCTAACGTCTATAACACTAGAAGAAGAAAGAAAGTGCACGAAATGAAGATGCCTAAGATATTATGGCCGTTAGGCTTAATTGCTAGAATCTTGGCCGAATAAGGAATATGATTGACTCCTCTTTATATCTCGAAATCTTCTTGATATTTCCATGTGAGAGAAGCCTCTGATCCATATAGAAGCTCCTAAAAGACGTGGTCTTCATTGCTTTAAAGGAATCTAGTGGTTGGAGTGCATTGAAGGCTTTCGGGTCTAGATATGGAATAATGTCTTTGTGTTTGAGTGGGCAAGATTGAATCCACCTGATCCAATGGCTGGAAATGAAGCTCGATATGTTCTTAAGATACTCTAGTAGTATTAGAGACTCTCCTGGACGCCAAAGTCTGGTTTGCAAGTAATTAAACCCGTTAGCGTTTAATTATTTAAGTTTGTTTTAAAGTTTGTTTAAAGTTTGTCGAACGAAGACACTCTTTGACAGCTCTAGATACCTTTTCTGTCTTATCCATTCGATGCTTTTCAGATTTTGTTTATTCATTCTATGTAGAGAACAAATGGGGATTGATATCAGTCTTTCTCTATGTAGCAGCAGAAGGAGGTTGATGAGTATGAGAAGGAGATGTCACTCATGGAGGGCCATAATAGACAAAAAAAGTTCAGTTCCACTCTTTCAATAAAACATGGGCTGTGTATAAACAAATAAAAAATACCAAATTAAACTCCCAGTAAACGTCCAAAGAAGCAAAAGTTTCTTAATAAACGTATCATGTTAATTACTTAATAAACTTCTATGCTTTAATTAACAACACACTAATTTTTAAAACCTCCGTAGCTCTTAAACTTTTTTTCCAATTGCACACACGATTGGATTAGTTGTCAGAAATACACATGATTGTGGATAAGAAAATGCATAAGTTAAGTTACACATGATCAATCAAACCAATGAAACAAACAGAGAACAATTATCATAAAAGACTTCTCCTTGTTTTGTTACCTTGACGAGAAGCTGGAGGTAGATTAAGGAGCATTTTTTTGGTCTTCTAGCTACTGTCTCCTGCTATAAGAGCGATACCATACAAAAACAATGAGAAAACCCAATTCAAAACCTCAAAATTACAGAAAAAGACCATCCACATTCAAATCCATAACCTAAACAATGTTACAGATACCTTATTCGAAATCTTCGAGATCAAGTTCGTAAACGAAAACTTCATCATTAAAGATAGATGGATAAACATATCAAAGGGGAAAGGGAGACGGAACCAACAAACCTTATTCAAAATCTACAAAATCGATCCAAAGAAAAAAGGGAGACAGAACGAATTTGAAGACTAAGGTCATTACAAACCCAGACCACGAAACCCTAATCCCAAACGCAGATTCAAAGGGGGAAAGGGAGACAGAACCAACAAACCTTCTCTGAACGAAACCAACTTCTCTTTTTGTTCTGATATAGAGAAATCCAAACCTAAAGAAACTTTCGATATATAAAGGAGAAGAACAATGAAGAATTTTGATTGTAAAAAGCCGATTTAGGGTTTGGGTGAGCTTGGTCGGAGGAAAGGTGGCTGAGAGGGAGGAGGTGACTGAGAGAGAGGAGGGTGGGGGAGACGGTTCAGCTATAGCGGCGGAGACGGTGGAGGAATAGATAAAAGACACCGAGGTAGATGGAGGAGAAGATGGTTGCTCTCGAGAGCTGTTTTTTTTTTCTTTCGGTAAAAGTTCCTTTTTTTTTTTTGGTCTCGTGAGCTGTCCTAATGTAAAGGGAAATGTTAGTGTTTTTTTCACAAGTGTTGGCGCTTAACTAAAATATTTTGGGCTAAATATTAGCGGAATAAGTGAATTTAGCTTCCCGCTTAGTGATACTCTATTTTAGCGTTGTTTCAATGCTATTATATAATAACTGAAATAAAATTTTATCTTTCATAGCAGTTACGGAAAATGAGCTATCCTCGTGTGCTATCAATGTGGATATTTGTTGTAGTATATGCTAGCTAGTGAAGCATGATTTATATACTGATAATTACAGTTGCAGTAATCATTGATCACATTTGCACCTACGAGTTCTTTTCTTTTTGAGATGGCATGTACTTGGCAGCTAGCCATTCTCTTGCTAGGATATAAAAGCAAGCCAGTGCTTGTACTTTTCATTTTGACTTGCCATTCTTTCAAAAGAAAAGTTTCCTTGCCAAATTTCAAGCACATTTTGTTGGAACAGATATTGGCTTCACTTGGGGAGGAGCTACAAAAGAGATCTCACGTTCCTATCTTTCCCTTTTTCCTCACGGTTTTATATATAGTCATTATCTAGTAGAAGCATTTGAAAAACTTACTTGCTTTACTTATACAAAGACAGCCAACAACAAAGAAGAGAACATGGTGAGAAACTGCAGAGGATATATATGGATAAGACAGTGAAGTTAGGACATCAACGTAAGTTCTTGGAGGGAGAGAAAGAGCAAACCAATGGAGTTCTTCGTTTAGTCCATCTGAATTGCAGTACTTATGATGTTGTTTAAGACCTTGTTTTAAGAAATGGTGTTGAATGCTAAACTATGTGTTTTTTTTACGATATGTGGAAAGAAAAATGTTTTTAACAAAAAACATTTGTAGCATATTAAAAACATCATCGCCTTTCTTCATATATAGCACCTACATTATACGCAATTAAAAATTGGATTTCAAATCTATATATTTTAATTGCGTATAATGTATTTGCTATAACAAAGCATTTTAATAAAGGTATGATAGAAGACACCTATAATAACACGAAAAATGACTTATTACATAATTAAAAAAAAAATATGAAGGTGCTATAACAAAATATTTTATTAATGCTATAGTAGAATACTCTATCAAAAGATACGGAAAAACACGATCGTATGGGGAGGGGGAGATCTATCATAACAGAGGCCTAACATAGCATTTATGAAACGTTATTAATGACATATAATAGCTCTTCTCTCATGTTAGTAATGTAGATATTTCTTGTTGTGGAATCATAAAATAGGTTGTTATGGTACAATTTGGACAGAATTTCCAAAAGGAAAAAAAGGAGAAGGGACATTGTATTTGATTCAAAGCAAAGACAAAGTTACAAAACCGTCACTCAACGTAGTTAAAGAGATTTTGTTTCAGAATAGCGTGGGAGCACCTCTGAGAGGGTGAATGATACAAACCCTCAGAATCACACCTTCGATTTATACTTCTCGGGTTGAAGGCCTACAGCTTGAATGATACGAAGGATGTTGGTAGAGATGGGGTTTTGTCGTTGAATCCACAACAACACACAAAATAAACAACTCGAATCATACAAGTTTTTGATCCGCAAATCACACAAGACTTAAGGAATCTCACCAAAAGAATTGAAATGACAAAAACATCAAAGACTTATACAAATGAAAATTAAGGTAAGCTTATATAGAGGCTCATACAAACAGACATAAAGCTAGAAGGTAGGAAACAAATCGCAAAATTAAATGAGAATAGAGCCGTTGGACATTTATTCGTGATACTTGGGTCAAAAATAGAAAGTGTGATATGCCTTGAGTCTTGATAACTTGGACGAGAAATAATGCTGTTTTGGGACGTCCATATTCATTCTATGAAGCTTCCAGATGCGCAAAAGCTTATTGGAATAGAGCTGTTGTGATCTGATCTCTTTCGGCTTCGGAAAAGGAAAGTCTTGGCTCTGCGGGTTCACATGGGGTAGGGTGCACCAAGGCTTGAGTTTGTGCAGTTCTAACTTCTAAGTAGTGTAGGAGATCTCCAGACTTCCATATATGGCTCTTCGATGCTCAGAAGGGTAGGAAATGATAGCTTTCCTTAATTGGCACAAATTGGTCTGATACAAGAAGTATTTCAGGCAGTTCATTAGGAAGTCCGGCAGGCAGTCCATCAAGAAGTCCATCAAGCAGTCTGTCAACAAGTGCATCAGCCGGTACGTTAGCTCACATTCTTATATCAGTGAAAAACTCTACAAGTGCTAACCCACATCTGGAAATCGGAAATACCTTTGAGATCTATAAAATCAAAAAATAAATTATATATTTTACAAGCTATTTAATTGTTCTTAGATCTATTCCTATTTTGATAATTTATAGAGAAATTTGGGAAAGTAGCGCAAAAAAATTTATAAATTAAGTAAGTAGCCAAACAAAAAAAGAGTGATATTGTGTGTATAAACTGTAAATTGGACTTTTTTACCCTTTTATCTCTCCATGTGCATACACAAACACATCCATTTCTATTTCACAAACTCAGAAAAAAAAAAACATTGCACAAGCCTCTCAATTTTACATGATATTCACAAGGTTTCATCAGGATTTCACTGGATTTTCCGAATTATGTCCGATTAATCTTCACATTTCCACCAAAGTAAATCTGAAATTTTTTAGATTCTTAGATCCATAAAACTAGAATTAAGAATTCAAAACCAGTAAATCGATGATGATAAAGCTAAAGTCGCCACACCACCGTGACGACCACCACCATCACTAACGCCTACTAACGCCACCGCCGTTGTTGCTGTCACCACCACCACTGTTGTCGTCACCATCACCACCATCACGCTTCCCTTTCTTCACGCGTGTGTTCACAAACTGAAACGAGAGTAAAGGATTACGTCAGCCACATCACTCTCCCCTCCACGCGCGCATCCACTGTCAACATGCCTTAACGAGGAGTTACTGGACTTTTCATCACCCCTTAGTGTTACTTGCTTAATTTTGCACATTAAGGTGCTATATTCTTAAATAGTTTATCCAAAATGGTTACTTTTGCAAATGACCATAATTTATATGTACTTTAAGGAAAAAAAAACTTTTAATTTTGCATTCCCCGATGATTTGAAATTTTACAAATTGCACCCTTTGTTCCACTAAAACGGTTTTGAGCCTATATAAGAATATATGATATAAAATAGTTTATTAATTTCAAACTTATCGATAATTGGTTATACACACTATACGAATCTGATGAGAATAAGAAGAGAAAAATAAGAGGGGGCATGCATGATCCTAACATGTTCTACAACATGGTTTGATTTGAATCAAACATCCAATCTCCATAAAGATGCATGCGTGTTTGGTTTCATTACAGAGAATTCTGTGTGTAAAGATACATTCCCCTCATGCCACAATGTGAACGTAAACCACTTCACTTTCTCTAACCGGAACACATTAATTATATTAATTAGTATTTATTTTTCAACATGCTCACACTATTGCGAAGACTAAGACTACACATAAATCATAACTTATAAAAAACAAACCCTTTTTCATAAAAAAACAGCTATTCTTCTTCGAATTATGTCGGAAATAACTTTATACGTTAGACATAAGCTGTCCTTAGCACATTAATCTAATAAAAACACACGGGTCTTCTTCCACGCACATGCAATTACATATTATTTATGGTCCACTTATATATACACATTCCACTATAGAAGTAGAAACACTACAACTAAACAAACATCTCTCTCTCTCTCTCTCCCTCTCTCTCTCCCTCTCTCTCTCCCTCTCTCTCTCTCTCTCTCTCTCCCTCTCTCTCTCTCTCCCTCTCTCTCTCACATATTCAAGATTAGGGTTCCTGAGTCGTCCATGGAGAGAGAAGAATGCAACAGCAGCGAATCGGGATGGACCACGTATATTTCTTCACCTATGGAGGAAGAAGAGGAAGAGGTAATTGATGAGGTCTACTATGAAGGGCATAGCATCGAAAAAGATCGTAGAAAATTCGCAAATGAATACGAAAATAACAAAGATAGCGACGATTCGATGGCTTCCGATGCTTCTTCCGGGCCAGGTTATCAACAGTATCCCCAAACGAACAATAGAGGTAAACGGAGAGAAGGTCTCGCTTTAAGGAATGTGAAAGGTGAAAGTAATAGTAAGAGTAATGATGCTTATCATTATCATATTGATGATAAGAATAGTGGTAATCATATATCTAGAAAAAAAGAGAAGAAAAAGATTGAAAACAAGACTAGGTCTCATAAAAAGAAGTAGTTTTTTGAATTTAATTGTATATTTTGATTTGGATTATAGTTTCCGTTTTTGTGTTGAGGTTTTTTTTTGCCTCGAGCAAAGGGTGTTTGATTATTTTTATTGTTTTTTTCAACATGAATATTAATATATGTATTTCTCTAATTCTGTTCTAGATTTTTATTTTTTTATCTTTAAGAATTTATTTCTCCCATGATCTTCTTAGCTACATGCATGTTTCGGTGATTGTTGTTTGTTGACATACTAAAACTATGTTTACATTTAAAATATATTAAGTTACGTTGGACGCTACTCTCGTTACACTCATGTTCTCTTCATGGGCAAGGAGATTAAAGGGCAATGAAGGATAAGATAAGTAATAAAATGTAAAACCAGGAAATGGTTTCCGTACAGAAGAAATTCGTTATTAATAAACAAAAAAAAAAAGAAAAAGAAATTTATTCTTATAAATTTCGAGACCACGTTTGGGAAAGGTTGATTAACTGATTGTAGATCAGTGAGTGGCTTCCTTTTGATTTTTATCTTTTTTAACTTAAAAAATTATATATGTATTGTAGGCTTGGATTTTGTGGTGTTATTTAAAAAGAAATGTACTATATATATTGAAATGCTGTCATAAATCAAAATGGTGTAAATGAAAAATAGGTCTATAAAGCATGTGTGATGAAACGTGTCCTTCGAGACAAAAATCTCCATTATTGGTCATATTGTGGTTTTCTATGTGTGTTTGATCAAATTATCTTAAGATTTTATGATGAAATTGTTTTGTTGGTTTGTTTGTTTTGGCTGTAAAGAAGGAAATGGATCCACCGCAGACACATGACAGCAACATGGGAACTCTTCCACACAAAATAATTAGTTTTTGTTTGAATTTTCACAAATTTTGTTGGTTTTGCATATCTGTAAGAAATAGTATACAGAATCACTCACACCCATAATTTGAATATTTAATTCATTTTCATATAACATGTAACACCTATCTATTAAAAGTATTAAGTGGTGTAAGAAATTTGAAGCATTTTATTTGTGTCCAGATCATTGTAGTATATGAGGCCCAAAAAAGTTTTCCGAGCAAGTTCTTAGGGCCTAGTTCGTTTGAGATCTTAGGAAAGAGATCAAGATATAACCCAAAAGCAAAACACAAAGGTTTAAAAAGCTTAGCCCATGGACCTTGGTTTTAATTCTCTTAAAAGTTGTCTCTTTTGCTGGTTTGTCTTTTCCACTTATGTACCGAAACGAATAAAATATGGAAATGAAAACTTCAAAAAAAATTCCAATTTAATCAAAGATTATTGAGTTCTTTACAAACTAGACGCCCTAAATAAATGTGAGTTAAGCTTTTCTTGGCTACAAATGAATTTAAAAATCCATGCAAATTATATCTATCAAACACATGGACCTTTTTCTCGTGTCTATTTCCTTTTTTTTTTTCTTCTCTCATCTTTAGTCTTAGGTCTCTAAGTGTTTAGAATTTATACAAAGTAATTTGATATAGCAGATGACGTTTGAGGGAAAACCGAATTTTGATCAAGTTATGCTGAAAAATAAGTTAAAGATTTGGCTAAAGGGGCGGTTTTAAGTGGTGAACCGCCTAAACGAAAGAAAAAAATTTAGTCGATAAATATAAAAAATTAAGAAAAGTTGTATTCAGTAAAATCTAGTGTAACCTTCTATTTCCTCTTTTGCATAGAACGTAGGCACTGTATTACAAAAAAAAGTTCCAAAATCTATGATTAATGTTAAAAATAATTTTGATTTTAATTTACTGAATTCTAGTATAGTGTAAGAAAACAAACGACATCTTATGTACTTAATAATAAATACGCAGTCAACATATTTTAATGTTCATGATAGTCATATGCATTGTGAATGAATAATGGGTCACTATATATGAGCCAAATGTATTCGAATTAAATATGGCCTAATTTATATCTAATGGAGCCAAATGTATTTTTTTTTTATCTAATGGAGGATAAAAGATACCTATCTAGTCATAAGGCAAATTAAAAATATCATGGGAAGTAGTTTGTCTCCCTAAGAATGAAGGAGGCTTAGGCCTTACACCACTTAAGGATAAACAAAGTGAATGGTCTCAAGCTCATATGGAGGTTACTTGCAGCAAAAACGTCACTTTGGGGGCAATGAATTAGACAATATCTTATGAGGCAAAAACTTTTCTGGACTATAAAACCGTCACTAAACCAGGGCTCGTGGATGTGGAGAAAGATCCTCAAGCTAAGAGAGACAACAAGAGAGTTTCACAAGATGAAAATACAAAGTGGAAAGAACACTTCCTTCTGGTATGATCAATGATCTGTCATGGGGAAGGCTGATGTTCTTGGGGATAAAGGCTGCATAGATCTTGGTATCGTGAAACTTGAAACGGTTGAAGGCGTCCTAACTACTCACCGGAGCAGGAGACACCGAGCATAGACTCTCAATAAAATTGAAGTAGAGATTGGTGAGTTGAAAACGTGATACACGTTTGGTGTAAGAGTGTTGGATCCAGAACATGAGGTGTGGTACAAGGAGAAAGAGATACTCGTTTCCTCTTGAAACCGATGAATACACAAACTAGGGGAAGTGAAGAGCACCACACAAGTGATGGAAAACTCATGTTACAATTCAAGAATCTTTAGCTATGGAGGTACTAGTCTCGACAGAGCAAAGGAAGAATAAAAGAGAGCGGCTAGCTTGTCTTAAGAAAATTCAGTCTTTATTGATTAGGATAAACAAAACGTGACTACAAGGGCTTCAGGGGGACCTTATTAATATATCCATCAGCCTTGACTTTCAAGGGTCGAGATTTAATCTCACTTAAACGAAAAAAATATATATTAACTAAAAGGAAAAAAACAGAAAAGGAAACTTGGAGTTTTTGCAAACTAAAACCCTCTCCACATGTTGGAGGCTTTGGTTTCGACAATAAGACATCTAAACACTCTAATTTAAGTTGAGGATGATGATAAATCGTTCCCACCTGCAAACACATTAAGAATTGAAACAAAACTTACCTTATCTTGACGTAGCATCTTCCATGTAGGTGCTGGCATGTAGTCTTCATGTGTTGATCCTTCCCTTGAGTTTTGGAGGTTCTTTTCATCTTAATTGACGTTTTGGAGCTGCTTCTCTTGATCCTTTGTGATTCCCTTTTCATTTGATCAAGCAGGTGCTGTTTGGTGTGGAAAGACCTCTTCTCGATAATCTTCTAAAGAAGCTTGCTTTCGAGTGTTGTTGGGCGTGTAGATCCCTTGTGTGAACTGGTTGAACTTGTGCTCTCAACACGAGAGACATGGAAACTTCTTAGAGTCGAAAGACCAACTTGTGAGTGGGAAAAAGGAGTGTCGTTCTCACAAGGCACACCAAAATTTGCTTTTATCACTTGGCTTGCTATGCATAATAGGCTTTCCACGAGGACATAATGGAGAAACGGAATCTTCGAGTAAACACATCATGCACTTTGTGTGGAGGATTGGTAGAGACAAGAAACCACATCTTCATTTGTTGTCCCTATACTGAACAAGTTTGGAAAAAACTCACCACACGTCTACTAAAGAATCAATATAATTCGGGTTGGTCACAACTTCGAACACTCATCTCAGGTACAACGCTTGCTCCACAGCCCCTTTTGCTCTCGAGATATGCCCTGCAAGCTACAGTTCATTTGATATGGAGAGAAAAGAATAACCGTAGACATAACGATCACCCTTCACCAGACACTCATCTTCACAAGTTCATCGATAAAACAATCAAAAATAACCTAAGCATCCTTTGAAACATGGGAAATGGAAAATATGAGGACCTCCTCATGGTTCTCTTCTCGAATCTAAAGTGTAAATCACAAAACGCTACGTTTCTTTTCTGCTAAGTCATACTTGTTGTAAGAACGGTTTTTTATGAAAAAAAATTAACATTTATTTTATAAGAAAAAGATATGTACTGTAGTTTTGTCAGTGTATTAGCATATGGATTTAAGAAAAAATAAATCACTAGAGATGATTTAAGAGTATTTGTGTCCTATACAAATAAAATGAAGGGAAATACCATATTTTTGGTTAATTTTAGACGATTTCGATATTTACTTAAACGGATGTCCACCAGTTGTCATTTATTTTGTCTTCCATTTTTGTTAATAACATCTATTACTCCTAATTTAAACTTATTCATCCAATAACCCCCACCATAACAACAATTAAAACTTGATTAACATGTCTTTTTTCTACGAAGAAAAACATGTTTCATGTAAACTTCTGACATAATTGAATAACCTAAGATTGCAATTGAGTTTCAAATTAAATATGTAAACAGTACATCTATTCGAACTATCTTTTTTCAAACTAACACCACAAAAGTCAAAAATTGATCACTAGTTTATCTTATAAACGAACTTTTATATTTTAGACCGTTGTTCACTACAGGAAATGAGAGTATTAATAGCAGTACAGTATAGAATTTTTAATGTTTTTGCTATAATTACGTTTTGAGAAAATTTACATAGAGTTTTCGAAAAAGCAAACGTTGTGGTAGAATCAACTGTGACAACAGCTTGAACTCATGGCTATGATGTGTCTTACAATAGAGTAATCTCTTTCTTCCATGTGAATCTAACTTAGATTTTAGTGAACTGTATCTATGTCTTAAGTTAATATGTTGTGTTTATGATTCTCCTTACTTGTCACATATTCTCCTTCATGCTTATGATTCCCCTTTGTGAGGTGTTAATGAGAACTTGGTGTTTGCAGGTTTTAGATTCCATCTCGTCTCACAGAACATCTTCGCTCAGGTTTTAGATTCCATCTCTGTGAACTGCAAAGAAGAAGAAGTGTGCCCATAGCAACCATGATTTTTTTGTTATCTCATTTGTCATAGAAGCCTAAGAAAAATCCGATCTTGCTTGCCTTGTATTTTGTTTTCCACTTGAAATAGTTTTTGTTCTTGTCTCATTGAATTTTTATGTTAAAATTTTATATCAATAAAAAGATTTGGTTTTCTATTTATTATGAATTAATTATTAAAATTCAAAATTCAAATCGTTATTTATTTAAAATAAATATGCAGTGAATAATAATTATTTATATCGAAAAGTATGTGATATTATATTATTAAATATTGCATCAAAGAAATCGCTGTAATAACTAAATTTATGATAGCATAACAAAAAACCGCTATATATTGTCTCCGACCTATTATGACGGGCGATGATAGAGCGCTTGTTAAAACGCTACAGTAGAGTTATATAACGTTATTCGGGCGCTACATATGCTCCATTTTCTTGTAGTGGTTGCAATTGACTAACTATTTTTTGGATTAAAAGGGTATACCTAATAAATAGGAGATTTTTTTTAAAAAAAAAAAAAAAAAAAATAGGAGATGGTTAATTCTTCTACATATTATCGAATTAACTCTTCGAAATGGGTCTTAAAAACAACTCTTTTAACATTCACATGTTATAAAGTATAAACAAAAGATAAAAACTTTATTCTTTAATAAATAAAAACTTTCCGAAGAAAGAAAAACCAATTGTCGTACGAAACGAAAAAGAAAGAAAGGAAAAAAACTATCTTCTGGTCTCAGATACACTCGTACTTTGTACACACACATTTATAGAAAGATACAGACAAAGATTGAGATGATTCTTGATATAATACGCAAAGTAAAGAAAAAAAAACAAACTAAAAGCGAAAAAAAGAAACTCCACTGTTGTTGGAAGATGAAAAAGAACCAAAGATTCTTAGATATTTTAGGACCACTATGCTATTATAGTGACTTACCTCCCAAAAATAAAAAATAAACTAAAGTGTAATGTTTTCTGCTCAGATTCAGTAATCGAATATATATGTCGTGAGTATTGAGACTAAGCCCTACATGTATTTTCTTTATTTTTCTTCCATTTTTGTTGCATGATTTTCTAAGGGAAACAACGATAGCTTCTTAGTCTTCGAGTTGTTTATGTGTTCTTGGCCTCGGATTTACTTGGTTCAACAATTTTGGCGTTACCAAACATTGGTTTCAGTCTATAGAGAACAAGAACATAAGATCTATACGTCTTCATGAATGACAAGAAAGAAAAAGAAGAACTTAAAGCTGTTTAGATATATATCTTTCTTTGTTGTCACACTTTTAGTCTTCCACTTACATTAAGTTCTTCGTACTCGATCCCACGAAGAAAAAAAAAGTGAGAGATTGATTGAATTATTTGAAAGAATTATAGACACAATTTATGCGAGTGGAAAGGTTTCTTGGGTCGGAAGTTTTTGGTAAGGAATCTCATGACACGAAAAAGAAAATAAAAGTTCGTTTCTTTTGTTGACCACATTACGAAAGAGGATCTCGTAAGTAAGTTTGTTTCTTTGTCTATATGTCTGTTTCAAAGAAAGATCGATGAGCATGGAGAGGGAATGATAGGTTTAGGTTTACGTAGTAATACTAATATATATCTGAAAGTCGATTCGAGTTCTTGACCAATCTTATAAAAAAAAACGTTTTATATTTGTCTATTGTAGAACATTCAAAGTGAATGCAGACACAACACAAAATGGCACCAGCATTTAAATATTTGGTTTAAGTTATATTATAATTCCATGTTAATTAACGTTTAAGCTTTTTCTAAAAAGTAATTTTCATAAAATATTTCTAAAGAATTTTAAGTTATGTGTATCATCCAGAAAATATGGAATCGTCACAATTTGATTATTAGCCCCAAGAAAATAAGAATCTTAACGACAAAAATCTTTTCGTAAAGTTGAAAATATTTTCTTATGTCGATGCACAACCATAGATTAGATACTGTTCTTGGTGGGTCTTGAGATTAACAGTTACAGATAAGGTTCCTTGGTCTTTGCCTAAAATAATCAAATTTAGAAAGTTTCACATAAGAAATCATCATGAATCCACAAACCAAAAGATGATAACATTTATAAGTGATGTCACCATACACATAAATATATGTTAACATATATAAGTGTATGCATGTGTTGGTTTGTAGTTGGAAATTGTTGTAATAAGAAACAAAACCCACACCACCTTACTGTGTCCCCATCACTAACATGACTCATGATTTGACCAACACCACTTATATTTGTTCTTCATTAACACTAATTAATCTTCTTTAGTTTAGAAATTTACTTCAATCTAAAAACGTCGTCGTAAAGGGCCGTATAATCAAAACCCTGAAACATCTCTAGACATACAAAAGATACATACTAGACCGACTCAAAAATTCCATAAACGAATCGGGTAAAAATGCTCTATTCAATGGGTAATATATCGTCCCTGAAGCAAGAGAAAGGGCTTTGGATTTGCATATTACTGATCACTTGCTTAAGCTCAGATGTTTCTTCTTTAAGCTGAGCATTCTCTTGAAGAACTTTTTCGTGAGACTCAGAGAGATTGTTAAGCTTATCTAGCAACTGATGATTCTCGATCCTTAACCACATAACTTGTGACCAAAGCTCGTCAAGGTGTCTTTGCTTCCTCATACGCGATCTCCTTGCGGATTCTCTGTTTGAAATCATCCTTCTCTGCTTCCGCTCGTTGATTATATTGTTGTCCATCTGCTGCTCTTCTGCTTCGTCTGATGTTGAGTTGTTGCTGCTTAGGCTCATGGATTGTGGATTATATGTAGGGCTTTGGAATCCGTAGAGCGGGTACGGGTTTTGACCGTTGGTTGGAAATGGCGTAGATATCGGGAAATTAGAAGGATATGGAGAGGAAATCGAGGAGTTTAGGTAGTTATGGAGGCTGAAAACGTCTGTTTGCGGCTGCATTTTGAAGTTGACTTGGGCAAAAAGTTAGGGTTTTTTTATTACTTGATGAAGGAAAATGTAGGTCAAGAGATTAAAAAAAAAAGAAAAAAAAAAGGTTTTGTAAGTTCTGATGGAGTTTTTGGTGTGTGAAGCGAGAAGATGGATTTTATAGAGTGAGTGAGAGCAGAAGTTGAGGAATGGAGCCCACTTTCTGCAATTGGGTGAAGCAATACCAAAGTTTCTAACATGAGAATTTAGTAAATATTGTACCTATAGAGCATGTCACATTAATCTAAATATGAATATACATATATATACTCATTTCTTATATCCATAATTGTCTTTATTAAGGTGAAACATATCATATATTGATAACCTTTCAACCAATTAATTAAAATATGTTACAAACTTGGGCTGGGGACTACAATTAGATGAATGATTGTTGGATAATTATATGGTTTCTTATTTATAGTGTAATTAAATAGTGTCTATAGAAAGTTAATGAATATTCTTGACCAAACTGTTTTTTTTTTTTTTTGAGTCAAGAAAAACCTCCACACATGGAGAGAGGTAAAAAGCTTTTCATGTTTTTGTCTAGTTTTTTTACCAAACCAAACTATGAACCAATAATACCTTTTATTTATTGATACAATATAATGAGTTTAATTCTAGAATCTTAAACATTTGTTTCTAATTCTAACAGATATCATATTACTAATGATTACTGATTAGTAGTTATTTGTATATAGCTAACTTTGGACGTGTCAACACAACGTAGTTAATTTTAACGAAGGAAAAAAAAAAGAAAAAAGAAAACAAAATCTGATACAAATAATATTAGACATACAGTAAAATCTCAGACGTTATATACTATACATATGTTAATATGTAGAAAAAAAACATAAAATGTACTGAGGGAGCTCTGAAGATGATGATGATATTGTCTCACATAAAAGGAAACTGGCTATGTTGAAATATACATAGATTTAAACACACATCTTATTAACTCACTTAAATTTGTTAATTAAAATCACTCCATATGTACTTGTGGCCTCGATTTATACACGACAGCTGTTTATACAATTTATTATCATGTATGTTATTCGACCACTTACTCATCACATTGCACAAATGAAAGGTATCCGAGGCATCAGCCGCAATATTTGGCCTATCATGGACATATTTTCCTGGGCTATATTAATTGATATGCATAGAAGACTGAAAAATTAAAAATCTATCCATGCTTATCTTTTTATTAGTTCTCTTTCCTCTGACTCAATTAATATCAAAACTACCTTTTATTTTGTAAAAGTGCTAACAAAAATAATAACCAGATAAGTAGTTTAGTTCTAACAGTAAAAATAACATTGTTATTATCGTCGAAAATATTATTCGTCATTGGAAGAAATAAAGAAATAATGATTTATGTGGTTATCTTTTTGATTAACAATTTAAATCAAATTGTATCGCGATAACTAAAAAGTAAAAACACTGTTCAGCCAAATATCAAAAACTTTATTCATCACGAGATGTAATAAAAAATAGTGATTTTGGTGATTATTTATGTAATTAGTAATATAAATTATATTTTATCATGATAACTTTACATGTTGTATAGTAAAATTATATTTATCGTGCTAATATATTTATTATATGATTGTTATCAACAAACTTATATAATAATATGTTTATTTATTTCGATAATTTATTCATTCTCGTTAACTTATGCATTAGCATATTTATTTATCATGATAATTTGTTTATTACGGTTAACTTATATTTAATCATGGATGTTAAAAAAAATCTTTTTCTCTTCTCGAGTATTTTCCATATGTCATCATGTCTCCCAGATTTTTTTCTTCTTCTATTATCACCTGCAACTCCATCCTAAGTTCACCTCATCACTTTCTCTCTTCTTCATCTTCTTTCTCTCTATTTTTACTTTAAACTACTAAACAATAATTTTCATCCCCAAATTCTTTGCCCACCTCTTTGTCCTCTCCATTTTCACTTTATTTTGTGTAAATGCTAACAAAAATAATAACCAGATAAGTAATTAGGTGTGTAGAAGAAAAATGTATATTTTATATAAACGCTAACAAAAATAATAATCGGATAAGTAATTAGGTGTGTAGAATAAAAGGGTAAAAATGTCAAAAGATCAATCTCTCTCTCTTGTTCACTTAATTAAAAGAAAAGCATTCATAGATACTTAATTATTTGATCTTCTGAACATATCCATTGATATTTTCCTATTTATAGTATCATCAATCTTCTCCAATAAAAGTTATGTCTAGATAGAAATATGTATTTTGAATGCTGGATGTGGGCACTGGAAAGTTTGAGAAGTCTCAAGATTAGAAGATGTGTGCTGGCCGTTGAAGAAAAATATCTTATGGAGGCGATTCTTCGGCCAGCAGCTTGGCCATCTTTTAAGTTCCAATCGGAGTCACTGTTAAGGGCCTTCAATCTCATTCCCTTTTGGAAAGTTCAGTTGGAAGAGAGAAGTGCAAACAAAGGAGCTTTCCTTATTGCTCGGAGTGTGACAAGAGAGGATCGACGACAATCATACGTAGCTACGGGCTACCCTTTTTGGTTACATGACTTGTTCAATGAAGAGATGTCTACTACTTAAGTGTGGTACCTTTTGTATTCTCTTCGATGTAGGTGATTGTCGTGGATCCTCAATTTTTTGGGTTCGTTTGTAACCGTTCCTTCACAAGTTATCAATATATTGAATCATTCAGTCGAAAAAAAAAAAGATAGAAATATGTATAAACTGGTGCATGGGGTAAGTAGTGTAGTGGATAATCATTGTTTTTTAATTGAATTGCATTTTCTTATTACATCAGCGAGAAGAAGATATTGCATTATTTTTGTATTTTACATTTTTTCTTAAAACGTATATATGCAAAAAATGAAATATTAGAGGACCAAGTGGTGCTGATGTGAGGAGTCATATGTCTTTCAAATCCAATTGTCTTTTTTTGCGTCAATAAAGAAACCTGTCTTTTCTACGCATTGTGAAAATTTAAAACTAATTGTTTTTCTTTCAGTCAATAAAGAAATTGAACCAGATACATTTCTTTTGTAAAAGACAAAGCAAATACTTATTTATTTACAGACATTTTAGTTACATTGATTATTATAAAATTGGTAAATATTGTTCAGGAGTAGGATGGTATTATTTTCTATTGAACGATCAAGGACTAACTATGGATTCATGTAATCTAAACATGTAATCTTTGACGTATTTTTCATCGTCTACAAAAGTAAAAACACTCGTATATATAGATAATAAAATGCCTAATTGCAAAGTAGATATGTGCCATTATTTTAATCACAGACTTCTCAAAACTGATATATATATATATATTGTTATGAGTGGCCAGTTTTTAGGACATAGATAATACTAGAGCGGATATGCTTGTATGGAATATCTGTGTACATTTGCATTATATTATGTATTTAAACAATGTTCCAATGAATTGGTTTACTTAAGTTAGCTACTTAATCTAAAGTTGTTAATTGACAAAAAAAAAAAATTGTAGAAGGGGAACTTTACAAATAAATTGGTGTATTAGCGTTGTTAATGATAAAATAAAAATCGAGTTACTATATACAATATTGAATTTAACGGAATATAAAATCTGAAAAAATGTAAAAATCTTTATCCCTTTATCTATGAAGCCATGTTAAAAAGCTTTTCAACGTAACTAGATAAATACAAAGTGTCATTTTTTAGAAAGTGGTAATGGTTTAGCTCTGGGTCTTCACGAGAAGTATAGTTATTTGGATGTAGACTTTTGAAAAGATAAATTCTTTTGACAAAAAGAGTCTAAGTTCTTCGTTGGGTATATATGGACCATTAAGATTCCGAATAAAGTAAGAAAAATATACCTTACGAAGTAGACATGATTCTCTCACGGTATAACTGTAACTTGAACAAAAAGAAATCAAGGATAGATCTTTCTTTACTTGATTATTATAAAACATTTTGCAATCATATTGTAACAAACAGTTATTTTTTCTTTTGAGTATAATTTAACATTAAATTCAAAAAAAAAAAAACTGTTACTAGTCGGGTTAGCTAAGTAACCGTGAGTGATCTATATTTAATTTTGCAAAAATGAAAGTCTCAAAGGTTGCTAGTGAGTCTGCTAGCGAGTTTAGCAGACTTTCGTTAAGTACCAAATATATGTAGATTATATCAATGATTTGCAGAGTCAGCCACAATATCGAAAGATTCTGCAAAATAATATCAAGAACTTTACCAAAATATTAGAAGACTTTGCCAAATACAAACATACTCGGCCTATATCCTCAAACTCTATGAAATCTCCGAAAACCCAAAAAAGATATATGCAAACTTTGCCAAATATCTCCATATCCTGCTAAAATTTAGTGAGTTTAGCCGACTTTTTAAATGTCTGCTAAATATATGTAGAGCCTTAAATTGTCTAAATTAGTATCTAGACGATAATTTTAAAAACAAAAATTGAAAAAAGAAGAAGATGATTTCTAAAAAGAAAGAAAGATGATTTCTTATATGTATATTTTTAAAATGGTATGTGATCAGTGAAATCACGTTTTTTAAAAGGTGAATACATGAACAACCCTGCATATTATTCACTCATTATTATAAATTTTTGGATCTTAAAAGAACAAAAATTCCTTAGATAAATGTGGTCTTTAAATATTTTAGAGTCGTATAGCTAACCCATTAATTAATCTACACATGTTTCCATATGTAAAAACTTAAAAGCTAGATTTAAGACTATTGCCTAATAAAAGATAGATTAAGACTTGACGATAATATATAGTTGTGGCTGTAAAACAAGATTACTTAATCATTTCATTCCTAATTAAATTACGTGTTGTACTTTCTACCATGGTGGATAAAGAGAAAATGTTTATGTACATGAACTTTCTAAACGCATTATACGCACCGTATAAAAGATAATAACAAAATGAAATCACTGTATATGCTCACATGGTCGTGATCTAGTGGTAGTGAGAATCAGGGAAAAATTAAAAATAATGTATTCCCATAATTAACAAAAATTAAAGAATAATTTTGTTTAAGAAAATTTCATCTTATAAAATTATAATTCTTCAGAACACTATGCATATTTATAATTTAAATTAGTTTTTTTTTCTTTCTTTAAATCACTTTGGACGTCTTAAGATGTAGGTAAGGCTCTGCAAACATTGTAGTGACTCTTCAGGGAAAAGTCTACTATAAAATACTTCGATGCGTTTCTACCAAAACTGACTAGATCAGCCGATCGAATATGTCAACAAAGAAAAATCACTATATATGAATAATTAAGAACAATTAGAAAATTTCAATGTCTTGCTATCCAGACTATTTTAATATTTTTTTGTAATAATATTTCAGTTAAATCCCTCTCGCTTTCTCTCAATGTTTTGAGTGGACTATGTGGTCAAAGATATCATGAGACAAGGCAAGACTCTTATTTTATTTAAAAAAATTATTATAAATTAAATTTATGAAGATGGATATGACTAGTAATTATATATAAGAGTGTTTACACATAAATGCACAAGTGTGTAGGGAACCATGAACAGTTGAACACCTAGTATTGGGGATTTTTGTCTTAATGAACTTTTGTTAGATTTATACAAGTGCATGTGAATAAAACAAGTTCTGACCCTACTTCTTTCTTTTATTTTTTTCATTGAATTTATGGATTTCATTGATAAAATTCAAGGTTGGAATACAAGAGTCACCAAGAAAAATAACCCCTCCAAAGATAGAGCCGACGAGTACATGAAGACTTCCAGAGACAAAGACAAAACTAAGATAAAACAAAAGGGAAAAAAACTTAAATAAACAATTACATAACATCCGATTGAATACCATCCGGACTCATAATCCATTTACTCAAAATAAACATACAAAACCTAACTCAAAGATAAAAATTAACAGATCTGAGACTAAAAATCCATTTACTCAAAATAAACATACAAAACCTAACTCAAAGATAAAAATTAACAGATCTGAGACTAAAAATCCATACAAACAAACCAAATTACAAGACTCTCTTTACCGCTAATTAAACCTGGATGAAAAAGCTATGTGATCCTCTTTATATTGCTCCGGGGAGGAGCCACGGAGGTGGTGAGACAAATCCAACACCCAGAGACCCGTTCTGACCATACTTCATTTCTTGTTTATAGTATCTTTTTTCCCCCGTAATTTGGTAACAGAAAAATATCAAATTTCGTCAAAGAAGCACTAGCTTATCTTTATACTCGAGTCGCAATATGAACAAAATCATAGGTTAATTCCAAAACTTACAACTTTAAATCCTAGGTTAATATCAGATTTTTTATCGTTAACAATAAAATACGCATCTTCTTTTCTGCTAATTCTTAAGTCGTTCTAAATTTACTTTCTTTTTATTCGTTTTACTAAAAAAGTGGTTTGACTCATATCTCTTATCAGTTACATATCAGATTCTACATCAAAAAAAAAAAGCATAAAGTTAATAAAATGTTAGGCGACAAACCCATTCAAACTAACAAGCATATCATCTAATTTGAGATCATATAACAAGTTAGACCTTGAATACCCAATTAAAAGCTCAAGTAGAAAAATATTTTTTACTTTATATATATTCGAATACGCTTCGTCTGTAATCAAGCATTAGTCATATATTTCATATTTAGTGATAACACCAAAATCTAGAACATAAACGTTGGCCTCTCTTGGAGTCAATGGAACGAGTAAAATCACCTTAAAGTCAAATGGATGTCCACCCTAGATTTACGCATACTTCTAAGTCAAAGTTCCTGTCACAAGAACCATCTTCAAGCTCGTGACCACCTGGTGAGATTCCTAATATGACATCGCATAGTTTAATACTTCCACCAATGACAAATTTCGAGCTAAAATAGTAAATGTTTAGATAAAAACTTCGATTACCGATCTCTTTTGAAACATGTGATTACATATGGTATCTTTTATTGAGTTGGGTAGCATCCGAAATCGAAATCAATGATTAATTGAATCGTAAACATTATTCTTGTCTTTTAAATATTTAGGTGAAATACTCCAATACTGCCCTTGAATGTCAAACCAATTTTTCCAAAACACCATAACTTCATAGTCAAAAGGTAAGGATAGTTTGGGAACATTAACGTGACGACAAAGAACACACCCCTAAAATGACGGCTCTGGTTTTTGCACGGAAAGAGTACTTCGATTTAACTTGTCTTCCAATAACAAATGTAGCACTAAGAAACCAGCCAAAGGAATCTTTAATACAAAACATAATAATAATCTTTCAGATTTTTCTAAATTTTAAAGAAATTATTGTTAATATTATGGGTAAAATAAGAAATGATTAGTAGCACTGAACCTAAAATATGTAGTTGATAAGATATACTCTATATATAAAAAGTTAGACTTTGAAGAAATTTTTTCTAAATTATTATTATTTTCTATGACTTTTCCATTATTTTAATTAGTCTATATAATTTAGTATAAAAAATTATGAAATTTCTAATAAATAATGATAAAACTAGGACATATTATTTTCATTATTTGAACTAAAGCTTGTTTCCATTCCATTAAGATAGAACCCAAGTACAAAGATAAAAGGAATCTGAGATCCCAAAGTTTAAATTACAACAGAGATGATCTTTCCCCAAAGCCAACATAGAGTAGATAAAAGGACAGATAAGGTTAATCGATAAAACTTTTTGAGAGCTTTGAGCCAAAAGCTATGAAGCTTTTTGGTACATGTGAGATCAAAAATAATCGACGAGTCTTCCAAGAGCGAGTCAACGGAGGACAAATTAGCCACTGTCAAGAGACGAAGTGGCGTTGATGAATGGGCCAAAGTCGAGGTTCTCGCCGGCACGAGAAGAACTACACAAGGTAGTGCTTTGACAAGGTTTCGAGCAGAGATGAAGGTGCTAAGATGTTTGAGGTTGTTTGCTAAAGTTTTCACAGAGTGAGAATTGAGCTTAGACAAACCGTAGCATGTGGGACTGGTGTGGAGAGCGTGTTGCTTGAAATTGTCATAAACACATGAAGGAGAGTGATCATTGGACAAGTTCAAGAACCTAAAAGAAGCTTTATCAACCAGGATTCGCAATTGATAGGTGCAAGACCGTAACAGAACAGGTGGGTCCTCTCTCACATGAAGTCCATGGCGGCCATGGAGATTAAGCAAATCCACACAAAGTTTGTAGCCGGTTTGCCACAAGAAGTAAAAAAATTCAGACCTGAGTATCAAGCTTTTAAATGGGTGAAAGTCTTCCTTAAAGTAAGTAATCTGCACATAAATGGTTTCGAAAAACAAGGGGAGTGGATAAATGGGGATGAAGAAGCTTCGGTAATCACCGCTCCTTGGATGCGGGATCATAATGTCGGTCTTCTTCAAACAATTCAAAACATGAGAAGTAATCCTAGATGAATCTAAAGGCAAGGTTCTCAAATAACTTGGAGTTGGGCACATAAAACCTTTCTTAGTGAAATATAAATTTTCATGGTCAACAATCCTAGATGAAGCTAGAGACAGGGAATTCTTGTACAACCATAGTAATAAAGGTGCGTTACGTTCCAATTGACGTCCTCGATCAACAGATTCCGTAAAACGACATCTTAACTGGCTAAAGGTGGACAAAGAAAAGATTACAAACCTGGGCCTTAGTAAAACACAGTTTGGCTCACCATTTAATGGATTGGACTTCAGAAAGCTTAACGGGCCGAACATGAATAGGCCCACAAGTTGGAAACCTAGTTTCCTTTTGGCTGGTGGGAAAAAGCTTAACGTGCGGCGGCCGTCGTCCAGAGAAGGAGGAGAATTTATCGGTGAAGCAAGCATCTCCGCTGGAGGCAGTGTCTGGGTTTGATGGTTCAGCCCGAGAATCGAGGCATAGAAGGAGAACCAGAGGTTAATCGAAGCCTCAGATCTAGAGTTTGGTGGTTCTATCATAGGTGATTTCGGCAC
This sequence comes from Arabidopsis arenosa, assembly GCA_905216605.1. Taxonomy (NCBI): domain Eukaryota; kingdom Viridiplantae; phylum Streptophyta; class Magnoliopsida; order Brassicales; family Brassicaceae; genus Arabidopsis; species Arabidopsis arenosa. The sequence goes on along the minus strand of LR999455.1, from coordinate 5,591,465 downwards.
AGATGATGAATGAAGAGGGTGAAGGATGGAGATCGCCGGACACCATCTTCCTCCTTTATTGTTGATTGTTGAAGTTCTCATCAAGAGAAAAACCAAGAAAGCTAGAAAGATGAATAAACGAGTGAGCAAAAGAAAGCTCCCGACGCCAGTGAGTCGGAGCTCCATCGGCGTCGGAGATCGTCGTCAGGATGAGGGCTTCGGTAATAGTGCCTGGGAGCTTTCACGGGTTTGTCTAGACGATAATAATCTCTATTCTAAAACAAATATGGTTAGTTTACAGGACATATTAAGTCTAACAAATAAATTTTTTTAATGCGTGTGTACAATATAAAACATCTAATTTAAAATATTGGATTAAATATAGAAATTTTTAGACATGAAAAAAAGAAATGACAAGGAATAAAATCATTGGAAAATTTGAGAAAAAAAACATAAATACCAAAAATATAAAGATATGAAACTAAGAGCATGTTTAGTGGGAGTCTATCATTGAGTCTCTCATCCATAAAAAATTATAAAATAATTAAAAGGTAAGAAAGAGAATAAAGTCAGTCTCTCTAGAGACTCATTTGACACATGTCTTAATATAATTAGTTATGAGTTTTATTTGTAGTTTAAATTTTGAATAAAAAATAAATTTTATAAAAGTTACTAAAATCCTATACTATTATTTGGGGAGTACACTTTATAAGATACCCTTAACTAACCTTCCATTTTGTAAGAATTTACTTAAGAATGCCATTACAAAAATCTTCTTTTAGAACAAATTTCATTCAATTTATTAAGGATAAACAAGTAAAATACTAATTTATGTCATTTAATTAATTTAATTAAATTATAAAACGAAAATATGTTATTCTATTTTTTTTAAATGACCAATCAAAATGAACATATAAGATTTGATATCTAACTTACCATATTAATTTGTTATTAATCATTAAACTTCACCTCTCATCTTAATATGATTATATTAATATGAAACAAATAAATCATCATATCATCTACATAATAAAAAAAAAAAAGTAATTTTTTTTCTACATATGCCAAGATTTGAATTTTTAAAAACGCATATAAATTGTTCAATCTATAAAGGAAACAATTAAACGGGTCAAAAATTCAGACTTGAGTAATATATTTCTTTTACACAAAAATAAAGTCAACAAAAATTTTGACTGAGCAACGGGTCAGAATTTGAATATTTATATTCGATTTCATACATTTATTTTTTTGAAATGTATAATTTTATATACTACAATAAAAATTTAAATATTTTAATTTGCAACATTTAAAATAAGTTTAACTTGATATTTTTAGAGAATATCATCAATACTTAATAGTTCAAAAAGTTCAAAATTATAAATACTCTAATTTGATTATTTTTAAAAATATTTATAATAGGTAGCGGGTTAAATATAATATATTATACGATGAAATGAGTTTTGATCCTTATAACTATTTGAATATTTATATTTAATTTCATATAATTTGTTTTTTGAAATTCATAATTTTATAAACTACAAAAAAATTTAAAATTTTAATTTGGAATATTTAAAAATAGTGTAGAACATTTAAATATGGTTTGACACCTCTAAATATTTGAAAATTTGATTCCGCAAACAATTTTAGAATTAATGAATAATAGATTGTGCACACAATATTTTAAAATGAAATATTGAGATTCTAAAATAAAAATATAGACTCCACGCACGGGTTGATTTTTGTATTATTATATACTAAATATATGTTTATAACATATTCGATTATGCGAATAATTGGTAAATTCCGAAATTATAAATCTCAAACAAATTCTGTAATTAGATTAGCTCAAACAAATCTCTATTTCAACAACCAAAGAATTATAAATTGAAAAAGAATTTTCTAAATTAATTCAAAATAATAGCTAATTTTTTTAATTAATTCAAAATAATCTATGTTTTATATGCGATTCATTTATGATATTTTAATTTTTGATCTAACTGAAATATATGCAATCCTATTTTGTGGTTGTTAACATAAATTAACTCATTGTTCAAAAAATACTACTTTTTAAAAAATAAAATTATTTTCCGTTTTCATATCTTAAAAAAAAAATTATCCATAATTGAGTATTATAGAAAAAATTCTATATTTTTTCTAATATTGTATATAGGGACTGACAAAAAAATTAATATTTTTTCACTTACTATTATAATATATTAAAACTTAGTTCTAATATATATATTATATAAATTTTGTAATAAATAAAATTCAACCCGTACTTTAGTACGGGTGATGATCTAGTAATATATTTGAGAGACTAAGAAAGGTTCTCATTACTACACATGCTCTAAAAATAAAAATAATACTAAATAGTAATTATTTGTGCACTTCAAAAGTTTGTTTGACAAACAAAAATAGCACTTCAAATGTTTTTAACGTGTCCCTTGGGCAAATAATAAATAAATAATAACTAATAATCAAAAGTGATAAAGTATCTTTATTATTTATATAAAAACTAAATTTGATTGAATCCTTATTGTAGGTACTATCTTATATTGTATTTAATTTATAAATAGAACTGTGTCTGGGCATATAGGAACACACATAAGTAATTAAGTATTCAAATTTGAACTCAACATTAAGTTGGTGTTTGAAAACTAGTTGAGATTCTCACTTTGGAAAGATTGAGAAGTAATGAACTCAATTTTTCTTGCCTAATTATGGAATCAAGTGATTACAATGGGTCCGAACTAAATCAACCAATTCATAAGTAAATATCGAAAGTTTAATCAAATTTCGACACGTGTATGAGACCACTTGTCTTTACGTTTGGCATACCTTACTGGTGTTGGATTACTATTGGTTATATCATATTTCAAATTGAGCTTCGTTCAGCTAATTTGTTATATTACACTTGTATACTATGTTTATTGTCACTTGTGCATGGAGATAATAAACGTTTCTTTTAATTAAAGATACTTCTATTGGAGATTTGAAGTTTTAAAACTTTAAGAACATATTTTATTGATAAAAAATCATTTTATAAAATTAATTTTATTACTATATAAAAAACAACTAATTTGTGAGTGAATCATGTATTCATATGTAGAAATTAGTTTCCCACTGGGTCTTAACTCTTAACAATGTGTGTGCATCCGCCATGAATCAATATTCACAACGCAGTTATAAATCATGGCATGAAGGCGTCAAACAGGGATGTATGAACCGTTTGTAAATGTAGGTAAACACATATGGATATTACGCAGAGTAATTTCTGATCACTACATATACTCCACACCGAAGAATAAAAAAAATCGCAAAAAACGCAAAGAGAATCATTCCTATAAATAAATAGTATTTAGTTAAAATGTTGGATGTGTTTTCGAACGAAATTATATGAATATAAAGAGAAAAAAAACTTGAAAAGAAAATTAAATTAGTTGTTTTGAAAACATAATAAAATTAAAATAGTGAGTAATTAGACATTTTGGCCTTCTCCATAACTTCAAAGTGAGTCTTGGTTTGTATTTTCGGAAAAGAAGACGTTTATTTATGGCGAAGGCTCTTAACAAATCAAGAAAACAATAAGGCCCTGAATGTTTACTAGTTTTTAAGTGGTTTTTGGTTTTTAGATATTGGTTTTTGGATTTTGGTTTTTAAAATTTTGGTTTTTGGTTTTTTTGTTATAAATATAAAAATTAATTTTAAAAAATCAAAAAAATCAAAAAAAGAAACATGATTACGTTGAAAACTAAAATTTTCCCCAAAATCCTCAAAATTGTGGTTTTTAGTTTCTCTTTAAAATTTGGAGAAACCACTCAAAAACTAGTTTTCCTAAATTTTAGGGAATCTATTTTTTTTAAATCTTGAATGGAGAAAAAATAGATTTTTCCATAAACAAAAACCAAAAACTACTTAAAAACTAGTAATCATTCAAGGCCTAAACCAAGTATATATACACAAAGGATACTAGCAACACATCCTTAATCTATAAATTTTTGAGATGTTTTAAAATATGGTCAATATGATATTGGAAGATCGTCTTTAACGTACAATGTTGTTACCCTTACGAAATCATTTTTATAGAAATATAATTGCTGAACCACATGACCATTACACATATATATACACAAACACATTTCATATTTCTTGAATACCTCAATGGTGGCTTAATCATCTTACAAAATATAACATTCCAAAACAGAGTTAGATATAATACTAAAATCTGGTAAAACATTTTGTTTTTGAATGAATGTAAAATTTATTCAACCAAAAAAACTTTGGTACGTATACATCCATAAATCGATAATTATTTAGAAAAAAATGTAAAAAACCGTTTGAAAGAAAGTTAACCCTTTGAGCCGAACCAAATCTGTAATCCGTCTTCAAATTTGTGTTAAAATATATTTACCTAAACTATGATTTGTCACTCTAACCTCTAGTGATATATCCGCATGTTTATTCTCAAAACAGTATCAGTTAATTAGTGGGCACTAGTAAGTCTCAATCAGTAAGTTTTCTTAACGTCCAACTTTGCTACACAAATTGTTTCCTCCTCTCTGTCCTCACTTATTTGGTATTAGTTATCTAACTATGTTTAAACCAAAGTTATTTTTTCATTTGAGCAATCGCTACGATGAATTTAATGCATTTTAGTTTATAGATTAAAACCGTAAAAAAATATATGTCCAGCAACATACATGTTTATTTTATTTATTAACGTAATGCTAGTTACCAATAAAAGCTGATAAACATCTCCTGATTGATAGAAACCAATAGCTACAAGAGAGGAAACTAACGTATTTTCTAGTCCAAAGATTTGAAGTTCTAAAGATCCAAAACACAAAAAGCTTGGATTGGATTGAAATGTATGTGAAAGTAACATCGTAATCTTGAATCTGTTTGACATAAAACAATCTTATAATTAAAGATAATATATGCTCTTAGATCTTGTACCCTCAAGAATAGACACACTCTTAACATCTTGTCACTTTCTACCATTTATTTCCCTTAGTCAATGCATCTTTTTCATTTTATCGCACGTTCTTTCTCTATACATCTTCCGCAAAATAATTTTAATAACAAGAATAGAAACTTATACTAAAATTTAACTGGAACTCTTATAAAAGATTAATATATTAAAATACGTTATAAATACATTTTAAAATGAAATAATTTAAGTAAAAAAATTGTTTGTAGCAAATAGATACTAGAGCCTCATACATTAAAAACTAAAATTAATGAGAAAAATTAAAATAATGAATTGTATTAAATACAACATGTGAAGGGGGCAGAATCATTAAAAGTATGATTTTGGGTGGATAAGGCCAAATTATATAGGGTGGGTGGCTAGGGAGGCACATCCACAACCCTACACCAAAACTAAAGAAAGCTAACACAATTGATATTATTATTATTTTTGTAACTGTTTTAAATTGAAAAATAATATTTTTTTTTTTGAAAAAGTAAAAATAATATTGTTTCAGCATCAATCTCACAAGCTTTTAGTTTCAGAGTAAAACTTGAGGGTTTACCGGTCAGAGAATTTTTGTTTTTGTTGTTTTTTGTTTAACCTTTTGATATGGATTAGGGTCAGAGTTTAACAAACTTTGATCTCATGCAAAGGCCAACACATGCAAAAGTCATAAATAAATATAACCCATGATCTCATTATTTATTTCTACATAATTTTATCATACATTTGTACTTTTGTAGTAGTTCCAGTAGATGATCATATCATTTTTCTGAGAAATCAAGGATTGTAAAATCGTAAATAGGTAGGTTTTAAATTTTTTATACGACATGTAACTTAAAAAAAAAAAAGAAATTTACGGTAAACGCTGGTAGCCAAGTGCGGAGCGGATAACTGCTAGATCAGATTCAACTCCCAACCATCAATAAATTAGATTATTTGTTTATTTATATATATGTTCATAATATATTATTAGTATTAGTATTATTAAACGTTAAGCTGTTTGTAAGCTGTTTAGTTTAAAATAATTTTGAAATTAGGTAAAACTAACATTAGGTAAAATAAAAACTAAACGTTTTATACTAGCATTATACTAGCATTATTCTTTTTTAAACGTTTGTAAGCTGTTTTTATTAGTACTAGATCATCACCCGTACTAAAGTACGGGTTGAATTTTATTTATTACAAAATTTATATAATATATATATAAGAACTAAGTTTTAATATATTATAATAGTAAGTGAAAAAATATTAATTTTTTTTGTCAGTCCCTATATACAATATTAGAATAAATATAGAATTTTTTCTATAATACTCAATTATGGATAATTTTTTTTTTAAGATATGAAAACGGAAAATAATTTTATTTTTTAAAAAGTAATAATTTTTTAACAATGAGTTAATTTATGTTAACAACCACAAAATAGGATTGCATATATTTCAGTTAGATCAAAAATTCAAATATCATAAATGAATCGCATATAAAACATAGATTATTTTGAATTAATTTAGAAAACTCTTTTTCAATTTATAATTCTTTGGTTGTTGAAATAGTTTTTTGTTTGAGCTAATCTAATTACAGAATTTGTTTGAGATTTATAATTACGGAATTTACCAATTATTCGCATAATCGAATATGTTATAAACATATATTTAGTATATAATAATACCAAAATCAACCCGTGCGTGGAGTCTATATTTTTATTTTAGAATCTCAATATTTCATTTTAAAATATTGCGTGCACAATCTATTATTCGTTAATTCTAAAATTGCTTGCGGAATCAAATTTTCAAATATTTAGAGGTGTCAAACCATATTTAAATGTTCTACACTATTTTTAAATATTCCAAATTAAAATCTTTAAATTTTTTTGTAGTTTATAAAATTATAAATTTCAAAAAATAAATTATATGAAATTAAATATAACTATTCAAATAGTTATAAGGATCAAAACTCATTTCATCGTATAATATATTATATTTAACCCGCTACCTATTATAAATATTTTTAAAAATAATCAAATTAGAGTATTTATAATTTTTAACTTTTTGAACTATTAAATATTGATGATATTCTCTAAAAATATCAAGTAAAACTTATTTTAAATGTTGCAAATTAAAATATTTAAATTTTTATTGTAGTATATAAAATTATACATTTCAAAAAAATAAATATTCAAATTCTGACCCGTTGCTCAGTCGGAATTTTTGTTGACTTTATTTTTGTGTAAAAGAAATATATTACTCAACTCTGAATTTTTGACCCGTTTAATTGTTTCCTTTATAGATTGAACAATTTATATGCGTTTTTATAAATTCAAATTTTGGCATATGCAGAAAAAAATTACTTTTTTTTTTACTATGTAGATGATATGATTATTTATTTGTTTCATATTAATATAATCATATTAAGATGAGAGGTGAAGTTTAATGATTAATAACAAATTAATATGGTAAGTTACATATCAAATCTTATATGTTCATTTTGATTGGTCATTTAAAAAAAAATAATAACAGATTTTCGTTTTATAATTTAATTAATATAATTAAATGACATAAATTAGTATTTTACTTGTTTATCCTTAATAAATTGAATGAAATTTGTTCTAAAAGAAGATTTTTGTAATGGCATTCTTAAGTAAATTTTTACAAAAGGGAAGGTTAGTTAAGGGTATCTTATAAAGTGTACTCCCCAAATAATAGTATAGGATTATGTTATTTCACCTGATGACAACACACTGTATTACATAAAATAAAGGCATAACTTATAATATCCAGATTTTGTAAAATGTCATCTAAGTGTGATTTTCTTGAAAACAATAATGATGGTATACTCTGGATAATTTGAATTTTAGTAGGATCAATTGATTGATTTACCGAATGATAATTGTGGCTTCTGCACTTTGCCAAAAATTTGTTATAGGATCAATGAACTGCTATTTGTATCCTTTGCAACAAAAAATATGTAGTAACATGTAAAACAAGTCATTAAAAAATAAAATAAAATATATATATATATATATATATATATATAAATGTAAAACAAGCCATTTCCTTGTTGTAGTTATCTACATAACTGAGATGTAAGTTTGTCCCTTGTAGCACATTGTAACAATGAAGCCCCATCCTAGCATAAAGAAGACCAGCCACAACAAGGATCCCTATGTTCAAAGTCGAATGTTGCCAATCCATTAATACAGAACCCTTCATACTTCGACACTAGATGCCAATATCCATATACTTGACAACTAATATAGCTACTAACTACTAAGTCGATAATCTATATGGATGTTAGAACTTGCACTAGATATGTTTTGTATTTAGATTTAAAAAAAATTTCTTTTAAGAGAAAATGATAACTCAACATAAACAAGAATATATAAATTACCCAAAACTTCTTTATAGAAACTATCCAATGGGAAAAAGAACGGATTTTTTTTAAAATATTTATTTATTGAAGTTATTGTACAAAAAGGTTGAATTGATAACAAATTCAAGCTAAGAGAGAAAAAGAACAAATAGATGAAGGAATCAAAATTTATTAAATCTTTTGTTTCCCTCTTTAATTTCATCATTGAAGTAGGCATTGGGCTTGATAACCTTGCCTCTGAAATCGTTAATGGGCCATATCCGGGCTGGATATCGAGTACAAAGCCCAACACCATTAATTTCGTTCAACTGTACAGAGAAACTCCAGCCCTATCCAAGTTCTTGTGAATTGGATGAGTTGGGAAATTAGTTGCGACACTCTGTTGAACAAAGAAACATTAGACATAAGCAAAAGCATAAATAGTTTAACTTAAGACAATAGAAGAATTCAGTAATCTAATACTGGTGACATATAAATTCAAGAAAGCTATGCAAAAGCTAGACTATAATTGACAAGGAACCTATGCATGCTCATATTCAAGAAAAGAAAAAAAAAACTAGTTTCTAAATTCAGTAATCTAATAGTGTTGACATAACAATGATATTTACCCAAAATAAAACTGTTAGGCTCCAGACACGGTTCGGTCGGAATAGTAACAAAACTATATATGCACAATCTCAAATGTCTTTAGGTAATTCCACGTTATGACGACAAAGCGGACACGTGTTCCGATTACTCAACCAATTCGAGATACAATTTTTATGGTAATAATGCCGACAAGGAAGCTCAGAGAGTCTCTCATTAGCAGCGAACTCCTCTCTACATATAGCACAGACCACCAAACCTCTCTCCATCATTTCCTCAGCCGTAAACTCAACCACCGGAAGTTCCTCCGCCGCGTTAAGACGCCGAATCGATGATGAATTACCGAGAACTAAACCGAAGATTTCGTCGTACGATCCAAACGTGTTGACTCCATGATTGCTCCGTGAATCCAAGTAGTGGAGGTAACGGAGGTATTCGTCGTCGATGAAAGTAGTGTCTGCTTCGAAGTCTTCTTCGGTCGGAATTTGATCTGTTTCGGTGAGGTTTAAAGGAAGATGAAACTCCTCAGCCATTGATTTTTTTTTGGGGGAGATGATGAATTGATGATAGTACGAGAATGAGTGAAGATTGGGTTTTTGAGTATGAGTGAATATTTCGGCTCATATGATCCTTGCATGAGGACAAGATTTGAACACATGTCTTGCGAGTGTGTCTCTTTTGTGGCCACGTCATTGAACTATTATTACACCGACATATCAATAAAAGAAAGTTTGTGTGAGAAATTTTTATAACTTTAATAACCGGAAAACAAAAAATTAAAATTCCAACTAGTGTCAACGGAAAACAAAAATGGTACATGATTAATAGAGAATCATACTTTTTTAAAGTAAAAGAGAGTGATAAGAGATAGGGAAAATATATGGTTATTGCTCATTACAAATATGAAAAAAAAAACTTTTGAGATTAGATTAAAAAAAATATTATGAGTCTTTTTCATATCAAACGTAAGTTTCGAACAATCATGTTTTGGAACTGCTAATTTGTACCCGACTTGTTTATGCTATGAGACTGTTTTTTTTTTTTTTTATCAATGTAATGTTAAATTATATTTAAAAAAAGAATAACGTTTTCACAAGTGCAATAGTTTATCGGAAAAAATTTAGAAAACTACTTTCAAAATTTTAAAATGTTTATGAGAGTAAAAAAGATTCACGCTCGTGCATGGAACAAGACTTGAAAGGCCATGTCGTATCATCGATTTCCCAAACGTCGAATAGTAGTGAGTTGATTGCAAACCTGTTTGTCAATCCATCCTATCAGTTTTGTTGAAGTGTTTGGTGTTTGTCCATGTTGTCGCTCATTCTTCCCTCTCCAAACAGTATAGATAGTGGGTTGGAAGACATACCACAGTATAAACCCTTCTACACGGATTTGAGTTTGATCCGAGACGTGATCAATTATTTGGGACCAGTTCGACGTAAACTGTATCTTCCACAGACCCTTGGCAAGACCAGCCCAAATTTAAAATAGCATAATTATAGGAGAAAAACAAATGATCACGAATCTTTATGTTGTTCGTATAAAGAACACTGTTACCCGAGGCACTCCCATTCCACTTCATCATACGATCTCGGGTTGATAGCTTGTCTTGAACCACTAGCCACGTACAAAAGGAGTGTTTGCATAAGCAAACCATACTCCCTTGTGCCAAGAAATCTTGTGACACATAGTTCGAATATGGTTCTAAGTGTTCTTTGTTGAAAAATATAATATGAGACTTTCGGATTTTGAAGTTTCAATATTCTTCACGTATCTAAAAAACCATTGCGAGAATATAGATTACCTAGTGAAATAATCTAGATAACTACCTGCTGACGATTTTAAATGACAAAAGAGGACGTTTACACCGTTGATACAAACAACATTAAAAGATCAACTTTTACTTGTTTTTGCTTTAGAGACAGTTGAATCAAGAGGTGTGCCAAGGTAGCCGTTGCAATTTGATTCAAGACAAGTCTGGCCAAATGGATAGGGTAGAAATGAAAGGATTCATAGACTCATGACTAATTAATAGAATTTTCTATTTATACAAAGTCTACTTAAAATTTTAACTAGCTAAAAATAGACCAGAAGTTTAAATATTTTAGATTTATTTTTACAAATTTAAACTTTTTTTAAAATAGATCCAAATATTTTAAACTTCTACAGATTTTTAACTAGAAATTAGGCCCAAAATTTTTAAAAAGGAAAATTTAATTTATTTTTAAAACATATTTGAAATCCGAATATTTATCTTTCTACCTAAATGATCCTAAAAGGTCGTTTACCATAGCCCACAAATATAATGGGCCGGGACTGGTTCGAGGAGTTGTAACTGTCCAAACGAAGTCTATGTATTATACCATAATGAACAAGAAGAGCTTACCATTACCATGTCTTCTTGTTAGAAAAGGAAGTGCCAAAGTCCCCATAGTTTAAGAAGTTGCATCCCACATGGATGCTCAGGTAACAGCTAATTAATTGCATCACCAAATTGCATAAATAAAATTTTAACGTAATTATACACCTAGATGAATCTGGTCACGTTCAACCAAAAAGAAAAGAAAAAGAAACTAGTTGCAAAACCAAACTTTTAATGATTTTGTAATTTTGTTACTAATATGGATATGTCCTTTTGTGTGTATATATATAGGCATTAGGCAACGATTCAATATATGGGATTTTGCTTGTTGGATTTCCGTTTGTACTTCTTTGTGCTTGTGTTGTGTTGTAGTTTGTATCTCTCTATAAATTCTGTCAAATGTTTTGAAAATAATATAAATACTTAATCTTGTTACAAAAAAAAAAAAACGATCCAAAGGATTTTTTCTATCTAATCAATTCATTATGATTTTTAAATATACACGTAAGTCGATTATATATTACATCTTTACTCAATTGCGTAAATGAGTGACTTCCTCTTCTTAATATTTTATTCAAGAGCTAAGTGTGTAAACTTGACCAGGCTATATACTCAAATACATGCACTAAAATACACTAAGGTAAGTAATATAATATGTTTGTATTTTTCTTTGATTATGACCGTATGATGTATGTACTTAATGATAAGATGAAAGACAGTGTGTTTGAAATATTGGGGATTTCAGTTACATATAATCAACTTCTGAATAAATAATATTTAGTATTTAATAAAAAAAATTGATTAGATTGAAATATCAAAATCTAATACCTTTTCTTCTGTTTTTTCACTTGTTTGACCCCCCAAAAAAAGATAAGAGTAAATTGCAATATTTGAATCTCTGTAAAACATATTATTTTTGTTAAAAAGTAAATTGTATTGCAATGAAAATTGTGAATAGTAGTAAGAAATTCGCAGAATAAACGTTGATCTTCGACTTTAATGACCAAGAGAAGACTATAAATAATAACCACATTATTTAACTTGTGTTTTTTTTTTGGCTTAAGAATAATTCACATATCTTCAACCTAAAACAAATATGTTACGTTCTTTACTGATTAAAATCACTCGAACTTATTTCTTGTTATTACATGTTACATAAATGGCATGAATTTCCATTTGCTCTTGTAAATGGTTTTGGATCTTATAATGTAAGTAACCATTGTATGGAAATATTTACTGACTAACTCGAATGATTATGAAGCAAAGATTGACTACGGTTTAACAAAAAAAAAAAAAACATTTCATGGAAATAAAGAAAAATACAACCATTTTAAAATTATTTGTTAATAATACATTTGAATAGTCGAATTTACATTTTAAATTATGGACGTGGAAACCCGTTCAAGTAAATATGTTGCTATGAAATATGAATACATGATGCAATGCAACTCAAGACCTACACATTAATACTTTCTTAATATATTAATACATGGCTCTGATTTGTCTTACTGTCTATATATATCTGACTGGATATACGATTAAATTATGGCCATGAGGATGACTCATGATGATTAATGTACTTTAACATAATTTAATACATATTGACGCTTTGATTACCACTTAGAGCCAAAACTTGGTAATTATATAGTGACTATAATATAGACATATAGTAGATGAATAATTATCATCCAAGGCCTTGTTAGTATATTTATAATCAGGGGTGAGGCCATAATTTATTAGGAATTAGTTTCTATCAGACTTCCTGTCCACATATTATTTTGAAATAATGAATTAAGTTGCCTTTTGATTACTTCTAATGTTCTGCAACTAATTTTATATATTTCTTGATTGATTATAAATTAAAATACTACATAAACGAGTTGAGAGTACAATTTGATTTTATAGGAATATTATTTTTAAGAGCTATTAGATCTCATCATGTATGTTCTGTAAAATATCATAGGTTAGGGAATTTATGTACCATGGAACATTTTTATAGAACGTACAAGACTAAGAAAAAACAAGGAAATTTAGGATCTCAATATGGTGATAGATGTATGTGGTTTAGTATGGAATTTGACAAAAATTATTCGTGATTATTGATGGAATAACTAAAGATTTAAATGATAAAAATTGTCGTTTATCGCTTTATTTATTATTTTTTTTCTTTTGAATGTAATGTTAAATTAAATTCAAGAAAAAAATAACGTTTTCTAGTACATTGTTATACTTCTAATGCTGAGAAATTGAAAACTTCGAATACAAGAGTTTGGCCTTAGAGTCTAGATGCAAACCAAGCTTGTAAGCCTGAGTTGTATATGTGATCTCCCGCAGCCCGTATCGCGGATAGTTTGTTTCGAACCTGCTTGTCAATCCATATGGCTAGTTGGGTTGCTGATGTCTGATTCTCGCCGTGTCTCCTCCCGTTTCGCTCTCTCCATATCGAGTGGACTGCTATCTGAAAACTGCAGCGTACCAGGAAGGTGTTGATTTTGTCCAACGAAGTGTTTGTTATGCAGGTGACTACTTCCCGCCAGTCCGTAGAGAAGTGGCTATGAAGTAGACGCTGCACTAACTTGTTCCAAATTTCTGACGAGTAGCTACATTTGAAGAACAGGTTGTCCCTTGTCTTCAAATGAGAGTTACATAAAACACAAGTTGACATTGAGTTTGTGTTCCAGTTCTGCATTCGATCTCCTGTGGATAAACGATTCTTCATAGCAAGCCATGTGCAAAAGGAGTATTTTGGTGTCTCATGTGTGAACCACACTCCTTTATACCAAGTTACCTTATTTGATATCTTCCGAATCAGATTCCACGTGTCCTTAGTGGAGAAAGAGTCTTTGTAGGAGTTACCTTTGCCTTTCCACATAAATATGTCCTCTGCATTCATGTTTCTGCCTTGCCTTTTTGTCTCCAAAGCGTTTTCAATCAGATTCAGGTTTTTAATACGGTGTCTCCGTCTTCTTCTAGTTCTCCAAGCCTCAGCCAGGGAAGCGTTCTTTTTTACACCCATGTCAATGATTCCTCTTGGACCTGTCATATCCATCAAACACCCAAGATTAGACCAGTTATCATACCAGAATGAGATCAAGGATCCATTACGAACCTCGCATTTGCAAAACGTTTTTGCCAAGTCCCTGTATTTCAAGAGTTTGCGCCAGATCCACGACCCTGCGCTTGTGTTTTCTCGGATAGACCTGAATATTTCCCATCGTAGCAGACTGGTTGTGATCCATTTGACCCATAATGAGGACCCGTTTGAGACTATTCTCCATATTAGTTTCAGACAACATACATCATTCGCCTCCTTTAAAGATTTCAGACCTAGACCTCCTTCTTGTTTTGGTTTGCATATGTCCTCCCAGGAGACTTTAGCTTTGTTTGCGCTTATAACCGGACCCGACCAGAGGAATGCAGAGCATAGCTTGTCTATGTCACGGATACACTCCCGTGGCAATCGAAAAGCTCCCAACCAGAAGTTCACTGTACTCCATAAAACAGAACTTATCAAATTTAGTCTTCCTGCATAAGAGAGGTACTTTGATGTCCAAGTGCCAATCCGCTTCTTTATATGTTCGAGAAGAGGCTGATAGTCTATTTTGGTGAGTCGCTTGGTTATTAGAGGGAGGCCCAAGTATCTCACCGGAAGCTTTCCTATCTCAAACGGGAATTGGCTCGTTATATCTTGGTGAACTGTTTCCGTTATTCCGGCCAAGTACATAAACGATTTCTCCATACTTATCTTCAAACCTGAGATTTTTGCAAACTCATCAAAGATGCTAACAATCCCTTCTATTGATCGGATTTTCCCATCAATGAGGACCATCATGTCGTCCGCGAAACTTAGGTGAGTAAGTCCAATGTTTTTACATTTAGGGTGGTACCCGAACTACTGCAAAGTTGCTCCGTTATCGAGCATCTTTGAGAGGATATCCATGCTGATTACAAAAAGATAAGGTGAGAGTGAACATCCCTGCCGAAACCTCTCTCGCTTTGAAAGTATCCAGCAAGCTCCCCATTTACCTGGACCAAAAAGGAAGCCATGCTGATACAAAGACTGATCCATTTGATAAAAACCGGTGGGAAAGCCATAGCCGAGAGTGCATTGAGGATGAAAGACCACTGAACAGAATCAAATGCTTTCGAAATGTCAATCTTTATCGCGCAGCGGGATGAGATAGAGTATTTGTGATAGTCTTTTACCAACTCTGTGGCCAGCAAAAGGTTTTCTATTAGTAATCGATCTTTGACAAACGCCGACTGATTCCCCGAGATAAATTTTGGTAACACTGTTTTTAGCCTATTCGCAATTAGCTTGGATATTACTTTATAGATCACATTGCAGCATGAAATCGGTCTATAGTCCTTCATCTCCCGTGCCTCTGTTTTCTTTGGTATAAGAGCGAGAATCGTTGAATTCACACCTTTGGGGAGAAAACCAGTTTGAAAAAAAGATTGAATGGCTATCGTGAACTCACCACCTATATTATCCCAAGTGGCTTTGTAGAACTTTGAAGTGTATCCATCTGGACCAGGTGATTTATCACTTGGCATGGAGAACAACACACTTTTAATCTCGTCTATTGTGACTGGTTTTGTCAGCATCTCATTATCCTCATTAGAACAGCGGAATGGCAAGAGAGCTTGTAAAGCGTCTATAGTTATACCTTCATATTCCTCCGGCTGGTGCTGCAGGAATGTTCAAAAAAAACTTTCTGCTTCTCCTTTGATATCCTCCCTTTGCGAGAGTACACGGCAATCAGAACAGAGAATTTCATTAATAGAGTTGACTGCTTGTCTTGTGACCACTTCACGATGAAAAGCCTTGTTGTTTTTATCCCCTATATCTAGCCAATGTAGCTTTGATTTTTGCTTTAAAAACTTCTGTCCACTGGACATACACTAAACACATTCTAAATATAATCAATAACCATTACTTAGTATAGATTCAGAACATTTATAAATCAAACAAACAAGCCTATTTTCAACTTATGGCTACTCATTTTTAGTTTTAAGTATTTATGGTTACACAAGCCTATTTTCAACTTATGGCTACTCAAGCCTATATATGGAAGGCCACGGCCCGTACCTCGATCCTTCCCCTTACTACTCGTCAATGGTTAATGACCTGCAATGAACCCATCGGTCCATTACAGTCCAAACATCTTCAAGTATCCTTCTCATACTCTTTAGTTTTCTCTTCTCATATACATATACATAATCATTTTTATAATTTAATATACGTTAAACATGATATCAAATCATGTCACCAATGCATTTCACATATCATGTTACTATTAACCTAACTTTATCATACACAAAAATTGACAAAAATCAACAAAGACAATTCTTGAGCCTATACTCGACAACTATCGAAGAATAGATAAGAAAAAAGGTTACTGCATATCCGCAAATACCATCCTCACCTTAGCCTATGGAAAATGAAGAACATCTCTTTTCTCCTTTAGAAAAATTTACCAACTTGATTGCAACCGCATAGTCTTGAACTCCCACCTTAGCTCTCCATCAACCAAGACCTAATTATGAGAGTCTTAAAGACTCCTGCAAAGTTTGGGCTCAAACCAAACTCGTTTACTCAAGTAACAATAAAAACTCGTTATAATTTGCTCTATACAAATCTCTCTTTAGTGCTGCTGGGTTCGGATCGACGATGACCAGAAACTAAAAGAACTTACTTGTTGTTTCATTTGCATTCTTCCTTTTAGATTTGGTGATAGATTTTCGGAACTATAGGTTCTTATGATTAGTGTTTGACAATGTGAAAATTCTAGAGGACCAAAGAGAGCTGCAAAGATCCGTAAACTGTATAACCGAATAGCTTCAGGTACAGTTTCCTCCAGATTTGTGTTTTTACATTCTCAGTGCATAAGCTTCACCAGATCTTGCCATAATCGATTTTTCCTTTTGTTCGTTCTCGCAGTGTAAATCGGAATGAGAATTGGGATTCGCTACACCTTTAGGGTTTTTGTTCTTCTTGTTAGTGTCATTGGGTTATATATGCTATTTTATCTCTTTGATTTTTCAATCTTAGGGATGCTGGGCTTAGGCAGCATATATTGCTTCTGTTGATGTAAAGAAACATAGCGATGCTAGTCTCTGCACCGTTGAAGCTATTGCATATAAAAACTCGTTACAATTTGGTTTATACAAATCTCTCTTGGAAATGTACACATAAGTCAAGAATTAACCGTTAAAAATGTAATCGCACCTTTGAATATGTAACCATTAGTATTATGAAGAACTCCCCCAATTTCCAGCTAGATCTGAAATCAGATGGAACTCCCACGTTCTCCTGAGTATGCTGCGTCAGATCTGTTTTCTAGGGTTCCATGCTTACTAGTTTTTGACATATTCACTTGTTTCTTGCACGGAAATCAACATGCATAACTCAACGAATATAACTCCGATTCAAGATCCGTCAGTTGCTACGAATTCTTGACACTATGATCTTTCCATAGATGCCTTACTTTTGATCACATTCTATCTGATTCTACGGAAATTAGCCTCACAAAACCCCAACTCAGATCTGCCCGTTTTCTTCTTCTTCTTCGACTGATCTCAAAACCACCATCTCTAATCTAATACCAATAGGCTCACCACTGCCTTACCATCAACGTGGAATGGCCTTGACTCTATTGTATCTATTAGGTGTCACTCCAGTCCGTGGCTTCTTCATCACCGACGCAACCAATCTCTTTCTTTTCCTCTAGTGGATCATAATGCTCACTCTCTCTTTGATGTGGTGGCTCAATTGCAACGAAGATCACCTATGGTGGCTCTGCCCACCTCCTCTACCCCTTTATGGACCAAGGCGAAACATTGAAATCTCAGTTCACAAACGGATGCGGCAAGCTCCAACAACAACAACGTATTTCAGCAACCTTGACCATCAAACCTTTCTATCTTTTACTTTCTTTTTTCTTTTTCTCACTAAAAGCAACTAGGGTTTGCTTAAAAGCAACTAGGGTTTGCTTAAATGAGCTTTGTTTGCGGCTTCTCTTACAAAGAATGAGATATATACACATGTATACAAATGGCACCAACGAAAACCCTATTCGTCTTGTGATTTGTTTTTCTTGGGCCTTTAATGGGCTATAGCTAATGATAAAATAATAATAATGGAAGCGGGGTGTTACAATTTCACTACTAATAATAGAGTAGAAAAATACGTATATCGCATAATGTAGAGTTGGGAGAAGAAAACCTTCGCCAGAATTAGCAAGAAAACTTGAGTGTTTCGTCACCACTCTCTACGCTTCAAACCTCACTCATCCTCTCACTCTTCCCAAAAGTACAACAATTACATTTTTTCCATCCATAAAGTTTTTATTCATAATTACAAAAGAAAATATATTAATATCACTGTTATCATTTTCACTATTATATATATATTATTAATATAAAAATAAAACTTAAAACATTATTATATATTTCTCTAAATTATTCAAGACCATTATAATCATGAAAAATGGCGATTTCGAAAAAACTACCTATTTCTTCTGATGAGCAAATAGATGCATGTGAATTACCTTTCGATCTAAAGAAACAAAGCTTAAAGAAAATTATAATCAAAGTAAACTTAAGAACATTTTAGAAAAAGAAAAAGTTATAAAAAAAAGAAGTCACGAGGGAAAAGAATTATGAAGATTTATAAAAAAAGATTCTAGGAAAAATAAACCTCGAATAAAAATATAGGTGAAAGCCAAAATGAGATGGAAATGAGTAAAGGATATCGAATCTACTTTTAAACTAGTATATGTTTTGTATAAAACAAAAAAAAACTATACATACATAATATGTAGATTTATGTAATAAAAATTTACAAATAAAAATAATATTAATTAAGAAGACCAACTTGATTTTCCTCAAGTACATCTAAATTACACCATGTAGATTTTCAGTAGGATGAAATGGATTCACCGTATATGTGTTCCACCAATCAAAAGAGGATGAATATTTTCCGTGTTTTTCACTCGAGCTAATAAGGATAGTAGATTTTTTCCTTTGACATTTTTCGTGATTGGTTATGTGTGTATAGAACAAAAAAAGTGGGTTAGCTTATGTGAAGTTGTTTCATTATAACAAAATTTATAATGGAAATGTTTAGAGAATAATAGAACGTTCATTAATTCAATTTAGAGGTACATTGATTGAAATACATGTTGTCAGTAAAACCATTATTTTTTATGGACAATGCTTCTTTTATTCGGGAAGTCCTAAAATATGTTTTGCGCTAGAGAGAATTGGATGCATGTGAATTAGCTTTCATCCATTTTTGATTTAATGAAAACAAAGCTTAAAGGATATTATAATAAAAGTAAATTTAAGAACTTTTTAGAAAAAAAAGAAAAAGTAAAAAAAAAAAACAAAGTCACGAGGGAGAAGAATTATGAAGATTTATGCTTTTATGCTTCTGCTTCTTCCTTTTCGCATGCGACTTCTGTTTCCCTTGTTTCCCAAAAATGAAAATGAAGAAACGAAAATCTTCAGAGGTTGAAGTGGTTAACAACCTATTGAATACGGTTATGTATGACATTGAAAATTGCATGGCTCCTGCTGGTGTTGAATATGCAAATATACCGAAGCTCATCCACAAAAAGCTAGCAGATTATGGATACACTGGGACATGCAGATCTATGCTGTCTCTGCAAATTCGTGGCAAATCAAGAAAACAATCTAGGAGGCTTTTTGATGATACTTCCTGTGCCATGAACTTCTACCATTTGGGTGATGAAAGTAAGGAATTTCTTGATTTTGTTTCATTTAAATTTTTGATGAATTTTTTTGTAGTATGCCTTAGAACTCGGCTTATTGAGTATGCCTTAGAACTTTCCTTTTACTGAAGGATAACACAGTTCTCATAGCATTTACAAAAATTGTGAAATGAGTAAGTGGAAAAGAGTTTTTGCATTGAATGGATTCTGGTTCTGTTAAGAGCGGTGAATATTTTTGGAGTTCTTTCAGTGACTTGATCCACTGTAGCAAAATGTTTGAGGGCTTAAGGTTGTATGGCGTCTATGGAATGCAATTGATGTAGTCAGATTGCTCTTTGGTTGGTCCTTCCTTGCAGAATGTCTAACACGCTCCTAGAGCCATACACTAAGTAGAGTGACTCTGCAGTAGCTTTTTTGCTAAATTGTTTCTTCTTTTTTTTTGGGATTGAACAGCTTCAAAAAATGCTAGCGACTATGAGTTGCAAATTATGATGCGTAAATGGATGAAAGCAAATCCGATTCCTGCAAACGCTCATTAGCGGAGATAATGGATATAATGGATTCACTAAAAGCAGCTAGGGTTTGCTTAAAGGAGCTTTCTTTGCGCCTTCGCCAGAATTAGAGAGAAAACATGAGTGCTTCGTCACCACTCTCTACGCTTTAAACCTCACTCATCCTCCTCTCGCTCTTCCCAAAAATACAAGAATTACATTTTTTCTATCCATAAAGTTTTTATTCATAATTACAAAAGAAAATATATTAATATCACTATTATCACTTTCACTATTATATATTTTATTAATATAAAAATAAAAAAATTATTTCTATAAATTATTCAAGACTATTATAATATTGAAAAATGGCGATTTCGAAAAAACTACCTATTTCTTCTGATGAGTAAATAGATGCATGTGAATTACCTTTCATCCATTTTTGATCTAATGAAACAAAGCATAAAGGAAATTATAATCAAAGTAAACTTAAGAACTTTTTAGAAAAAGAAAAAATTAAAAAAACAAGTCACGAGAGAGAAGAATTATGAAGATTTATAAAAAAAGATTCTAGGAAAAATAAACCTCGAATAAAAATATAGCTAAAAACCAAAATGATATGGAAATGAGTAAAGGATAACGAATCTACTTTTAAATTAGTATATATTTTGTATAAAAAAAACTATACATACATAATATGTAGATTATGTAATAAAAAATTTACAAATAAAAATAACATTAATTAAGAAGACCAACTTGATTTTCCGCAAGCCTATCTAAATTACACCATGTAGATTTTCAGTAGGATGAAATAGATTCACCGTATATGTGTTCCACCAATCAAAATAAGATGAATATTTTCTGTGTTTGTCACTCGAGTTAATAAGGATAGTAGATTTTTCTCTTTGACATTTTTCGTGATTGGTTATGTGTGTATAGAACAAAAAAAGTGTGTTAGCTTATGTGAAGTTGTTTCATTATAACAAAATTTATAAAGGAAACTTTTAGAGAATAATAGAACGTTCATTAATTCAATTTAGAGGTACATTGATTAAAATACATGTTGTCAGCAAAACCATTATTTTTTAGGGACAATGCTTCTTTTATGGGGGCAAGTCCTAAAATATGTTTTGCGCTAAAGAGAATTGGATGCATGTGAATTAGATTTCATCCATTTTTGATCTAATGAAAACAAACCTTAAAGGAAATTATAATAAAAGTAAACTTAAGAACTTTTTAGAAAAAGAAAAAGTAAGAAAAAAAAAAGTCACGAGGGAGAAGAATTATGGAGATTTATAAAACAATTCTAGGAAAAATAAACCCCGAATAAAAATATAACTAGAAACCAAATTGAGATGGAAATGAGTAAAGAATAATGAATATACTTTTAAACTACTATTTGTTTTGTATATAAAAAAAAAGAGAACTATTTACATAATATGTAGATTTATGTAAAAAAATATTAACAAACAGAAAATAGCATTAACTAAGAAGATCAACTTGATTTTCAGTGGGATGAAAAAGGTTCACCTTACATGTGTTCCACTAAGCAAAATAGGATGAATATTTTCCGCGTTTGTCACTCGAGGCTAATAAGGATGGTAGAATATTTCTTGTGGACATTTTTCGTGATTGGTTATGTGTGTATAGAACAAAAAATATATGTTAGTTTATGTGAAGTTGTTTCATTATAACAAAATTTATAATGAAAATTTTAAGAGAATAAAAGAACGTTCAATAATTCAATTTAGAGGTACATTAATAAAAATGCATGTTGTGAGTAAAACCATTGTTTTGTAGGGACAATGCTTCTATTATGGGGACAAGTCCTAAAATTTGTTTTTCTCTAAAGACAATTGGATGCATGTGAATTAGCTTTCATCCATTTTTAATCTAATGAAAAAAAGTTTAAAAGAAATTATAATAAAAGTAAACTTAAGAACTTTTTAGCGAAAGAAAAAGTAAAAAAAAATGAAATCACGAGGGAGAAGAATTATGAAGATTTATAAAAATATTCTAGAAAAAATAAACCTCGAATAAAATAGAATTAAAACCCAAAATTAGATGGAAATGAGTAAATGATAAATAATATACTTTTAAACTAGTATATATTTTGTATATAAAAAAAAAAGAACTATACATACATAATATGTAGATTTATGTAAAAAAAAATTACAAACAAAAAATAGCAATAATTAATAAGACTAACTTGATTTTTCGCAAGCCTCATCTAAATTACACTATGTAGATTTTCAGTGGGTTGAAAAGGGTTCACCTTATATGTGTTCCACCAATCAAAATTAGACGAATATTTTCCGTATTTATCACTCGAGGCTAATAAGGATAGTAGATTTTTCTCCTTGGACAATTTTTATGATTGGTTATGTGTGTATAAAACAAAAAATGTGTGTTAGTTTATGTGAAGTTGTTTCATTATAACAAGTTTTGTAATGAAAATTTTAAGAGAATAAAAGAATGTACATTAATTCAATTTAGAGGTACATTGATTGACATCATTGATTGAAATGCAGGCTGTCAGTAATGCGTTGTTTTGTAGGGACAATGCTTCTTTTATGGGGACAAGTCCTAAAATTTATTTTGCTCTAAAGAGAACTGGATGCATGTGAATTAGCTTTCATCCATTTTTAATCAAATGAAAAGAAAATTTAAAGGAAATTATAATAAAAGTAAACTTAAGAACTTTTTAGAGAAAGAAAAAGTAAAAAAAATGAAATCACGAGGGATAAGAATTATGAAGATTTTTAAAATAATTCTAGAAAAAATAAACCTTGACTAAAATATAATTAAAACCCAAAATGAGATGGAAATGAATAAATGATAACTAATCTACTATTAAACTAGTATATATTTTCTATTAAAAAAAAGAACTATACATACATAATATGTAGATTTATGTAAAGAAAATTTACAAACAAAAAATAGCATTAATTAAGAAGACCAACTTGATTACACCATGTGGATTTTCAGTGTGATGAAAAGGGTTCACCTTATATGTGTTCCACCAATCAAAATTAGACGAATATTTTCCGTGTTTGTCACTCGAGGCTAATAAGGATAGTAGATTTTTCCCCTTGGACAATTTTCGTGATTGGTTATGTGTGTATAAATAATAAAATTAATTAAAATTTAAATTAAATGAAACAAATATATATTAAACAAACATAAGTTGATTGTTCCATCATCTTTTATGACTTTGCAAACAAAAAAGTTAGTTTGGAGGTTTAAAGTGTTAGTAAAACAATCTTGGTGGTTTATAGTGTTAGTAGAATTCTTTCGAGGTTTAAAGTGCTACCCAGTTACACTTTAGGGGTTAAAAATGTGATTTTCCCAAACAAAAAATGTGTGTTAGTTTATGTGAAGTTGCTTCATTATAACAAGATTTATAATAAAAACTTTAAGAGAATAAAAGAACGTTCATTAATTAAATTTAGAGGTACATTGATTAAAATGCATGATGTCAGTAAATCTATTATTTTGTAGGGACAATGATTCTTTTTTAGTCTTAAAATATGTTTTGCTATAAAGAGAATTGGATTATTCGTATAGAGCAAAAAATTGTATTTTTAAAAATAAGGATGAATCATTTTGTGTAATTATAAATATTGTACAAACACCAACAAAAATTTATCTAAATATTTCTATTTAAAAAGTAGTTTTTGAAATGATATTTAACAATAATTTTGTATCTTGTAGTTTTTTTATTTGTTTTGGGCAAAAAGGTCTTCTAGAATTATATTTAAAGTTAAGTATCTTCATGTAAATTTTAAAATTAGATATAAATTTTAATTCTTAAAATAAACTACTTCTATAGAATGTTTTATATATTTTGCCAAACCGGAGTTAGGAATCCCGATAACAATATTTTGTTTTCGTTAATGGTTGCGGTAACATTGATGTAAAAATAGAAGAACAAAATATAAATAAAGGAAAAATTGATACGTTATAACGAATAAATTATTTTTTAACAATTATTTTCTCATTGAATAAGTTTTTTTTTTTAAAGTCATGTTAGCAATTGTAAAGATAAAATAACAAAAAAAGGATGCAGGACTGGCCCGAAAGCGGATGACGCCTAAAACACATCAGGAAAATGGTGCTCCTTATTTATAACTAAATTTTTTTCTAAGCAAAGTATAATTAAAAAATATGTAAAATATAACCGAAAGTTTGACTTGTTTTTATGAAATTGTACAGAAACATCAATAAAGGAAAGAACGGAGATACAAAAACATCCTATGTTAAGTTTTATGTTTAGATGTTATAATTTTTTAAAAAAAACAGAAAACTTAACGAAGAAAAAATAGAGAAAAAGTAGGACTTTAGGAGGAAAAAGAAAACATACATGGGAAACAAGGAAAGAAAGAAAAACGGCTGAGATTGACGATATAGAAGATTCTGGTGGCGATTGATGGTGTTTCAGCGGAGATCAATGGGTTCTGGCGAAGATTGGAAGAAGAAAAAGAACTGTCAAATAACGAAAATTGGGTTTCTTTGGTTTTTTAGGTCAACTTCTATTTTAATTATATAATTTTTGTTAGGTAATACAATATATGAAATTTAGATAAAACAGAATAATTTTGATTAGGAAAAATAGGAAAAGAAATTGTTTGAACTTTAAACAAAAAACGTGGGCTAGGTTTTGAACCCGTTACAACTTACAAGAAGAGACTAAAAACTAAAAAGTAAAATCCACTACACCAAAAGAACATAACTGACCCTGATGCCCCAAAAACAGTTATAAACTTTGGCGCCTAAAGCCCTTGCTTCATGGGCTTTAGGTCAGGGCCAGGCCTGGAAGGATGTATGAAAACTTGAATCGTCATGTGGATCAGTTAAGTGTTAATAATTTTTTTCACACTAAAATAAATAAGTTATGCAAGTTGGATACAAGTCCCCCATTCTAACTTAACTTCATTTTCATAAATTTACAGTCAAATCTTATCTATTCGTTTGGCAAACAAACCATCGAATCTTATAATGTTTTCATTTTCATATTTTTTGTTATTATTTATTTTCATATCAAAAATGAACATTATTATTATTTTCTCTATCAAATACGGTTGTGGTGAGGATGTGAATTTTAGAAGTTCCTTTTTAAAAAAAAAAACTTGTGTAAAAACTCAATTTTTCAAATACGAATCAATATTATGATTAACTAATTATGTAAAATAAATTTTTTCTAAATGAAAAAAACTTTTTAGAACTCCTTCCATAAAAGATGGATACATTCCATAACCCATTTATCTATATTTCTATCAACATAAAAATATATACTTATGTTGAGAATCAAGCTATAATAGTTTAGTGGTAAGAAATATTGGAACAAAGCGTTAACTCATTCTTTTTTCGATTTAAGTCCTATTAAAAAAGTTTACTTATGTTTGACGAAACATAATAGTACCTATTTCGAGCAAAGTTGTAACCCAAATAAAAATATTACAAGTGCATAGTAATCCGAATTTGTATTTAGGGATCAAATCTATATTGACCAATCAAGCATGTGATAGATTATATAGGTTTAAATAAAAGTAGAAAGAAATAAAGAGTAACAGGAACTCATAGAATTAAAAAATTTTAGTAAATAAAATAAAATAATCCAAAAGAAAAAATAAGTAAAGAGTATTTGGAATGTATATGATAATACCAAAAAATTAATTTAAATGATAGATGGTAAAATCGTAATTATTGTTGATATATTTTACCCTAAAAATGATAGAAATATTCCTCTCTCACTAATGCTTTTTCCTTCTCTTCTCTTACATCCACCAAAATTTATGTCTCTTTTCTCTCTCTAAGAGCACCCTCAATGGTTGGATCCAAATTTGGGATCCAAACAAGATTTATAATTTTAATAATGGAAAATAAAAAATTTAGACACTTTGAATGTTTTTTATTTTGAGACAGTCCAATGGTGGGATCTAAAAAATGAAGATCTAAAAATTTCAAATTTTTTAAAAATGTGTTTAGGTTGTTTGTGTTACAAACTATACAATGTCTGAATCTTACTTGTCGATAAATGTGTGAGCATTTGACCACAAAAAGAGGCCTCCAAGAGAGAGTATCGAAATGTGACACAAAAGACTCAACAAATGATACTCAACTAGCTCGAACAGAACCCAAATGGCAGTCGCAACACCAAGAACAGCAGCTGACAGTTTTTTATCCATCCACAAGAACACATCAGCAGCTGCAAAGAGTGATTGAGAAAAGAGACATAAGGCCAACGACATGTGAGAAGGAAAAAAAAAAGAGATTAAAATTCCACAGAACTCAAAATTGGTGTAGCAATTTTTTTCAAATTGTAACATAAGAGAAACATAATTGTCTTTAATCTAATCAACCAAGTTAAAAACTTTCTCTAGTCAAAAAGATTATCCCTAAAGTTATAAGTCTTCTTTTGGATGCCCAAATCAGCTAGGGAACAAATCTTAAAGGATCGATTCACAAGAAAAATGCAGTTGTGAAAATTATGTAAACATGTTTGCATCACATCATCACCAATTGATCTTATACGAGTAACTATACCCTAACATTGCAGATCAAGCATCAACGCATCATCAACAACATTTGTTTTAGGATTCACACTCTAGTTTCTGTTCTTTTTTACCAGTTAAGGAGCAAACAAAAATTGATCAAATAGAGCTTTATTCAATATGAAGAGCCAAACTTAGCCAAACAACAATATTTGAAAGACCAAAACGAAAAATCATGATCATGAACCAAAGCGTTGTGAAGCCGAGAGAGCGCATGACACATAACTTAGCAGGCCAAGCAGGGAAGCCTATAACTTTAGAAAGAACGAGATCACCCAATCTCAGCTCTCCTATCACCATGGCTTTGTTCACTCCTCTTTTACGCCCAAGAGCCATTGGCCAAACTGACTACAAACCCTAATTTTCTCTAACTTGATTACCAGAATCTATGTTCCTTACCACCATTATAACATGAACAGCACGAAGAGCAAGAACACGAGTAGTCTCTTCCCCAATACCACTTGATGCTCCTAAAATCGAATAAAACATATACATCAATAATTACCCAAATCTTATTTGTTGCTTCAAGATACGTTCTTACAAGCCTGATTGAAACATTCCTATAAAGTTTAATCCTTTTATCCATTAAACATATACAACAACAATTTGGGTTCATGGGCAAGATCAAAACCCAGAAATTAAGCTGTGGAAAGAAATTAAATCAAACCTGTGACAATACCTGTGAGACCAGTATCATCGATTCCATGAGTGACTTCTTCAGCTGTGGAACGAGCTGACAATCCAGATGCTCCTTTCCACCAAAACTTTTCTTTATTTTTCTCTTCCCTAATCTTCTTTACCAAAATCGAAAAATCTCTAACGAAACCCTAGTTGATGATCACACACACACTTGTTAGATTGTTAATTATATAAACTGTGGAATCAATTTTTTTTTCTCGTGAAGGGAATGTCCTCTGTTTGCTTCCGATTTGAGAGAGCGAGAGAGACGATGAACCGAGAGAGAGAGAGAAAGACAGCAAAAAAAAAGTTTCGTCTAATACAGTCCCCCACTTATCGCAGACCGACACGTATGGGTGTCCAACTCAGTTTTAAAAATCCAATTTTAGATACGAGTCTAACGTTTTTTTCTTTTATGATTTATTTGTTCACACTTTTGCCTTAGAACACCCATTTGGATCTACCGATAATGGTGGTCTAATCCTCCACACTTACCTTCTTCTTGATTTATTTGTTCATCAACAAAATCTCCAAATTTCATTATTCCAAATTTTTAAATTGGTTGAATTCCAAATATTAATTGTCTAAATTCTTTAAACTCGTTGAATTTTTCTGATGAGATTGCATTCAATGACCACCCAATTTGAATTTCATAAAAAATCGTCGTCGTCGGCAATTGTAAGATCTCTGTCTCCTGGGTCTCTATCGGCTTAAAGAAACGCTTATTCAATTAAAACCAGGGGCATTTTGGTTATCTTTTTATTTCTCTCTCTCTGGTCTTGCAAATACGGAACTGTTATTAGCGTATTATATCTTTTCAAAAAAATTGGTATTCACCTAATTGACTCTTAAATAAAACTGTAACGCCCCGACCGTCCCTACTAGAAGGCCCCACGTTCTCTCTTGGGCCCATGGGCCCACACCTGTCCGACGGCCGGTTCGCTACGTCCGGGATGCTTTAAAGACTTGTTTACCGACCCTACAAATCACCACATGATATTTCCCCGTGTTTTGTCCTCGCTCACACGGTTCCGACAATCACTTCCCGGAAGGTCATCCATCCTGAAACTACTCCAGCCCAAGCACGCTGAACTGTGGAGTTCTCTCAGGACAGTTGACCGAAAAGATAAGTGCACTTTGGTGACATAGGTGGCCAAATCAATTTTTTTAAACCTCTCCGCATGCACCACCATATTCCTGAAACCGGGATGTTACAATTCACCCCCACTAACAGATCGCAACGTTCTCATTGCGCACCAAGACCGTCACCCCCTACGGTGTGAGCCCTCTTGACTCCACACTCATCTGGGTTTGGCTCTGATAACCTTGTAGCATCCCGACAGTCCCTACTAGTGGGCCCTACATCATCTCTCGGGTCCATGGGCCCACACCTATCCGACGGTCGGTCCAATACGTCCGGGAGGCTTTAAAGACTTGTTTACCGACCCTACAAATCACCACATGATCTTTCCCCGTGTTTTTTCCTCACTCATACGTTTCCGACAATCACTTCCCGGAAGGTCACCCATCCTGAAACTACTATAGCCCAAGCACGCTTAACTTTGGTGTTCTCTCAGGACAGTTGACCGAAAAGATAAGTGCACTTTGGTGACATAGGTGGCCAAATAAATTCTTTTAAACATCTCCGCATGCACCACCATATTCCTGTAACCGGGGTGTTACAAACACACTGACCGTTGCAAAATCATCACCTAATTTATGTAAAAGCATGTAAATAAATTATGGAAAGCATTCAGATTTGTTCTTGAACTTGAATTACTTCTGCAAAATCATCTTACTCTCACACGTAATAATTATATATGAAAGATATTTTCTAAAGACTAAACTCCAGTTTGTTTTAGAAAATTCTAACAAGCATTAAAATCCTTATTATGATATTCATAAAGCACCATAATATCATTTGTTGGTTGGCTAAGGAAACTTTGCAAATCTAAAAATAGATCCATTAATTCAACACCACTTTTAATGGCCATCATTTGTCGCGCAACTTCCATTTTCAACGTATATTTTCCTCTTTATACACATTCGTAAGATTATAAAATGTACACATGATCACATTAGAAGAAGATATCATAGGTTTGAATTAGGATTCACATAGGGTTTAGAGAAATCTCTTAAACAAAACTATGAAAAGAAGAACAACCTAAAAACTAGAAAATCGCACAAAATTGTTGGGCCTCTTTGGCTAGATACATAACGATTTATATACAAAGAGTTTTGTATCCCCCCTAAGTTGAAGATGTTTCTCTGGAAGTTAAAACGCAAAGCTCTCCCAGTAGGCAACAACCTGAGTATTCGCGGTATATCGTGTGATCCGTCATGTAAGCGATGTGGTGAGAGGGAAACAGAGCTAAATATTTTACTCCACTGCTCCTTTGCGCAGAGAGTTTGGGACCTTTCTCCTCTCCACCGCATACCACGAACAGAGATGACTATTTCTCTAGGTCAATTATTAACAACGGCTCGGTTAACTCAATCTCTTCCTCTTACTAGTCTCTGTCACACCTCACTTTATCACTGAACTCTCTGGCACCTCTGGAAATCACGTAATCTACTAGTCTTTGAAAACCGGGTTATCACTGAAGAGGAGACAGTTACTAAGGCCATTACAGCAGCCAAAGAATGGCAAGCAGCACAAGCAGTGTTGCAGCCCGTGCTATGTCGCACAATCACTAATATACCTCTTACTGAGGCTGGTTTGTTACCCTTACCTCTTATTGAGGATGCTACTCTGGTTTTACCTCGTACTGAGGCTTATTCACAAGTGTTACCTCCTTGTGAGATCTTGCTCTGTTTTACGGATGTGGCCTGGAACGCGTCCTCTGGCTCCTGTGGTATGGGATGGATTTTCAAGATTCAAGATCATAGAGTTATCCATCAGGGCTCGGCATCCCGCCGTCATACACCCTTTGCTCTAGCTGCTGAAGCTTTAGCAATGAAAGCAGCGCTGACTGCAGCGTCTCGAATAGAATTCACCTCCATTAGTGTTTTTTTAGACTCTCAAGTCCTCACATCTCTGCTTAATACAAAGACCGCTATGAATGAGCTACAAGGAATTCTCCATGATATTGCCTTGCTTTGCCGTTCCTTTGTTTACTGCATTTTCTCTTTTATTCCCCGTGAGGCTAACCTATTAGCTGACATGTTGGCTAAGGCAGCTCTTGTTTCTTTGAATTGCCCTGCTTTGTAAGGATTCTTATCTAATTTATAAAAACCAGTTTGCCAAAAAAAAAAAAATTCAAAGAGTCAGAGCTCTAGAATTTTGAAAAATAAAAATTTACAAAACCCAAACTTGATGAGGACATCAAGTCATCATCAACCAAGGATATGGAGAAGACACCAACCAGCCGACCAAGAACCCCGTAGAAAACAAACCCGGGCATACCGAAGACATATGTGTCTTTCTTGGAGCATATCAACCAAACCAAGAGGTGTTAAGTTTCAAACCAACTTTTCCTAGAAACTTAACTCAATTGGAGAACGCCTCGAAGTGGAATTGGTTCAAAATAATTCCACACGAAGAAGATATTCAACCTTCAATCTAGCAGACCTCCAATGAACACAATGGAGACATACGATCATTCATAGAAGCACCCCGACCTAACCAGGAAGAACCAAGTTGTAAACCGATTTGTTTTGGAAACTTAATCCATCAGAAGAGCACGGCGAGTTGGATTGATATCAAAACTAATTTTGGGTTGGGAGATATTAATTTTCTAAACCGGTTTTCACCCGACTTGCCTTATTTGAAGATTTTCCAATTTGGCACCTCTCAATCATTTATATGGAGACCAGGAGAGACTCCATATCATCTAGAGGCTCTTGAAGAAGTCTATATGTTCAACCAGGGAATTAAAAGGACCTTTGTCACACCTTCCTTATTTGAACGACTTCACACCAAGCATTCAAGTCCAACGGCTCTTTCTATTTCTACAACTTGACAAACACAATTTGGGAAGACTCTATACAAACCAGAGTCTCTTATTACATGGATATATCATCATGATTTCAAGATATAAGGCGTTCACTCACTTACCATATTTGGCCAAGCCATTTACTCCAACAGCTACAAATCAATGGCTCCTCCTTTGTTATATTTAAATTTATTTTCTATTATTTTTTGCTCATTTTAACCTTATGACCGATGCTCTAGTGACCTGTACGAGCTCACTGTAAGCTCTCAACTTCTTCATTGTAAAGACGTCCTCAATCAAGAAAAAACTGTTTTTTCTTTTCTGTACCAAAGTTGCGAATTCTTTGAGTTTCTTTCATTAGTTCTTATTTGAGTGAGTCAATTATGTTCTTTTGAATCAGCAAATTGAGTTGTTTGAGTGATTCAAACTTCATGTTTTGTTCATCGATTTAGTGAGTCAATCAATTCACCCCATCTCTATCTTCTATTCCATCTTCCCCTTAGCATTGGCTTGGAATCCTCTTGATAATCAAGTGATCTTATATTGGTGTGATTCCGATCCTCCATCAAAATCGATCAGTGTAAAGACATAACTGATCGGTTTCATACGTCTCTGGTACCGACCGGTGCACTAGTGTAACCGGTCAGTCTTCGTCTTCAATGTTTTCTTTGCTTGACGCATTTTGTTACATTTCCTCTCCAAAACTCTTCTATTGACTCCAGCAAGTCCAGAAACTTATAAAGACTGAAAAATATTGAAAACTAACTTGTTCCCGACAAAAACTATCCAAGACTCGATACTAAACTGACTCTAAAAACCGACAAAATTATCATATTCCCTAGACTTGAACTTTTGCTTGTCCTCATGCAAGCAAGAACAATTAAATATCAAATTCCAAAGAGAAAGGTTTTTCGAAAACGGAAACTCACATATCTTTGGTAATATCTTCTTTGCAATTTCCTCGCCTCGATTTCTAGAATTTACTTCATGTACTTATCCATGAGAAGCATCAACATTCCTTATTCTGAATTCCGCGATCCATAGAAATTTTCGGTATATCCAGTTGCATCTCTCTATCTAAGTTTAGTGAGAGTGTGCGGTCTCACCGAGTGAGTATCCATCACGAACAATCTTTACACGCATTCATATAGGTTCTTTGATAGACAAACAATCAAGAATTTAAAAAGAATGCCTTTTGGTTTAATCCTTTTTTCCCTTTTTGTTTCTTTTCTCATTTTTTTTTAGATTAGTAATGAGGAAGAAAGTAGAACCTTCAATAGATGACCAATGGGTAGTAGACAACTCTAGTACACAACTCACACCTAAACGAGGCAAAACTATATACATTCTTCTTAAGAGCGTCGCCTTGACAAATAATATTTCTAGCAGATTGAGGTTCTTCATCACGCCTACCGTTCTTGCATTCACAAGCAGTATCTTAAATCATTAAAGCATTATCTTTCTTTAGATATGCCATTGTACAACCAAAATATTTTTTTATTTCTATCTTGTTCGTATCATGAAAGCTAAGAAAACGTTCTTCAACCTCGTCTGATGCTCTTTTATAAGCGCCATCACAGAAACATATCTCCCGTCATCAGCTATAGATTTTTTGGATTCCGCACCACATATATGATTTTGGTCTTCATCACTTTCGACATCTTCTGCATCTTGTTTTTTCATTAGAGGCTTGCTAGGCTCTTCTTGGTTGGCAGTAACATCTTTACCAGTGATATCTCTGTATTTTATCTCTTTTTAGCAAACATTTCTATTGCATTTAGCTTAGTATTCCTCTCCAACTCATTGCATTCATAGTCCTTTTCATACCATTTTCATCACTTAGCTCGATTTGCATTGCATCGCATAGCATATTGCATATTGGATGTGTTTCAGGTACTTTGGAGCTTATTTGGGACTTAATGGAACGAAGAGGAGCTAGCTCGATGTTGGAGCTCGACTTGGGGTCGAGTTAGGAGGAAGGAAGTCATTCAAGAGGATCCAGAATCGAACTCGACCAGATGGACTCGACTGGAGGTCGAGCTGGTGATCATGTGAAGAAGACAAGTTGAACTCGACGTGCTGGACTCGATTTGACGTCGAGTAGGACATAGGAAAGGAGCCAACTTTGAAGATCACACCCACTCGACTTTTCTTCTCGACCTGACGTCGAGTAGGGTCTCCGCCGCCTTTCTATTTTGTCGTTTTGCTAATTAGGACAACCTAGTATTTTGCTATAAATAGGGGTACACCCTAATATCCAGGAGATATTCCGTTTACCCTTCGGCTTTTCCGCTAATCTTTCTAAACCCTAGTTTTTGTAATCGATTTTGCCATTGAATCTTTGAGTATTTGCATTTTGTTTCTTCATCAAAGTTGTAGATCTTTCTCTTATCTATAACATACTTGATTTTCAATGAATTCTGGGTTTGTGCAATTTTCTGGGTTTTTAGCTATGGTGTTCTTGAGTGTTCTTGAGTAGTTTTGCAAAGTTCTTAAGGATGGGATAGGTTGTTAGTGGAATCCTCTGTTTCTTTAGCTAGCTAAGTATAGTATTGCATGATTTCCCTTCTGATTTAGTAGTTCTTAGTGCTATTTCCTCTCTGATCAATTGGAAGTTGATCTCAGACATTTCCATGCCCACAAGGTGTTTGATGAAATGTCTGAACCAACTATTTCAGAGATTTACATACTCTAGCCCAAGAGATTGGATGTTTAGAATGTTTATTGACTATATTAGATTGAATCTTAATGCCTGCTAGGTTATATTTCATCAATGAGAATTGAGTTTGAAAGTGATTTAGCTTGAGGATCTCTGTCATGAAAGTGGATTGATTTGTATTTGAATCTATTGTCTAGGGATAGCTTGATTGAGTTTGTTAGCTAGTTAAAGGGATTGAGGAGTCTAGCACAATTCACTGCATTCTTAGGTTGTTAGTTTCCTTTCTCAAGCTTATGCATGATAGTTTCTGGTCTGTAGTTCATTACTTGCTTTGTTTAGTTTACTTTCTCATGCTTTTGAATTCGGTATTTGCATGTTAATTGGTTGCTTAGGATCAATAGAAACACACAAAACTCTTTCACAATTGGCTTGACTTATTTGCTTTCTGTTTCATATCTTGAATGCTTGCAATCACACTGAGATTGGATTGATAACCTAATATACTACAATGGCATGTGTATTAGGAATTGATACTTAATAGAGTAAAAATCCTACTATCAACCAACTCTCTAAATGTTATGCTCAAAAGGATGTTCATCATGGACCAACTGAATCAAATGTGTTACTTTTTCGCCATCTTCCTCATTAGAAAAAGATATGTCAACCCCTTATCCTGGAATTCTTTATTCAAGAATGAACCTGTATTGACGTGACAATCCAATGCAACAGAATGTGGTAATTTACATAAGTAGGTTAACTCTGGAATTCTAACCACTATGGACATAAGTAAATAGACTTTACGAGAAATATGATATTGTAACAAACAATTATTCAATAAGAGATGGACAAAGCATGGTGGATGGTTATATATAGATAAAGTGGTATATTTATTGTTATGACACTAACACAACTCCAAGACGTTCATTCCCATTCAAACATTTGTTTGCTATTCGATGGACAACGATGTGTAGTTTATAATTTTGGGTTTTAACTAAAGAAACAAGATTCCAAACTATATTAACGCATGACTAGCGGACAATTATTCAATAAGAGATAGGATGCTTATGTGGATAATGTTGTATGCTTATTGTTATGACACTATCATCTTATAAGCACATATTTTTCAAACTAAGATACATGGATATCTAATGATATCCAAAGCGAACATATGTTCAACTAGAATTGGACAATGTGTCATCCAAATCAGCCCCATCCACTACATGATGTCCATGAAGAATTGAACAAACGTATGTTCTCATTCCCGGCCAACCGTGCCATCAAGTTTACATATAAAAAAATCACAAATGAAACACGTACAGTGGTAAGTGGATGGTCAATTGTGGTAACGTATAGGATCACTTATTTGTGCCTCGTCATTTAAATCATCGAATACATATTTTTCAAACAATAACCATTCATAAATTTTAAACTATAAACCCTAAACCTTAAACACTAAATCCAAAACATTAACACTTGATCATTAACCCTAAACCCTATAAATCTAAACAAAAAAAATCATAAACTTAATTTAACAAAGAGAAATATCAATGGATATGCATAGACGAAGCGATAATTAACTCCCTTCTTTTTACACTGTTCCCTCGCTTCTGTTCATTTTTTTTTGACGCATGTACCCCTATAGCATCAAAGGAGTCGTATTTAGATTATAGGGCTGTATCATTGCAGACGGTAGGAGAAGATTTTGCGAGATATTGTTTTGGGGAGTTGTGTTTATTTAATTCTTTCTTTTAATTTTTTTCTTCCCCAGTTTCCGAACAGTCGTGTTTGTTCTCATCATATATGAGGAGGAGAGACGGTGTTTTGAGGCTGAAAGAAAAAGGAAACAACTCCCCAAAACTGTCCTCTCGCATTCTTTTTCTCTGGTTCTGTTTTTCTTGCAAGGGGTTATCTCTCAGATCTGGGTTTTGTTCTTCTTCTCTTTTCTTGTAATTAAAATCGATTTTTTTCAGTTTGATTTTGCTTTCAACACCATGTTTATTGTTGTCTAACTAGATTTTATCTTTTTTTCTCAGAACCGATGCCTCCGATTCTGCTTCCTCCCCGGTTGATAGCGTTTGGTCACGAACCTCGCGGCGAGAGGGTTAATGTTTATCAGAAGATGAAAACCCTTTGCGCTATCTTCAACGCTCTCGACGATGGTGAACGGCAGTTCCTTTCTCGATCTACTTTCGGTCAACTATTGGAGTTTCCTAACAAACCCGCCTAGTCTGCGAGCTTTGGGATTTTTATATTGGGTAGACAGTTGGAGGTGGCGAAGCCGAACGAGATTTGGGTGCTATTTGCCGGAATTCCTATTCGTTTTTCTTTGAGAGAGTTCAAGATTGTTACTGGTTTACCTTGTGGAAAGTATCCGAGTTTGAAGAAGAAAAAGAAGAAAGGCACTGCGGGGATGACGATTCCATTTTACAGTAAGTTGTTTGGCCTTGAAGAAGATGTAACTGTAGACCGGGCTATTACGATGTTGAAGAAAAGGATTATCTCCGATGCCGATATGAGGATCCGATGTGCTTGCTTAGCTATCGTCGATGGTTTTCTTGTCCCTACCTCTCATTATCCTAAGATTGTTAAAGCTCATGCCGAAATGGTTGAGGACGTGGATGCATTTCTCGCTTACCCTTGGGGCCGTCTCTCTTTTGAGATGATGATTAAGTCGATAAAAGAGAGGGAAATTGAACAATTGGCAATTACTTGTTTTAGCGTTCAGGGGTTGGTATACGCTCTGCAATTGGTTGTCTTACAGGCAGCTCCATCTATTCAAGATGGACCTGTAATTGATGAGATCATTGAGTCTGAATCTGAAGTCGGCGATGTCGATGTTGAAGATGCCCCTCGAGAGTCTGTCCCTTTCAAGCTAGGGAATGCTAAAGTGTTGGATAAGAAATGCTCGGTAATGTCCTTATCTCTTTAACTTTGTTAATATTTACTAACATTGTTATCAGTAAATATTGTATAAGTTACCGATAATTATGTCGTTAATCACTACCGCCTTTTCCCCTTAAGCAAGTTAACGCCACCTGATATTATTATCTTGGTTGTTTTGCAGATTCGTGTTGATACCATTATTTGTCCTGATTTTGTGTTGGATCCGGAGGAGGATTTGTCTTGGTCTAATGATGAGGAAGATGAGAAGGTCGATAATATTCTAATGTTTTATGGTGAGGGTCTGATTTTCAAGAATGACATGTTTGTTGGTGGAGTTATCCCATCCCAGTTGAAATTAGCTTCAAAAAAACAAAAGCGTGGTGATAAATCCAATGGTAGTCGTACTAGGAAAGCTGCCAAACTAACTAAAAACGGTGGTGTTAGGAGCAGACAAGAAAGACCTATCCCTGAGGAAGGCGGGAGTTCAGGGGTTCCTTCGTTGGAGTCTATTTCCCTTTTGTTGGATGCCAAACTTGATGGTCAGGCGGAAAAAATCATTGCCGCCGTGACTGATTGGTTCACTAAAAACACTGTTATTGAAGGCGAAACCTCGAAAGAGCCTGTCAGTGGGTCTACTCGTCCTAAGAAGGCTGCCAACAATGGTGACGATGGTGTTTCTAATTCTGATGGCCTGGGTTCCAATGGTGGTAATGATGATTTTGGATTTGATTCTCTTCGCCCCTCCCGTGGCCATGCTCGGTCTCATAGCCGCGAAGGAACTTCTAATGTCGAGGCCACTGTGGATGGAATTTTATCTTTCTACTCTGAGAAGGTTTCAACTGGTGTTGGTTGCAAGGAGGCGGGGGTTAATTTTTTTTTTCTTATTAATTTCTGTTTTTGTGGGTTGGTGGATTATTTTCTTGACTATGGCTTTCTTTTTTTGTTTTTAGCGGGAGAATGCTCTTCCAATGGATGAAGATATTCTCCCTGCAAGCGATGTGGTCCATAATTCCCAGGTGGGCGAGTATTCAATGGTGGTTTTTGGCTAAGTTATTTCATAGATTAGGTGTTATTTTAGTTAGATGCTAACAGTTATTTTATCATGAAATATACAATGAGGCTTTTTGTGTGTTTCTTGTTTTATAACATTGTTTGTTAATTTTTTTTTAGGGCGTTAACAATGTTACAGCTGATGTTGTCCCCCCCACAGAATGTGTTGTTGAAGATAACCCCGAGGTTAGTTGTTTTGGTTTTTGTGGGGTAACTATTAGTAAAATGTGGGCGAGTTGTCAATGGTGGTATTTGGCTAATTTATTTCAGATATTTGGTGTTACCTTAGTTAGATGCTAACAGTTACTTTACCATCAAACATACAATGAGGCTATGACGGTGTTTTATTGTTGTTTAACTAATTTTTTTAATTTTTTTGTAGGGCGGTAACAATGTTACAGGTGATGTTGTCCCACCCACAGAATCTGTTGTTGAAAATAACCCAGAGGTTAGTTGTTATGTTTTAGTGGTGTAACTGTTAGTAAAATGATTTAATCTATATAGTTGTTAATTTGTTATTAATGGAGTTTAGTTAACCAGGTCTGCGTTTCCCCCCACTGTTTAATTAAATTTTTTTTTTTTTTGGTTCTAGCCGGAGAACATTGTCCCAATGGATGAAGATCTCCCCTCCCCAGGTCTGATCGATGATCCGCAGGTAAGCTAGTAGGCAACGATAGTGGCGGTTTTTGTTACCTAAGAGATTAGTTGTTATGTTATTAGTTCGCTAATAGTTATCTTAGCATCAAAACATATAATGTGTTTTTTTTTTTCGTTGGATAACAATTACCGTAGTCATTTTGTTTTGCAGGGCGCTAAGAATGTTGCAGTTGCTGTTGCCACCCCTCCCCAAGTTGCTGGTGAAGATGATTCTGAGGTTAGGTGTTTCGCTCTTAGCATGCTATTAATTTTATTAACATCTAACAGTGAATGTTTTATTAGGCCGCTAACAATGAGTTTGTTTGATAACAAATACTGTGGTTATTTTGTTTTGCAGGGTGCTGACAATATTGCAGGCGCTGTTGAACCCACTCTCCAAGCTGGTGGTGAAGATAATTCAGAGGCAAGTTGTTACGTTTTTAATGTTCTAACAATTGTATTAACCTCTAACAAATAAATTCCTCCTTTTTTCCTGATAACGATAATTGCGATAAATCTTTTTGTAGGTTGCTAACAATCCTTCTATCGACGACGACCTCCCCTCTAAACGAGTTGTTAACGAGGCAAGATATTAAAAATATTTTAGCGACGATCGCCCTCTCTTTTATCGACGTAATCATCATCTTGAATTCTCTGTTTTTTGCTAATTTTGTTTTTTTTTTCTTTTTCTCTTTAGCGCGTGGAGAATATTTCAGTAAATGAAGCATTTATAACTCCCAACGAATCGATCGTTAACCAAGAGGTTATCTGTTATCTACTTATTGCAGTCATTATCTAATTAGTGCAGTTATTTGCTTGTTACCTGTTTCTTAGCATTTGTTATTGTTTTGAATGGACAGGTTCAATGCTCTTAGCCGACAGGTGCCGTTGTGCCCCCCCCCCCCGCCTAATGCTGTAGAGGAAAGCCAGGTAATAGGTCTATTTTATAATACAAGATAGAATATGTCTGTCTTTTGCAATTCTGTTTTTGCTTCTGGCTTGATTCATTTCAATTCTTTAATTCTCGCCCAGGGTGTCCCTGCGTCGGATGATGGTACTGTTGGCGAGGAGACGTCTGTGGGGATCCCGGATATCTCGGTTAGCAGCTAAATTACAACCCATATTGTTCTCATTTCCTTAGGCTTTTCTTTCCTCTTCTGTTCTACTCTCTTTGTAAAGATTAATTTTTGGGTGATAACGTTATTAGGCACTAAACTATCTATTTATTTTGGTTTTTGGAATTACTTATAACTTTTTTGGTGGTTTAAAATTTCAATTTTATATTTATTGAGGTACTTATATTTATCAATGTATTCCTCCACGCTAGCCAACTTTAATTTAAATATGAAAGGTTAACGTACTAAGAGTCTTTTTAATGTCTCTCTGTTCTTTATTTTCTATGTCTATTTTTACTTAGTCTCGCACTCAATCTGTTTGTGGGCTTGATATTGATGGGAAGATTAGTGGTGAACCTCCCAATGAACCTGTTAGTGTGATAACTATTTAAAATTTAGTCATAATGTATTACCGGTCGTGTACTTATGTTGTCTGTTTTTTCTTAAAAAAATTTGTGAATAAGGCTGCTCTGCCTTCTGATGGTGGGGTTGTGTGTGATGGAGAGGCGGTTGATATCCCTGAGGCTGTTTCTATTGATATGGCAGCAACTAATGATCTAGTTGGTATTTTGAGGGCTCTGACTTGTCATTTATCTGATATTTTTTTAATTATATATGTTGTTTAGCATTTAACTTTTCTATTACTCCCATTATTTGTAGGCTGTTGGCAGGGGTGCCCCTTCTGTTGTTTCCTCCCCACGCAGGGGTCCGTACTCTTTCTAGCAAGCTAGATGGTCGATTCCAGTATGATAAGAAAACGAAGTTGTTAGTTGGTCATCCATCCCCTGTTGTCAATCAAGCTAACGTTTGCGTTGACCCTGAGGAACGCTTCCAAAATTCACTGAAGAAACTCAAGGCGATAAGGTATTGTTTATTCTCATATTTTTTAGTTTAGCCTATACAATGATTACCATTATATTTCACTCTCGATAATCTTTCATATAATCTTGTTCTCTCAACAGTTCTATTAGCATTTATGGTGGTGTTGCTCTGTCTAATAAAGATATTTTGGATTTAATTGACCGGAAGAAAAATCTTTCAAGCAAGGTACCGTTTTTTTAAAATATATTCTATTGAGTGAGTTTTATATTGGGTTATTTCCTTTTATTTCAATTTTTTTTTTTTTTGTCATCCCCTTAGGTTATGGATGCTCTCATCAAGTTTAGTCGTCATTTGTTGAGGACTGATGATGCTGATGGCGAGAAACTTCGTGTTGAATTCCTTGATTCAAAGTTAGTTTCACAATTCTGCCGTCAATTCCCTAAGTTTTCCCGATGCCCGTCCAAAACGGAGTTCCAATTCCCAGCGCCTCTAATTGATCTCCTTTCCGGTGCTGGGGAATCTGACCGTGTCCAGTTATTCACGGAGGCTGATTACTTGTATCTGCCTTTTAACTTTGACAAGAAGCATTGGGTAGCTTTAGCTGTTGATCTTAACTCCCGGAAGATCATTGTCTTGGATTCAAATATCCAACGCCGCAAAGATTCTGCTATTCAGGATGAGCTTATGCCTCTCACAGTAATGCTGCCATACCTTTTCAAACAGGCTGCCTTCAATCCTCTTATGAGTAACTGTCTGCAGGATCCATTTTCTATAGAGCGTCTTCTTATCATTTCTCAGGTTGCTTCACCCCTTGATACCGGCATCTTCTCTATATTCCTGATCCATACTCATGCTACCGGGGGTGTGTCTAATGCGTGGATTTCGAGGTTGGCGGCCTTCAAAGTGAAGTGAAAAAGTTAGTGTCGGCTTTAATTCTCGCTGGCGGTTACTAGCTAACTCTAATGTTATCGAAATCCTTTTTCAGTGGTGTTTATGTTCATCGGATCCTGTCTCCCCTTCTTCTTTATTGTGTTTAACTAGGATTTTATCCAAACTCTTCCCTTAATATCTTTGGAATTGAACGTTTTATTATCGTAGCATCGTAGTTTATTATCTCCTATCATAGTTATCTGTTATTGAAGAAGTTAACTTGGTAATAATAGACTATCGTTATCAGATCGTGTATGTCGTTTTGATTAATTTTTGCGATTTCTGATAGAAGGTTTAATGGGCTAGCTTTTTAGATAGTCGTTATTTATTTTATCGTCTAACGTTATTATCGTCTAGCACACAAGCTGTCTTATAGCTCAGTTCATAGAGAAGTTGGCTCCCCCAGTGTCAAAATGTGTCAAAATGTGTCTATCGTTATTATCGTCTAACGTTATTATCATCTAGTACACAATTTGAGTTGTTTAACACAATGTGTCAAAATGTGTTATCGGCGTTATTATTTTCGTTATCTGCTAGTTGTTATATCGGTTTAAACCGTTATCCTTTTCTCCCGTAGTTTAGATTACTTTCAACTTAGTTTTTACATAAGTTGGCTCTCAGTTTAATATACATGCTTCATCGTATCGGGACAACATGTGCTTTAATCGGTATTTTTTTTATTATCTTCTAGCTGTAATATCTATGAAAACTGTTTTCCATTTGCACCCGATGTTGACCTCATTTCCAGCTCAGTTCATAGAGTAGGTAGCTTCCAGCTTAATACTCATGTTTCAACATATCGTCGTTGTTATATTTAATTACCTGCTAGTAGTTATATCGACTAACTTGGTTACCCATTTTAAGTTATTTGTTAACAATTTTATGACATCTCGATTTTTTGTAATTTTCAATTTTTATCCCAATTGTAGCTGTTAAATAATATCAGATAACTAGGATTTTATCCAAACTCTTCCCTTAATATCTTTGGAATTGAACGTTTTATTATCGTAGCATCGTAGTTTATTATCTCCTATCATAGTTATCTGTTATTGA
The DNA here is from genome assembly GCA_905216605.1 of Arabidopsis arenosa. NCBI lineage: Eukaryota > Viridiplantae > Streptophyta > Magnoliopsida > Brassicales > Brassicaceae > Arabidopsis > Arabidopsis arenosa. Next base: position 5,548,653 of record LR999455.1, on the reverse strand, counting down.
AGAAGTTAACTTGGTAATAATAGACTATCGTTATCAGATCGTGTATGTCGGTTTGATTAATTTTTGCGATTTCTGATAGAAGGTTTAATGGGCTAGCTTTTTAGATAGTCGTTATTTATTTTATCGTCTAACGTTATTATCATCTAGCACATAAGCTGACTTACAGCTCAGTTCATATAGAGGTTGGCTCCCCCAGTGTAATTTGAGTTTTTTAACACAATGTGTCAAAATGTGTTATCGGCGTTATTATTTTCGTTATCTGCTAGTTGTTATATCGGTTTAAACCGTTACCCTTTTCTCCCGTAGTTTAGATTACTTTCAACTCAGTTTTTACATAAGTTGGCTCTCAGTTTAATATACATGTTTCATCGTATCGGGACAACATGTGCTTTAATCGGTATTTTTTTATTATCTTCTAGCTGTAATATCTATGAAAACTGTTTCCCATTTGCACCCGATGTTGACCTCATTTCCAGCTCAGTTCATAGAGTAGGTGGCTTCCAGCTTAATACTCATGTTTCAACATATCGTCGTTGTAATTTTAATTACCTGCTAGTAGTTATATCGACTAACATGGTTACCCATTTTAAGTTATTTGTTAACAATTTTAGGACATCTCAATTTTTGTAATTTTCAATTTTTATCCCAAGTGTTGCTGTGAAATAATATTCCATCACGATAACTTACTTATCCGAGATTATTGTCGGTTAGCTAACTTTGGGGCATAGAGATTTCTCTATCATTGAAACACTTAATAAACATTGCCATTATATTGAACATTCCTTCCTTAAAGATGGATGGGATACGATAATTTTACATTTAGGAAACAGTAGCCGTACGTATATACAATGAAAAATTTTCTGATCCCTTGAGTTCCTTATTTATTTCACATCGCCAGGCCAATTTCTTTGTTAATTCTGACAACATCCATCCATCACTTTACTCGCCAAAAAACGTCCTTGCTTCCGTTCTCTATGGCCCCTGCATTCCAACGAGATACAGTAAATATTCCATAATTCATTTACTAACTGTTAAAGTATTTATTACCGTTATTGGGCCATTGCAGGTTGCCCTGTTATGACCTAATGACTTGCATCGTGAGCATCTTTTCCTTGATGTTCTCTACAAATGTAACAGAATGTTACTACCTAATAAGCTTAGCATATAAGAAAGTTAGTAGTGTTTATCATATATATAGTTCACGGTGGTTACCTTGAACTCGCCTCTTGAAAATAATCTTCGTTTCCTTGGGCGGCCAGGCGGTCTCCGAACATATGGTGGAGCCAGTTTCCCACCCCCTACATCATTTGGGGAAGGAGTCAGTGTCTCTGTGTCGGGTACCGGCATTATTAGTGCTTGGTAAGACAACCTAAGCTAGGGGTTGGTGTGATGGACTCCAACTAACGTGTCCACTCTGATTCCTTCTTGTATTACTGCCGCTATGGCATGAGAGCAAGGGATTGTTAGCAGCTTAAACTCCCTACACGTACTTGTTCTCTCCCATAGATTGACCGCAAATGCTGCGCCTCCTTTTTCTCTAACTTCATATAGCACATCCCCAATCTTTATTACAGCACATCATGCGCCTTTCTCGTAATTTTCGATTACCATATCGTGCACCTTTGGCGGTAGGATATTGTCCTCAAGCTGGGCAGCTTGCCTCCTAAGCGCAAATCATGTTACGAGAGTTGTGCGGATAGACTCTAAGATTGAGATTACCGGGTAATCGCGAGCCATGGTTAACACATTGTTTAGCGACTCCGCAATATTACTTGTCATGAAGTTATATCTATTTCCAACAAAATGGGATCTTGTCTAATGCTCAAACCCAATACCTGCCAGGTAGTCAGCGCACGGCCCATGTTTAGCCCTAATTTCAGCAAAAATCCGGTTAAAGTCACTTAGGCGATAAGCCCTCGCGGCACACGATACCAATGCACTTAGCTCCTCAGATTTAAAGTAAACCTCAATGTTCCTTTTCAGGTGGACGATGCAAGCAGCATGAGATGACATTGGGTAAACCTGCGCAAAGATTAGAGACGTTAGTGTCTATCTTAGCATGCGTAATAGATATTGATGAGGACATCGAACCACCAAGTCATATTATTCAAGCTCCCTATGTACCAAGCGGCCCAATGACTAGGACGAGGAGCAAAGGCCTAGAGAAGAAGTTCAACATCTTCCTGGAACAGCTGGAACGTGAAGGACTGATCCCTCTAGATCAGTTTGAATCCATTCGCCTAACCTCATCCGAGAGCTCCCAGCTAAAGGCCGTTTTGAACGAAGTACCACCAACGAGTCAGGACGATCCAGGAGACGAGCTACATACCAAATTGAAGCTCTCTGAGTCTACTTTCCAGAGAACCAAAGAGCTTCCAGAGATCAGCTATAAATCTCCAGATATGGGCCGAACAGCAAGTGTCTGTCTGGTGGACTCTCTAATAAACAATGAGGCCAAATGGGCTTTATTCACCCCCAAACTTGAAGTCCACTTAAGCACGTGTTCTTTGGTGCTAGAAGGCATCTAAGAAGGCTCTCATTTCGTCCAGAAGACTCCAAGACCAAAGAAGAATCATGTTTTAAAGTCAAGAGAGCAAACTTACCTTAATCGGCACCCTTGATATTCTCTTTTATTACCAACGTCTCTTTCCTTTATTTTCTTGATTTTGTGTTATGTCTTTCCTTGTTTTTCTTGCAGGATTTATGTGTTTTTCTCTTAGAATAAGTTATGAACCTGGCTATATAATGCCTTGAGTTGTAGTCCTTATTTTTCTCACCTTTGATTAATAAAATTGCTTGTTTGTGTTTCACAAAATCTTTTGCTCTCTAATTCGTGAGTGTGTCCGAATTCTTGAGTGTTCTAAGAAGTATCAATAGACTTCCACATCTATTGTGGTTCTTGTCGATCCATCCTCCATCTCCATCTTATCCGAGTTAGTTAGAGAGGTCCTTAGACCGGCTAGTGACTCACCCCTAATTTGGCTCAAGACTTTTAGCCAAAGCTCATATCATTTTTGGTATCAGAGCTTCAAAACCATCCTATTTTATCAGGTTATTTCGTTCTTTTCTAAGTGTTTCAAATCTGTTTCTCAATTTCATCATAAAAAACCCCATAAAAATAAATTTTCGTCTATTTTCTTGTTTCAATTTTATAAAATCCATAAAAAATTTTTTTTTTTTTTTCCTTGCTGTTTTAGTTCATTTAATCATTAGAAAATCCAGAAAAATTTATGTCATTATTTTTAAAATTCGTTTGCTATTTTTCAAATAATTAAAACCAAAAAAAAAAAAAAAACCAAAAAAAAAAAAAAAAAAAAAAAAAAAAAACCAAAAACATCGTTGCTTTGAAATTTATTTTGTGTTAAACTTTGTCTTTAGTTTGTACTGGTCATTTACGTTTGTTAAAAATTCAAAGTTGAGTTTCATAGGTTTTCCATTCACATAAGATTTGTGATACGATTGGTAGTAAGAAGATCAAGTCGATTGTTTTGTTATCTCTTACCAAAGAATTTGATACTCTGATTTTTAAATACTTTCAGGTGAGATGGGTGAAAACACCGGTGATCCCAATGCTGCTATGATGCAACTGCTGCAAACAATGCAACGACAACTCACTTCCATGGAACAACGGTTAGTCCAAGTCGAGCAACCTCGAGCAAACCGCAACCAAAGACAAGAGAATGGTGTTGATCGTAATGATGGTCAAGAGACTGACTCAAGTGATGGAGAGCCACCACAAAACAACCGTAGAAGAAGAAGGGCTCAAAGAAATAATCAAGAAATGGAAGAAGAGGAAGAAGACCGTCTAAGGCCTAATTCCATGAATATGAAGCTCAAGGCTCCTACCTTTGCTGGAAGGGTAGATCCAGAAGCTTATCTTGAGTGGGAGCAGCGAATGGAGCACATATTTGCCTATTACAAGTACACCGACCAAAAGAAGCTAGCCTTGGCCGTAGCTCAACTTACCAATCACGCTTTGTCTTGGTGGGATCGTGAAGTTAGTGATAGGAGAAGAAGTGATACTCCTCAAGTGACCACATGGAGGGAAATGAAGCAGCTTATGAAGAAGAGATATGTTCCCACCTACTATCACCGAGACCTTCAAAAGAAGTTCCGGAAGTTAACTCAAGGAACAAAGAGCGTGGAAGAGTATTTCGAAGAATTTGAGCATTTAAGGAATAGGCTGGAGCTTGACGATGATGCCGAGACCACCATGGCTCAATTTCTTGATGGGTTACATGAGAAGATCTCTCATAAAGTAGAAATGCATCCTTATCACGACTTGAAGGACATTTTACACCATGCTATACAAGCTGAACACCACATCAAGAAGAAGATGTCAAGCTTGGGGAGAGTCAAAACTATTCAAAATTGGGATCAAGGACGTGCCAAGACACCTTTTTCATCAACCTCCCAAGTGAAGCCCTTGGATAAAGGCAAAGCCGTGGCTATTGACAATCGATTCAAGTCTAAGTCAATCGAGCCTAACCAAGGTAAGTTCCCTAGCCCTAATAATTCAAGAACTCGTGATATAACATGTTTCAAGTGCAAGGGCAAAGGACATATGGCTAAAGATTGTCCCAATACAAGAGTAATGATTCTCACGGACGCGGGAGAATACGAGTCACAAGATGAAGTAGATGTCGCCATGGATGATGTTGTAGTTGAAGAAGTTGATTGTGAACCTGAGTATGGAGAATCACTGGTCATAAGGCGTGTCTTGAACCTCACGGTTCATCCCGATGAGTTAGCTCAAAGAGAAAACATTTTCCATACCCGTTGCACCGTCCAAGACAAGGTATGTAATCTTATCATAGATGGTGGGTCATGTACTAATGTTGCTAGTGAGTACATGGTTTCAAAACTCAGCCTTGGACGGACTAAACATCCTCATCCATATAAACTACGATGGCTTAATGACAAGGCTGAGATGAAAATCACGGATCAAGTACAAGTACCATTCAAAGTGGGAAAGTATATGGATCAAGTCTTGTGTGACGTGGTTCCTATGCAAGCTTGTCACCTTCTACTTGGTAGACCGTGGCAATTTGATAAGGATACCATGCACCATGGGCGTAGTAACATGTATTCTTTTGTCCATGATAAAAAAAAATATAATCTAACTCCTCTTACCCCGAATCAAGTGCATGAAATTCAAATTAAGATGCTTAAAGAGAAGAGTTCTTCTTCTAAGAGTAATTTTCTGATCAAACCTAGCTACATAGCTAAGACACTCACTTGTAAAGAACCGGTATTACTAATGATCTTTAAGGAAGTTTTGAACGCAGGTTTTAGTGCTTTGGAACAAGATCTTCCTAAAGAGGTGAAGGACCTTTTGAACCGGTATGCTGAGATATTTCCAGATGAAATACCCCCTGGTCTACCTCCTATAAGAGGAATTGAACATCAAATAGATTTGGTTCCGGGTGCACCATTGCCCAATAGAGCCGCTTATCGAGTTAACCCGGAGGAAGCTAAGGAGTTGGAGAAACAAGTGAAGGATCTATTAGACAAAGGCTACGTGAGAGAAAGCCTAAGTCCATGTGCTGTACCAGTCCTCTTAGTACCAAAGAAAGACGGAACTTGGAGGATGTGTGTGGATTGTCGAGCTATCAACAACATTACCATCAAATACCGACATCCAATACCAAGGTTAGATGATATGCTTGATGAATTATCTGGATCTAATGTGTTTTCTAAGATTGATCTTAGGAGTGGATATCATCAAGTAAGAATGAAGGAAGGTGATGAGTGGAAAACGGCTTTCAAGACCAAGCAAGGTCTTTACGAGTGGCTAGTAATGCCATTTGGGCTTACCAACGCACCTAGCACCTTCATGAGGCTTATGAATCAAGTTCTAAGACCTTACATCAGTAAGTTTGTTGTGGTATACTTTGATGATATACTTATTTATAGCCCTACATTCGATGATCACCTAGTTCATTTGGAACAAGTTATTCAAACGCTTCAAAAGGAAGGTCTTTATGCCAACCTTAAGAAGTGCACCTTTTGTACTAATGAGCTTGTCTTCTTAGGCTTTATAGTGAGTTCACAGGGACTGAGAGTGGACGAAGAGAAAGTCAAAGCCATACAAGAATGGCCGACACCAAGCAACATTAGTCAAGTAAGAAGCTTCCACGGCTTGGCTAGTTTCTATAGGAGATTTGTGAAGGATTTCAGCACCCTTGCTGCACCACTCACCGCTGTGATAAAAAAGGACGTGGAGTTCAAGTGGGGAGAAGCCCAGGAGCAGGCTTTTACAGCTCTAAAGGATCGGTTATCGAATGCACCGGTTTTAGCTTTACCAGATTTCACTAACACTTTTGAGATTGAGTGTGATGCATCAGGATTAGGTATTGGAGCTGTGCTCACTCAAGGAGGCAAACCAATAGCCTATTTTAGTGAGAAACTCAATGGAGCAACACTCAACTATCCTACGTATGACAAAGAATTGTATGCCTTAGTCCGCGCCATGGAGACTTGGCAACACTATCTACTCGCTAAGGAGTGTGTGATTCATACGGATCATGAGACCTTGAAGCATCTAAGAGGTCAAACTAACCTAAAGAGAAGGCATGCAAAGTGGCTCGAGTTCATAGAGACGTTTCCCTATGTCATCAAATACAAGAAGGGAAAAGACAATGTAGTAGCCGATGCACTTTCAAGACGACATGCTCTCATCTCTACAATGGATGCTAAGGTTCTTGGTTTTGAATTGATTATACCTTTATATGAGTCTGATCCTGACTTTGCAGAGAGCTATAAGAATCCAGGCAAGGGAGGTCACGTGTCCTTCTACATTCATAATGGCTATCTCTTCAAAGATAAACGGTTATGTATCCCGCAATGCTCTTTAAGGGATCTTATAGTCCGAGAAGCTCATGGAGGAGGATTAATGGGTCACTTTGGCGTGGAGAAGACTTTAGCCATGCTCAAAGAACATTTCTTTTGGCCTCATCTCAAGAAATCAGTTGAGACTTTCATTGCGAGATGTATTACTTGCAAGAAAGCAAAGTCTAGAGTCCAACCCCACGGTTTGTATCTTCCCTTACCGATTCCTACTTCTCCTTGGATTGATATTTCCATGGATTTTGTGCTAGGTTTGCCCAAAATCAGGCACAAGGACTCCATATTTGTCGTAGTGGACCGTTTTTCCAAGATGGCTCACTTCATACCATGTGCTAAGACCAACGATGCTACCCAAACCGCGGATCTCTTCTTTAAAGAAGTTGTTAGATTACATGGCGTTCCAAGGACTATTGTGTCGGATAGGGACACCAAATTTCTCAGCCACTTTTGGAGGACATTGTGGAAGAAATTAGGCACCAAACTACTATTCTCAACCACGTGCCACCCGCAAACTGATGGCCAAACCGAAGTTGTCAACCGCACGCTTGGAACACTTCTACGAGCAACAATAGGGAGAAATCTTAAAAATTGGCTCGATGCCTTACCTTTTGTTGAATTTGCTTATAATAGAGCTATCCATAGTGCAACACTAATGTCTCCATTTCAGGTGGTCTATGGATTCAATCCCAATACGCCTTTGGATCTCACACCACTTCCACAAAAAGACTTCTTAGACTTAGATGGTGAAAAGAAGGCCGATCAAATCAAGAAGCTCCATTTAAAGGTTAAGGAGAGACTTGAGAAAACGAATGAGCAACGAGTTAGAGCAGCCAACAAGGGTCGGAAACAAGTTATTTTTGAAGTAGGAGAATGGGTGTGACTACACATGCGACCGGAGAGATTCCCCAACCAAAGGAGCTCTAAACTTTCACCCCGAGGAGATGGACCATTCAAAATTTTGGAGAAGATCAACGACAATGCCTACAAGCTAGATCTTCCAAGTGAGTTCAAAGTGTCAACTACTTTCAATGTTTCTGACCTGGCTCGTTTTGATACAGGAGAAAACGTTTTGGGGTCAAAACCACATGAAGAGGGAGGGAGTGATGAGGACATCGAACCACCAAGTCATATTATTCAAGCTCCCTATGTACCAAGCGGCCCAATGACTAGGACGAGGAGCAAAGGCCTAGAGAAGAAGTTCAAAATCTTCCTGGAACAGCTGGAACGTGAAGGACTGATCCCTCTAGATCAGTTTGAATCCATTCGCCTAACCTCATCCGAGAGCTCCCAGCTAAAGGCCGTTTTGAACGAAGTACCACCAACGAGTCAGGACGATCCAGGAGACGAGCTACATACCAAATTGAAGCTCTCTGAGTCTACTTTCCAGAGAACCAAAGAGCTTCCAGAGATCAGCTATAAATCTCCAGATATGGGCCGAACAGCAAGTGTCTGTCTGGTGGACTCTCTAATAAACAATGAGGCCAAATGGGCTTTATTCACCCCCAAACTTGAAGTCCACTTAAGCACGTGTTCTTTGGTGCTAGAAGGCATCTAAGAAGGCTCTCATTTCGTCCAGAAGACTCCAAGACCAAAGAAGAATCATGTTTTAAAGTCAAGAGAGCAAACTTACCTTAATCGGCACCCTTGATATTCTCTTTTATTACCAACGTCTCTTTCCTTTATTTTCTTGATTTTGTGTTATGTCTTTCCTTGTTTTTCTTGCAGGATTTATGTGTTTTTCTCTTAGAATAAGTTATGAACCTGGCTGTATAATGCCTTGAGTTGTAGTCCTTATTTTTCTCACCTTTGATTAATAAAATTGCTTGTTTGTGTTTCACAAAATCTTTTGCTCTCTAATTCGTGAGTGTGTCCGAATTCTTGAGTGTTCTAAGAAGTATCAATAGACTTCCACATCTATTGTGGTTCTTGTCGATCCATCCTCCATCTCCATCTTATCCGAGTTAGTTAGAGAGGTCCTTAGACCGGCTAGTGACTCACCCCTAATTTGGCTCAAGACTTTTAGCCAAAGCTCATATCAGATATTGGGATAAGTTCCATTGTATCAGTTAACAACATTGTTACCTTGCGGATGCTGGCATAAATTGAGGAGTGCCTGTCAGACACAAACACCAACTCCGGATCATCTGGTATAGCTTCTGTCAGCTTAGTCATGAACCAAGTCCACGCCTCATCGTTCTCGCTGTTTACTATCCCAAATGCAATGGGAAACACTTGAAAATTCGCGTCTTGTGCACTAGCTGCAATTAAGCATCCGCCATATCGTCCTCGTAGGTGAGTCCCATCAATGACTATCACCTTCCTCATGTAAGCATACCCTTGAACACATGCATGATGCGCAAAAAAACAAGTACTTGAATCTCTCTACGCCAGAGTTATCCTTCTCTGTCTCCATTGCTACTAGGGAATTTAGATTTGTCTCTAAAAGTAGCTTGAAGTATGGTTGGATTAGAGCGTAACTTCCCATAGCTGATCCCATTGCATTGTCCATAGCTATTTCTCTTGCCCGCCAAGCTTTCCAATATGAGACGTTGAAGCTGAATTCCTGGCGTAGCATCCTTCTCAGCTCATTAGCTCGTGGTCCCCTGCCTACTCCAATATATTTTGTTCGTATTAAATTCCCAATTACAGCCGTTGAACCTTACTTGTGGAAGTCTCCGCTAGCATCCACGCTACATGTGTGGTTTGGTGTTGTGCTTCTTACCTCGAACCGATCGCTATCTGCCAGATTAGTTGCATAAACCCGCCACAGGCATGTATGGCTGACGCAGACAGCCGCCACGACATTAGGCACGGATTTCGCATATATGAAATGGAACTTCCGGCGAATCGCATGAATGGCTAATTTCCTTGCACAATCCTCTTTGGTTTCAAAAATCCTCCCGATGTAAATGTCATCTCCTTCGTAATCAACATCCTTTAGGGCTCGTTGGAGAGCATCTGAGAAGGAGAGGAACGAAGCAGCTGACATTAATAATAAATTCACTCTTTAATTACTTTATTATCCTGATATCGTAGTTACTTCAATAACTACTTTCTTATCACATATGGATAAACTATTATTTAGCGCTCTAAAACTACTGTTACCTTCCTCCCCTGGATCGTCGAAATATGGGGGTGCATCTCTGTCATAGAATACCGTTGGAACGGGTGTATCCTTCACGATCATCTCTTTCCTCTGTACTTCCGATACTCTTGTGTTAGTTGATGGCATCCCTATTTCTTTAGTGGATAATTCGTCCTCTATCATGATACTTTTGCCTTTATCTATCATTGTGGTAGGTTGAGGATCCACAATCAGAGGGCCATCAGGATAAGAGTAAAAGTGTGCCAGTGTTTCGTCACCTACAGTTTAAAGCATTTAATGGTTGTTTTAAGAAAAATAGCGGATAATATATTGATTATTAGCTAACATACCTAATAGCGATAAGCTGTTGTTGTTCGACGAGCCACTATCATCCATTAGGTCTTCGGTACTGAAAGAAATGCTTGTCGAAAGCGAGGTTGGCGTTCCGAAGGTTGAATCGCTTGACGATAAAGCGACCACTGGCGGCCCAATAGCTGGTGCTTCTGAACTCGCTAGAGTTAGACGCAAATCCGCATTTGGATCTCTCTTTGACTGGCCGCTACTTCCGAAATCTAGGACCCTCGCTGTTTTCTCTTTGTCGCCCACGTTTGTTGCATTAGTTTGAGTTCCTCCTAGGGTCATTTGGGTTGCACACATCTCTCGCCACATTTCTTCCTGTTGGTTTTTTTCGCCACATTTCTTCCTGTTGGTTTTTTCGCCACATTTCAAATAAATGATCCCTCTCCCTCTCCTCGTCCTCAATAACTTTCTCTTTTCCCTTTAAGCTTGTAATTGCTCCTGGGTGTGTTACTTTTTGTGGCGTCCCGCTAGTCCCGCCTGTAATTTCCATGTTGTCTCTTATGGTTACCCCTCCATACGTGTTGTGCTGCTCACCGCCTTTACTTATGTTCACCTCGTTCTCCTTTCCCATAGTTGTCATACCGTCTGCGTCACCTGAAACAGGTTTACTATTAGCGGATAACCAATTTATCTACTAATGTTATTATCCACAATTATTGTTGATTTTGAGCTGAAAATATATGCTTGATTAAATTGTAATAAAATCTGTTAATATCATTAGCTTCTAATTCTTACTGCAATATATTTAGGAATTTAGTTATCAGTTGTGGACCTGAAATGTTGCGTAACATTTGTGTTAGCGCGGTTCCCCAGACAGCCCTCGTTTCTGCGCTATTCCAGTATTTATCCGATATTTCTTTTGAACTTAGGCCACTTAGATCCATGTTACTCCGATAACTATTAACGTTTCGCTCAGTCCCACCTCGTATAATCCTCATCCGCAGATGGACTTCATCTAGATCGGCTCTTATCGCCATGAACAGAGTCATGTCCTCATCGTCTAATATGTCGATCGGGTTTGCACGTTTCCAATCAGGGCCCATCATCCACTGTGGCCACTGGTACGTTAACTCGATATCGTCTTCAGGACGCAGTGCTAACTTTTCTTTTACCGCCATAACCACTTTCGCAAACCCATCTTGCTCTCGCAGGCGTACTCCTAGTGCAAACCCATCCATCTGTGAGACGTGTTCGAAAAAGCCGTTTTCATCTTTTTTCCATTCCCCAGGGACCAATCTCACCACGAACGCCATTTTTACCTGCTGGAGTTTTCAGCAATAAAAAAGTTGTTAGTGTTCTTGTTATTCTTACCTATGAAACCCTAAATTTAAAAAATTCACTCTTCTCAACATGAACAATAAAGTACGTAATACCCAAATCTTTTACTTTTACCTTTATGCTTTGATTTCTCTGTGTGTTTATCTTCCTCTTGCATTAAAGTTGTCGGAAGCTAAGCTTTTTAGTGTGATAAAACTGGGTTGTTGCAGCAAAGCGGATATAGTGCTAATAAATAGACAAACGTCTATATTCGATATACCCACAACCCAATATATATCAGTTGTAATGATTTACCGTATCTTTATGTTTCCAATGCCGGCGGGCGATATCTTCCAAGATATCCTTAGCATTTAATGCTGCCGCACCTACGCTATAACTGTTTTCGTTTTTTCGGTTTTGTAGGGGCTTTTTCGTCATAATTTCTGTCGGGGAAGAGAGAGGTTTAATTACGTGATCTTCATGCATAGATACTTAATATTTTCATCCTCTGGGCATAGATATTAATATAGCCCTTTAACAAAACACTTCAAAATACACATCCACATTTGATAAATTACACATCCATATGTTCTTTTAAATGACTAACTACAAACAAGTATTTATCTACAACATCGCAATTGATCATTCACCATATGTTCTACTATGAGTAAATAATGTATGATATAATTTTTTATACCAAAAATATAGTAAAATGGGTCTTAAAATATATAAAAATATAATTATAATTTATAGTACAAAAAAAATTGTTATTGCTGTTTTAACACATTTTAATTATGCGAAAAAGAAATAAAAAAGTAAGAAATAGAATAAAAACAAGGAAGATATTATAATTATCTAATAGAGAGAGAAGAGAGAGGGAGAGAAAGAGAATGAGAGAGTGTATCCTTGGGTATGGGTAAATGGATTGAGAATAGATTGATGTAGTTGGAAGGCAAAATAGACAATAACTATATAAAAAAAAAGTGTGTTTGGATTGAAAACTGTGTAAATGTTCCCATAATTCAATCATAATCGTAAGTAGAAAAATCACAATTAAAAGTATAAAACTATTATATTGGCTAATTAACATCTAGGGGTGTCAAAATGGTTTAAAATTGATGGATCAATCCAAACCAATCCAACTCATGGATCTAATGAGTTGAAAATTTGGATATTAATATGGATTAATAGATTAAATGATTTAATGAGTTTAATGAGTTGGATTGAAATGGTTTGATTTAAAATGGATTAATGGGTTATCCATAACCAAACCAATAAAAATTAAATAATTGAAATCTAATATGTAAACCAAATAGAACCGAATTGAATAGCTAAACCGATTTTAGTAAACCGAAACAAACAGAATTTTCTAAAATCGCTTAACCATCGATCTCTCTCGGCGTCAAATCTCTCACTGTCGATCTCTCTCAATCTTATGGTTTCACCGGCAAATCCATCGACAACGTTAAACGACGAAGCCAACAACGTCGTTCACCGGCAAAGCCACTGACACTCGAATCCCTCATCGCCACTCATGGAATCCTTGGTCGTCGTTTTGGGACATGGTGTCGAACTGTCAATTGCGTTAGTGTAACCGTGTCGCAAGCGTAAACCTTTTTTGTGATCAATTTATGAACCAATGATCATAGATACAAGTATTTCGATGGCATTGATAGTGACAATTTCGACTATACTCCATGACGGAACTTCGCTATGGTGAGTGATGATCAAATTAGGTGATGATGATGATGATGATGATGATGATGATGATGATGATGATGATGATGATAATGATGATGATGATGATGATGATGACGACGACGATGACGACAGCGACGGCGACGGCGACGGCGATGGCGACGACGACGGCGACGGCGACGGCGACGACGATGACGACGGCGACGGCGACGGCGACGACGATGACGACGGCGACGGCGACGGCGACGGTGACGGTGACGGTGGTGATGATGATGATGATGATGATGATGATGATGATGATGATGATGATGATGATGATGATGATGATGATGATGATGATGATGATGATGATGATGATGATGATGATGATGATGATGATGATGATGATGATGATGATGATGATGATGATGATGATGGTGGTGGTGGTGGTGAATTGATGATGATGGAGTGATGAAGATGATGATGGAGTGACGATGATGATGGTGGTGGTAACATGATAGTTAGTAATTATCAATTAATTAGGATTTAAATTATAAGAAAACTATGTTATGGATCAACTCATTAAATCCATTAATCCATTCATTTAAATGAGTTATGGGTTAATCCAAACCATTTGCTAAATCAATATGGATATAGGTTGGTTTGGTTTGGTTTAACCAACTTGACACCCCTATTAACAACCAATAGACAGAATAATCAGAAATAAAAATAAACAAAATGAAACTAAACAGTTTTGAAGGCACAATCAAGATACACAGGAGAAGGAATTAAGTTTTCAACTTCTCTTTTTTTTTTTTTTGGACAAAAAAGTTTTCAACTTTTCTTAAATCGCAAAATTCAACTCTTGTAGATTGCGTTATCGAACCTTGCTTTCTATCGCCGAGATCCCCTAAAACAGCGAAAATAGATAAATGATCTTACAACAAAAATAAATTTGCCAAAATTACATAAAATACAAAAATACCATAGGTACATGGTTACTTTGTTAAATATTTTTCTTTTTGGATTATACCTTGTAGTTTCCCTTAAACTAATTACACAGTTTTTACTTTTTACTTCTTTCACTTCCACCAAACAATTCCCTTTATATATATCTTTTGACACCATAATTCTCTTCTTTTTTATAAACTTTAAAGTATACTAGATCATCACCCGTACTACAGTACGGGTTGAATTTCATTTATTACAAAATTTATATATTATATAGTTATAGAATAAAATCGTGATATATTATAATAGTAAGTAAAAAAATATTAATTTTTTTAATGTCAGTCCATATATATAATATTAGAATGAATATATTTTTATTTTTCTGTAATCCTCAATTATGGATATATTTTCTAAAGATATGAAAACGGAAAATAATATTATTTTCAAAAAAATAATATTGTTTGAACAATGAGTTAATTTATGTTAACAACCACAAAATGAGAGTGCATATAATTTAGTTAGATCAAAAATCAAAATATCATAAATGAATCGCATCTAAAACGTAGATTATTTTGAATTAGTTAAAAAAGTTAGCTATTATTTTGAATTAATTTAGGAAATTATTTTTTCAAATTCTAATTCATTGGTTGTTGAAATAGAGATTTGTTTGACCTAATTACGGAATTTACCAATTATTCACATAATCGAATATGTTATGAACATATATTTGGTATATAATAATACCAAATTCGATCCGTGTGTGGAGTCTATATTTTTATTTTACAATCCCTATGAAAATATTGTGGCACAATCTATTATTCATTATTTCCAAAATTGCTTGCAGAATTAAATTTTCAAATATTTAGAAGTGTCAAACCTTATTTAACTCATCTCATCATAAAATCTTAAAATGTCGTCTATTATAAGGATCATAACTTTCTATCATATAATACATTGCTTTTAACCCGCCGCCTACTATAAATATATTAAACATATCTTTTTAGAAAATCAAATTAGTATTTATAATTTTTTTTATCTTTTTAATCTATTAAATATTTATGATATTCTTTAATATATTAAATTAAACTTTTTTTAAATGTTCCAAATTAAAATCTTTAAAAAATTTATTGTAGTATGTAAAATTATGAATTTAAAAATATATATATATATATATATGAAATTAAATATAAATATTCAAAATTAGTATAAGGATCATAATTCATTTCATCATATAATACATTATATTTAACCCGCCGCCTATTATAAATATTTGTTTCAAAAAATCAAATTAGAGTATTTGTATTTCTTAACTTTTTGATCTATTAAGTATTGATGATATTAAAAAAAAAGGAATATATTACTCAAATATGAATTTTTGACCCGTTAAATTTGTTCTTTCATACATTGAACAATTTGTATTCGTTTTTAAAAATTCATATCTTTGTATATGCGGAAAAAATTTACTTTTTTTTTTATTATGTAGATGATATAATAATTTATTTATTTTATAGAAATAGAATAATATAAAGATTAGAGGTGAAGTATAATGATTAATAACAAATTAATGTGATAAGTTAGATATCAAATCTTATATGTTCATTTTGATTGGTCATTCTTTTAAAAAAAATTAATAATAGATTTTCGTTTTTATAATTAAATTAAATTAATTAAATTGCAAAAAATAGTATTTGACTTATTTATCCTTAATGAGTTGAATTAATTTACTCTATAAAATTTTATTTCTAATGGCATTCTTAAGTAAATATTTACAAAAAGAAATGTTAGTTAAGGGTATCTTATAAAGTGTACTCCCCAAATAATAGTATAGGATTATATACAAGTCAGTAAATCCTAAACACTGCGTCGATTTTCTCCAAAATCCAATCAGCACCACCTAAGGTCATATTAATCGGCAGCCTAATACAGTGAATTTAACTATTTTATTTAATTTAAATCTAATTCACCTATCTTGGCTAACCACGTTTCTCATTATCCAATAACAAACAAAATCCAATTTTTAAATTTCTTTTTAAAGATTATAGTGTCGTAAACAATCACAATTTCCATCGTCAGCAAACCAAAATCGTGAGGCCTATAATTCCCCTTCATCTCCAAATCATTTCCCCTCAAAATTCTTCTTTAGAAGATAAATCTTCTCTCAGAAAATTTTCCTAATTCTTCTACTTTGGTGTCTGATTCTAGCGCCAAAACCATTTTCCGATCATTATTCCGGGACAATTTCATCTGGGTTTCGATCAATTTAGGTCTTTTTCATTCCTACTTGTCTAATTTTGTAAGTTCTGAATCAAAGCTCAAATCTTTTTGTCCAAACAGCTAAATCAGAATCCATTTTCTGGGTCAAACCAATTTCAATCAAAATCAATTGGGTTTGGATCAATTTAGTGTTTTTTTATTCCTACGTGTCGAATCTTGTAAATTTTGAATCAAAGTTCAAGTCTTTGCTCAAACAGTCAAATTTCGTTTTTGTTTTTTTTTAATCGATTTTGTCAGAATCCAATTTCTGGGTCAAACCAATATCGATCAAAATCAACTGGGTTTGAGTCAATTTTAGGACTTTTGATTCCTACTTGTATAATCAGTTGAATCAAAGTTCGTCTCTTTTAAGGTTCGTTGCTTCAATTATTGTAGAAAGATTTGTTTTTGTATGATGTCTTATGTTTTGTCTCTAATGAATTTTGACAGCTTGCAATTTGAAGATGACAATTGGTGATGTTGCTCCAATTCCAAGGAGGAACAGTTCTTCCTCTGATGAAATTGTTGCTCCTTTATTACCAAAGTCTCAAGGAGATGAAGTTGCTTATGATGAATTCAATGGAGCTTCGTTTAGTGGCGCGGTTTTTAATCTCGCTACGACTATAATTGGTGCTGGTATCATGGCTTTGCCTGCTACGATGAAGATTCTTGGACTTGGACTTGGAATCACTATGATTATTGTTATGGCTTTCTTGACTGATGCATCGATTGAGTTCTTGCTTAGGTTTAGTAAAGCTGGGAAGAATCGATCTTACGGTGGTTTAATGGGTGGTTCTTTTGGTAATCCTGGAAGGATTTTGCTTCAAGTCGCGGTTTTAGTTAACAACATCGGTGTTTTGATTGTTTACATGATCATTATAGGTATAGTAATCCTCGTTTTTCGACTTTTTGATATTCTGTTGCTACGGTTTGTTGTTGAATCTTGTTTTTGTGTTTGAAGGTGATGTGTTGGCTGGAAAGACGGAAGATGGAATCCATCATTTCGGTGTTCTTGAAGGATGGTTTGGTCACCATTGGTGGAACGGAAGAGCTGCTATTCTTCTTATTACAACTCTTGGTGTATTTGCTCCATTAGCTTGCTTCAAGCGAATTGGTTAGTGTTTTTGAGTTCGAACCTGAATTGTCTGATTCGTTCGTTGTCGTAGATTCTCCTAGAATGGGATTTGGATTGTGAATTTTTATGTTTGTTCCTGATATATGATTATGCTTTTCTTTGCAGATTCTTTGAAATTTACATCTGCCTTATCAGTGGCTCTGGCGGTTGTGTTTCTCATTATTACAGCGGGAATTTCGATTATGAAGTTGATCAGTGGCGGTGTGGCGATGCCAAGATTGCTACCAGATGTTACCGACTTAACATCTTTCTGGAATCTCTTCACAGTTGTACCCGTTCTTGTCACAGCATTCATATGCCATTACAATGGTATGTGTTTGCTTAGTCATTAATTGGATACACAGCTTTAAAGAACGAAAAAAATCTCATGTTTTCGGTTTTTCTTGATTCTTTTCAGTTCACAGCATTCAGAACGAGCTAGAAGACGCCTCTCAGATAAGACCTGTTGTCCGATCAGCACTTATGCTCTGCTCATCTGTTTACATTATGACAAGCATTTTCGGGTTCCTCTTGTTTGGTGATGATACTCTTGATGATGTCCTTGCAAACTTTGACACCGACCTTGGAATCCCTTTTGGTTCTATCCTTAATGATGCGGTTCGAGTTAGCTATGCGCTTCATCTGATGCTCGTGTTCCCAATTGTTTTCTACCCTCTTCGGATTAACATTGACGGGCTCTTGTTCCCTTCTGCCCGATCATTATCTACCTCAAATGTGAGATTTGGTTGCCTCACTGCCGGTCTCATCTCTGTAATCTTCTTGGGTGCAAACTTCATCCCAAGCATTTGGGATGCTTTCCAATTCACTGGAGCAACTGCTGCTGTTTGTCTCGGCTTCATCTTCCCAGCTTCTATTATACTAAAGTAAGTTTATTGTTTATATATATCTCCACATCATCCTTTGCAGATTTGGTAATTAATTTCAATTGTTGCTATGTGGTTGCAGGGATCGTCATGGCAAAGCAACAAACAGGGACACAACCTTAGCCATTTTCATGATCGTTCTTGCGGTATTGTCCAATGCAATCGCCATTTACAGCGATGCCTATGCGCTATTCAAGAAGAACGCCCCTCGTGAGTAATCCTGGAATGAGAAAATATGCAGTTTGGTGTTTCTGAATGAAGAAGAAAAAAAGCGTTTGTTTTTTCTTCTATGTGAAATCAAATAATGAAGAAGACGAGACCTCTCTTCTCTATATGTTTGTACTATTGTTGTTGAGTGTTCTAAGCGGACTTTTGCTTGCTTCTGGTTAAATACCACCATGAGTGTTGTTTATAGAATCTCTGTATAAAAATGTAATGCAGATACATATTTTGCCTTTTCATGACTCTCTTATCTATATATTGACTGCTTAATATTTATACATATTTGGTTTTTAGAGCATGCCTAGGCGCAAAGCCACCTTAAGCGACAAGAAGACCGCCTTACGGTGACAAACCGAGTCTACACTGTAGATTTCTTATGGTAAATGCCATGTAATACGCGTGAACATATTCTAATCTGTAGTATCATTCATAGTTTATAATAACCAAATCAAGCTTTTGAATCAAACATTGACGAGTGACTTGTTAAATTCCAAAGCACAAGAGGAAGTAAGTGGAAAGAGATAACAAACCAAAATCAAACAACTAAAGTTAGATGTTTTGGATCCATGTGTGAATGTCTGTGAGTGTGTTCATGTTTCTTCTCTTACCTCACTTAGCTGTTGCTGTAGGCTTGAAACAATCTATGTTGCAAAATCCTACTGATCTTATCATCTCCCCAAACCTGTTACCATAAATATCATCATCATCACCATCATCATGATCAACATCATCACCATCATCATACAAATCTGAGAAATTGTTTTTTTACCTGTCAATGCTATTCCTCCCTTTCTCTGGTTGTAGTAGTTGCTGTTCCGTGGAATTACTCGGTTTATCAGTCCCATCAACGCTTTTTCTTGTTCTCTCTCGCTTATCAACGCTTGCTCTCGCTTTATCTGTACTCAGCTTCGGCATCTCTCTTTGATCTGTGCTTGTTCTTGATTTCTCTCTTTGATCTGTGCTTGGTCTTGCAGGTTCTCTAATATCTGTACTGCTCCTCGCCTTCTCTGTTTGCGGCACAGGTCCGTTTCTAAGATGAGGCGATTTTTCAATCGCTGATACAAATTTCCTCAGATGCTTTATGTATTGCGGGTATAACTCTAAATCACAATGGTTCCCTCCTTTGATCCAAAGCGGTTCATATTTTTCTTTACACAGATCGAATAATTGCTTCCCATGAGACCAATTTACAACATCATCTGATGTTCCCTGCATGCACAACCGAAATCCTCGGATAAATAACTAAACGACTTTAAAAGAAAGAAAAACCGAAATGGATACGAGATGATACGTACGTGAATTACCAAAACCGGACATTTGACAAAAGATATCTTCTCGATATTCTGCAATTGCAAAAACATATTAGAACCGTAGTAATATCCGAAATCAGGAAGAAAAGCGGATAAGGAGAATGTAATATTGCCTTGTAAATGTCAAACCAGTAAGTTCGTTTGACAGGGTACATGACTCTAAGACCGGAAGCAATTGCACTATGAAGAACAACAGCTCGTAGGTTAGGTAACCGAGAAGCCAATTCCAAAGTCGGACCGCTTCCTACAGATTGTCCATATAAGATAACATCCTGTTCCTTCACACCATATTTCTCCTCCAAACATCTATACACTGCTTCTATATCGCTATACGTGTTCTGCTCGCTAGGCTGTTGGTAAAAAACCAAAGTAACAAACATCATTCTTGAGAAATTTGATTGAATAAAATCAAACACAATGGATCATACCTTCCCTGAAGACCTCCCATAACCCGAATAATCATACCTAAATCATAACACAATCACATAAACAAATCAAGATTCATACAAAATGTTACTCACTTATGTCTGATCTAGCAACTAGAATTTATTCACAAATTCATCCTCAAATACTCATATGATTATCTCTTATTTGTTAACGATCTACAGCCTCAAGATGTGGAAAAACTAACCGAGAAAACGAAAACTTGTCCTAATCTATTAGGACATCAAAATTTTCGAATTTATCTACCAAATGTTGCTGAAATCAATACAATGGATCTCACCTATGTCTGATCTAAGAAATAAGGTCCAATTACAAATTCATTCTCAATTTCTCATGATTCTCCTTTATTTCTAACTATCTACAGCCTCAAGGTGTGTAGACACAACCGATAGAAAAACAAAACTTGTCCTAATCTATGGAACAGCTTCAAAATTGGTCATATTTTATCTACTAAAAATACAGAAATCAATCCAATGGATCTCACTTATATATCAATCCAATGCTACGGACCAAAGATTATATATATCGAATGTCTCGATTCCTATTTGGGTCGGTTTTTGAGGCAATTCAGCTCCAATATCGGTTCTTTAAGCTTTACAAGTTCATCATATTCACCAAAAATCACAACAGATCCATTAACATAATCTTTTCTCAATTACTCAAGATTCTCCATTATTTCTCCAGCCGACAAAACAAAAACAACTTGTCCTAATCCATGAAAACAACTTCAAAATGTCTAAACCAATCAATCTCAAGCAAGAAGAATAACTTATTACCCAATTAAGTTAACCCGAAGATGAAGGCTAAGCTCGGAGAAGAGCTCAAACATCTGACCAAGATCGGCGGCGTTGCCGTGAGAATAAAGAAGCGTTAGTGAAGCTGTAGGGTTCTTAATATACGCCGCAACCACCTGATTACCTCTCTTCGTCTTCAGCTTCAATACTTCAACGTTCTCCTTCACGTTCTCTACACCAATCAGCTTTAGCTTTCCTTCCACCACTTCGACGCCGTACGACGGCGGATTTGGCGGGAAAAACGCAAACTTCGCAGCCATTGATGACGTCACCGCTCCCATTTCTATAACAATGAATCTACAGATTTTGAGAGCTTTTCTTTGAAAACCCTTTTCTCTATACAAACCAAGATATCGGAAAAACCGAACTTTTCCGGAAAATTTACAAACTTTGCTCTGTTTTTGAATTCGATTATGGTGAAAAACAGAGAGATTTTGCACGAAGAAGATTAAAAAAGAAACTTTTTTTTTTTAGGAAGGATAAAAAAAAAAGTTTAAAAATTCAAACTTTGATCTAGATTTGGTTGACTCATTGAGCTGGAGAGAGAAGAAGATTTGATTTGAAAGATAAAGAGTAAGAAGAAGACATCAAAAAGGTGAGAAGTTTTGGGGAAAACGACGGAGAAAAATTTGGAGAGAGAGAGAATTTAGGGTTTGGGGAATCTGGAGAATTGATATAAATGCAGTTTTCACGGGGGAGGAAGAGGAAAACCCGGCGATGTGGAGGAGGAGGAGAAGCATTAGCACGTGTTTTCTTTTTATTTAATTCCTTTCTTTGATTTTTTTTTAACATGAATATTTAATAGTTTCAAATTTGTTGATTCATGATGACTCTTCATAGTCAAAAATGAGAGTAGCTTTTAGCTCCATATAATTTGCTAAAAAAAAAAAGTGTTTTTAATTTCTACTTTTAGGATTATGACATTTGTTACTTGGAGTTACACAATATAGTTATCCTTTGTTATAAAGGTTTTGTTAGACCATATTTATCGGAATAACTTATTTGGGTGTTCTTAAGGTTAATTAAGTATTAAAATAATGTAGATAGAAGAACAGTTCTTGGGTGGAGAGAATAACATGTCTAAACAGTTCTTGGACAAGAACAGTTCTTGGGTGTTCTAAGACCATTTTCTTTTATTTTATTTTTTTTTTAATGGTAAGAACATGGGATAAGTTATCCCCTTGCATATGCCCTTATGGATCAGATTTTGTTGTTGAAATGACAAGTCATTGTAACTGTTAGGAAAAAAAAAATGTGAGAAATCTTATTTCAATAGCATTAGAATATAGTATAAATACAAAATCAATAGTAACTATGTTTTTTGGATAACATAAACTTTTGAATTGAAATAGAATTGGGAAGTTTTCTAGATAATAATGATATATTTTTTTAAGAAAATTAAGCCTTAAAATATGCATAGGACAAGTCCTAAACATTCTTTTTATTTAAAATTAAATTAAAAAGAAATTTGATGCATAAATACATACAAAATAGTCTATTTAGGTTAAATTCTCTTATAAATCAATGATAATAAATTAAGGATTTGAAGTAAATAATTTTCTTATTAGAAGAAAAATTAGTAGGTTTGGCTATTTGGAATGTGTGCTTGTTGTGTGAGTGTGAAAGTGATGTTTCCATAAGTTTAGATGAGATTAGATACGATCACGTCGTGAAGTTACGACACGTGTCACTCGAGGAGCTGTGCTATTTTAGATCTTTGCAAGAAGAAGAATGCCAACAAGTTCAAAAATAAAAATCTATTTTGTCTCTGTCCTTTTTTTTTGTTCAACTAACAGAAATGATAAGACACATCTTTAGATAATGTCTATTTCTTCTTTTGTTAATTGTCTTTTTGGGTTCGTCCCAACAAAAATTTATATTAAAATCAGAACCAATAATTATGCCAGAATGATTAAAGAAAAATGAAGAAAAGTGATGTAAAAAAAAGAGAAGAAAAGTACCGAATGTTATATTACCACACTATACCTTCAAAAATATTTTTTAAAATTAGTCTTTAGATAACACGGTTAAAACTTAAAACTTTAAAAATAATATTTAACTAAACCCAAAAAACTAGATTTGATTTTTGGGTTTCTTGAGGTGGAATTTGATGGAAGCGGTTCCATTCTAGCGATAGCACGAGACGTGTGCTGGCTTTGATGCGGCCACATGGCATGAAAGCTAGAGGATTTGCGGTAAAGAGTAGGTGTTCAAGATCGGTAGAACTTTAGAAACGTTAGGAGATGTTGTCTCCAGAGCCGTGCCAACGTCGATAATCAACAGAAGCGATAAAGAATAAAATGTTTCCTCTTATAAAAAACTTTTACAATAATTACCATCATTAATATCAAAAGACATGTAAATGACTAAAATTACCAAACAAATAGTATTTGTAGTAGCATTTTTTTCTTTCTTTTCAACATAATTAATAACTAAACTCTTGAAATCAAAGTTTATAACTAATATAATCAGACTTCATGGATGAATGGCTACGTTATTCAATATGTCATGTGGTATACTCAAGTTGATGTACGATAACCAATTCAACAATCTTATTTCATAGATGAAATGGCTAAATCATTTAATATTTCTATATTATATTGTTTACATAGCTATTTATAAAATCATAATTTTTATTGTGTAAACCATAAATATCAAAAAGGTTTCAATGTTTAAGCATTTGTTTCTATAGCCATATTATTTGATTTGAGTACATATAAATAAATATGAAAAATATGCCCCTAAAAGTTTCCAAAAATTTAGATGCCCTGCTCTGGTTGTCTCTAATCTCTCACTCGACTATTGTTGCGCGATTTTCCAACAAAAATCTCTCAAATTATGCGCATTTTCTTTCCTCCAACAAAATCGATGATCCAACAATGGCGGTGAAACAAGGACGGCGAGGCGTATTAGGTTTCTTCTCTCACTCATCTGTTTGGTATTTGGTTGGATAGCTTCCTCCTTGTGATGGTGAATTTTCACTCTAGGTCTTTCTAGCGGAGTTGTGGTCGTCGGCGATGAGGAGAGCAATTGTTCCGCGACGGTTCGTTTTTGTCCGGTTTAGATCATTTCGTAGATTTTTGTTAACTGTTTATATACCCGGTTAGATAGTTTTTTAAAAAATGTATTTCCTATTTAATTTATGAATGAAAACCCTTTATCAAAAAAGAAAAATCAATTACAACTATTTTATTAAAAATAGAACCGTCATTTAAATAATTGCTTGAAATCGTCATTGAGGATACGTTCAATACACTTAAATTAGACTAGAAACTTAGCCATAATGAAAATTGGAAAGCTTAACCATAATGGGCCTAGGCTTGCTGACATGGCCCGTAGAGGATCCATTTTCTGTATATCAATTTATATATGTGGTAAAATGATAAGTATGATATGATTGTTTTCAAAACAATATAAATAATTAGTATTACATTAATTAGAGAATTTAGGATTGACATCACCTAGTTAGTATCAATCAATACAATAATAACCCTTGAATCTCTCCAGAGGTTGACACCTCAGCTTTTTTAACCATTGTGGTGTTGACACCTCAGTTAAAATGAATGACCAATGAAAACATTCTAAATAATACAACTCATTTTTCATATCCAATAAGAACCTTTCATTTTTCCACATTATTCTCTTATATAGAAATATGAAAATGGGTCTAAACTCATGGGCTTAACCCAGTCCGGTCCGGTTATGAACACAAAATATTAAATCCGTTAAAAAAAGGATCTTGCGGGCAATCCTACACGGATTACGGATTTTAGAAAGTTATGCCCGAAGATTAACAGATTGGCCCGCGCTACATATATATATATAAAAAAATTAATATATCATATATAGAATTAAATATTTTATATATTTTTGTAAATATAATATGTCAAGAATATGTGATAATATAAAATTTAAATTATAAAATTATTATATTTACAAAAAGATAGTATTAAAAGTTTTTTAATGGTGTTTACACATTAGCTTTTCAAGCTATTCTCAAACTAACACATCATTAAAACTGATACATAATCAAAATATAAGTACTAAACAAAACTGAACAAGGTAATTAATTCAGCATCTCTAACTAATACGATCTTTGAAAATTCTAATTATTAATTCTTTAAAGTTGCAAAAGATATAAAATAATTAGTAAAATTTAATATTTATAAAATTTACTATATTTAGAGTGCACATGGTAATGATACTTTTTGTAATAATTGGTTCCGAATAGTATAAAAGTAAACAATCAAGTTCTAAAATTTTATTTAATTATATCAAATCACTAAATAAAAAACTCAAAAAATACCTTTGCTACGAAAATAAATTATTAACTGAAAAATATACTAGAATTTTACTTATGAAACATCATCTTTTCATTAGATATTAACGTTGGCAATAGAGACTATAATTATAATTACAAAGTCTAATTACATAAATAAAAAACTAATCCCTAGAAGTAAAATTTTTTACAATTTAAGTAAAGATAAAATATTAAATTATAAACACTAGGTTTCTCTCCAGTGCTGACACCTCAGCTTTTTGGAGTGTTCTGGACATGACATATCATTAAAATCATCATCCAATAAAAATATTTGGATTAATACACATCAGATTTTTTGGCCAATAATCATCCCTTCTGCTTTTATTAATATTGTCTCATTTGTTCTTGGGCTCTAACATATGGGCTTAATGTTTTAGAATAGGATTGTTGGACTTCAATTTAGGGCTTGATTGGTTCTCCCGCCTAGCGGTTGTTAGCGGTTGGTTGCGGTTGTTAGCGGTTGGTACCAATCATAGAAACTGTTCCATACCACTTCGAACAGTTCGAAATCGCTGGATTTTAAAAGCTCCTTTCCGCAAGCGTTTGCGGTTGCGGACGGTTGCGGTTGGTTTAAAAAAGGAAAGAAACTGAAAAAGAAAATGAACAAATTTAAATATATATTATCAAGTCTTATATATATTCACGTTGATTCTAAAAAAAAAAAATTATCTAACTTTAATTTTCCAATATTAATAATTATTTTTGTTTTCAATATAAAATTTATTTGAATAATTATTTATGGTTTTTAATCATTAATCATGTTTAAAATTTTTATATTTTTTCATAATTATAGTTTTTGGTGTTTTTATACTTTTTATAATCATATACTAAATTTATTTTGGTAAATTTTGGTTTAACCGCTATTGTACCCGCTGATCAACCAGTCGTAAATCTCCCGCAAACGTATTCGTTTTTAACCGCTAAACCAGTCGGTCAAAATGCTAAATAATGCTTGAAACCGCAACCGTCCGTTTCCGCAAACTCCCACAACCGCAACCGCTACGTTTAAACCAGTCAAGCCCTTACTTGTAATGTTTACCCTTTGGATAAAATTGGATACAAATCGAATTAGTTAAGAACTATTGCAATAAAATATTATAAGATTTATTAAGCGTTATCATAGATCTTAATGAATAACTAAAAATCATTTGAGTAACATTCTATACTCGTATAACAAACAAACAAACAAATCTCTTAACCTTTTACGCCTCTTCAACATATAAATCAAGTATGCATATGGAACATTAAAATCAAAGATGATCATTCCATATAACATATTTTCAAGTATCTAAGTCATGAGTTCTATACAGCTATGGCATGTCCATACTGTGGACGTCGGATTCACACACTCAAATATTTGTTTATTTAGTGGGAAGATTATTCTTGAGGACAAAAAATGATATGAAAAAGCTATGAATTGCAATGGGAATAACTATAGTATATTTGCTAGAAAAATTGCTCGTCCTCTTTACATGGCTCGTGGCCCTCTTACTTATACTCACAAACGACATTAATCTCCTAATTAAATACAATTATTCTCTCTTTAATGCGTCCGTTTTGGTCTTCGAGTTTAATGCTCAACGTTTGAATTTGAATTGATTCCGCTCTTCGTGGGCCTCGCCTTTTGGCCCAAGTTTCCTCGTAGCCGACCTAACTACGACTTCGATTCTGGGTCGCATCCCGAGATGCGACCATTCCGGGCTTTCTTTGTGGTGATACCCACTTCGACTCTGCCCTTAACCCACGGGTTTAATGGGCCTTATCCTTTGCGGGCCTTCACCTTGATTACGTGGCAATCTTTGGTTGGTCCCGGACTACTGGTGCGGGATCCGACACCAACAATTAGCCCCCCAAGTCTTTCGAAATGCTTATTCCAGTTCGGAGGACTTTAACGTTTTAATGACCAAAGATTGCGCTTGAGGGATCTTCTTTTCACTTTTATCTTTTGGTAAAAAATTTCTTTGCTTTTCTTGTCAAGTCTCTCTATCTCTTTCGCCAAAATTTCTCTTCGCCGGACCTTGAATTTTTCATCTTCCACGATGACTTCCAGTTCCGATAGACCTGAATCTCCATCCTACGTCGAGAGACGTTCTAGTAACGACGAATGCACTCGCCCAAATGATATCGCCGGTCCGCACTACAGATCCACTTGTACTCTTCAATCCCTTGATCGATTAAAAGGGCTTTGTCAGATTCCACCTGGAATCATGGCTGAAGCGCAAATAGCCGATCCCACGGAGTCCCCGGAGAACCACCGCGACGGCTACTTCTGTGTGTATGAAATTTATTTCAAGGGCTGCGGATTAACCTTCCCCCTTCCCGAAGCTCTAGTTCGATACCTAGCAGCTCTTGATATTGCTTTACCTCAATTAACTCCCAATCTTCTCCGAACCATCCTCGGGATTAGGCCTGGGCGTTCGGATATTCGGGTCGGGTTCGGGTCGGGTTTTTCGGGTTCGGGTTTTTCGGGTTTAGAAAACTAAGACCCGTTCGGGTATTTTAAAACTTCGGGTTCGGATCGGGTATTTCGGGTTCGGATTCGGGTTTACCCGAAGTATCTAAATATTTAAAAATTTGTATCCGATTCTATGAAAAGTATTGAAAATACTCAGAAAATCTATAAATTTTAACTATTTTATACCCTAATCTAACCAAAAGTAGCTAAAACACCCGAAAATATCTTAACATCCGAATAATTTAGACACTTAGACTATTACAAGTATAAATATTACTAATATATTATAGCTATGTATTTATATTTCGGATATGTTCGGGTACTTGTTCGGGTTCGAGTTCGGGTCGGGTTCGGGTTCGGATTTTCGGGTTGTGAAGTTTAGAACCCGTTCGGGTATTTTAAAACTTCGGGTTCGGGTTCGGGTCGGATTTTTCAGGTCGGGTTCGGTTCGGTTCTTCGGGTTCGGGTATTATGCCCAGGCCTACTCGGGATTATAACCGTTGCGGCGGAGGCTGGTTATATTATTGGAGTCTCCGAACTGAACGAACTTCTAAGCGTGAGAAGTTCGCCGGGGAAAACAGGGTACTTTTCGGCGTATCCAAATGCCAACAGAAGCATCATCTCGCACCTTCCGAACAAGGACGAGAACTGGCACCATCCTTGGTTCCTGATTAAAAAAACTCCTGCTTCGATTGGAAATCTTTTCGATGTACTCCCATCGAAGTGGTCTGCGAAGCCTGGTAGAAATTAGGTCACATACACATTTTTCTTGGTTGTTTTATTTTTATTGACCAAACTTGCTGTTTCACTTCGCAGCTTTCATCGCTCCGACTCTTCCGTCTGAAGAATTCATCGAGTTCTTCAAAACAATCCTTGAAGGGGAAACCCTTTGGAATTCTTTCACCCTCGATCGGTTCATTGAAGCCAATCGAAAACTCAGGATGAGCCCTCCCAATCAACTTCATCGTCTTCCGCCTCCTCCCTCAACCCAGGGAATGTCAGCTCGGGCCCTCGCTGCTCAGCGCAAGAAGCTCTCCAAGCCGATAACTGAGGCTTGCGATGAAAACAAGGCGTTCCTTGCGACCGCTATTGACAAAAAGACTATAGTAGGACCCTGCTGGTCGATGATAGCAGCACCGAGGGAGCCAGATCCGTTGCTGCTTTCAGATTAACACCTCGCCGTGAACGTCGTGAGGAACGTTCTCCTCAGAGGGTCCGATCTCCTCGTCGTGATTCTACTCATCCTCCTCGAGATGATTTTAGCAATGAACCGCTTAAGAACTTGGTTCGCAGGAAGAGAGACAAGTCATCTCGCAGTGATTCTTCTCCGCGAAGGGAGAAGTCGAGGGCCCGGACTGACCGTTCTCCTCGATCGTCCCCTCCTACTGAACCAATGGGTCCTCCTGCTCCTGTCGACATATCTCCCTCTTCCCAACAAGGTGGCAAGAAGACCGCCCGGAGCGTGTCTCCCCAGAAGGAAGGTTCTGGGCCTCAAGATGCTTCCCCGAAGTCAAAACCTGCTCTTGTCCCTCAAGTCAAATCGCTTACAGGTAACGATCTATACATTCTTAAAGGTTTTTATCCCATCCGGATTCCAAGTTTCATAACTTTCATTCTTCTACCTTCACAGCTATGGAGAAGGAAGGTAGCGTTTTTCGATGCTTCAAGACCCGATCGGGTCTGGTCCTGCCGGATTTCGACAAGTGGCGTCCTGCAATTCGCGAACGCTATTTACTTCACGCGCATCATTCATCTCGGGTTAGTTCCGCCAAATTTTCCTGGTTTCGCTATTACCCTTCATACTGACTTACCATCCCGAATTTGTATGAAATGTTAGGCAAACAGCGAACTCAACGATATGGTTGAGCACTATGAAGGATTGTTGCTTAGTCAGCTACAGGAGATTGATTCATTGAAAGGCAAGCTTACTACTCTTGAGGCTAACCTCCGCTCATCTTCCGGCTCCAAGCAGCAACTGGAAGACCAAGTTGACAGTCTTTCGTCGGAGCTCGGGACGATAAAACGCGAATTGCAGGATCAACATGATCGGAATTACCAACTCCAGGATGAACTTTCTGGTGTTCAGGACAGACTCACCGAATCCGAAACAGCTGCTTATAACCTGACCAACCAATTTGCTGAACTTGATGCGAAGTATAAGGCGATCACCAAGTTGCGGGACTCCGAGTTGGCGAAGTCGGCGTCGAAAGCCAGAAAAGAGGTCAAAGGACACGGGATGGACTTGATCCAGGGGGCCATTCGCTTCATGCAAACCGAGAAAGCACGATCGATGTTGGAATCGGACATTAAGGAGCACGAGAGCAACTTACTCCTGTTGGAGCAAATCCATGAAGAAGGCTTCTCTGAAGAGCAGGAAAAAAAACCGAGCTGACGACCCATTTGGCCGAAAAGCGAAGTCGTCTCGCAGCCATTCCTGCTTCCTCTTTCAATCCTCAGTAGTTTGACGAGTTCTTCACCGAGTCACCTCCCTTGGGCGAATCAGGTTTAGACTGGGCTGGTAAGTCCATGTTCCTTAACTCCTGCCCTTTTCTTGCTTTTTTAACTTTCGGCTGACTGGAACTGTTCCCCCTAGGTTCTCATGAGACGGGAAATGTCGCTCCATCCGAAGTCCCTGTTGCGTCGGTTGTCACCCCAGAAGATGATTGCGTAGTTGGGAACGAGCAGGGAGCCTCTTCTGAGCAAGTCCCAGCTAAAGAGGCGAGTGAGACCCTGACATCTGAAGTGGAGGCCGAGGTGTCTGCTGACCCGTAGTGGCTGTGTCCACTCCGAATTGGGGCTTGTCCCATATTTTTTATATATATATTTTTTTAGAGACTTAAATCTTTATGTTTTTGCTTTTGCCTTGGGAGGCTTTATTATCAATTTCTTTCGAACAAGATATTTGCCTGAGGAGGCTTTTAAACCTTTTTTGAATTATAATCCCTAGAGGGTTTGGTTAAAATAAAGTGCGGGTTTGCAAGGTCCGCTTTTAACACTCTTTGGCCTTGTGGCTATGTTTTTTGAGATTTTTAGGCTGATCATGCCCTTCTCTTGGAATGCGAGTTCCCCACCTCGGGTTTAGTCAACTCGGTAAGTTCGTTGGGCTTGGGCCTCAAAACTTTTATGCTTAAATGGGCTCTCTGCCTTAAATGCGACGGTTGCTCTTTCCCTTTCTTGGGAAATAGGAAAAGCCGCACGACTTTAAGGCAATAACTGCCTTTTCTCTATTTCCGAAAACAGTTTTAACCACTCGGGTACTCTACCATCATTAATTTTACGGTTTCAAGATAAACCCTAGACCTATTATAAATAGGGGTATGTTTGCATCTATCTTTCTCCAAGGAACTCCAAAATACCCTTGATAATTTTCACAATAATGGAGAACGAAAATGTGACCCCCGTCGATCCTGGCAGCCCACTGTTCTTGTCCGGTGATGGCTTCGAGCCGGCCGGCGTTCTCTTTCCTCATGCTGTGTTCCACTTCCCTTCGAGGGAAAAGAAAGAAGCTTACGACTTCATGGACAAGGTCAAAATTCAACTTTCTTGACCAAAACCTTACGCCTTTCACTTTTAATTTACTCCTTTCTGTGACAGGTTGTCGACAAACATCGCCGTTTGTGCGACGAGAGGCAGCGGCTGGGCCTTAAGAGGCAAACACTCGAGGCTCGCATTGCTCGAGTGGAAAGGAAGGTGAGAGCCTTAGAGAGTGACCCCTTTCAATGGGAATGGAGGAACTTCGATTCTATCGCAGAAATCCCGAGGATGCATCGGATGTATCTCCGTGCTAAGGGTCAAGTTGAGGGACCGGTGAATGCCCCAATCTATACCGCCCCACTTGACAGCGAAGAGGAAGACGAGGAGGAGGCCAGCACTCATCGGAAACGTGTTCGGGATGATCCCGAAGTGGATGCCAAAGACAAGGCGTCCACTTCGAACATTAAACCGGCGATGAAGGAGCCTGTTCCTGAGCCCCTTCCATAAATGTTCCCTAACTCTGCTCTCTCCCTTTATTTTTATTTTTATTTTTTTTTTTTTTTTTTTTTTGAACTCGTAATGGACTTCGGCCTTTTTCATTTATGGAAACATTTGCAACTTTCCTTTTTCCGTGCATTCGCCTAGTCGAACCTTATTTGCCTTGTACGTTCGCATAGTCGAACTTTTTCTCTTTAAGAAATAAAAACAAATTTTCATTAATAGCTGAACTCGTTTCCGAGCTGCCTACGTACCCATTTCGGGATCAAGCCACACCGTAGTTCATGTACATAATAAAATGCGTGTTATTTAAACATAAAACTTCTTTAGATTGATCACGTTCCAAGGTCGCTGGACTGGACTGCCTTCTAAGTCTTTCAACCTATAAACACCATTTCGAACCACTTCGGTAACAATATAAGGCCCTTCCCAATTAATGCCGAGTTTGCCTGCGCCTTCTTCTTTTTTATTATCAAAAACTCGCCTTAGCACATAATCGCCTACGAAGAATGGCCTACTTTTGACTTTAGAATTGTAGTATCTAGCTGCTGCTTGCTGGTAATTTTGTATCCGAATTAAAGCTTGATCTCGTCTTTCATTGATAGTGTCCAGCGAGTCATCGAGCATCGCTGAATTTTCTTCCTCATTCAGCGGTGCTTCCGTTCGGCGAAGACCAGGTACGTTGAGTTCAGCCGGTACTACTGCCTCCATGCCATAAACTAGAGAGAACGGAGTTTCTCCGGTAGGTCGCCTAGGGGTTGTACGATAAACCCACAAGACGGGTTGGAGTTCATTATACCATCCTCCCTTTAGGTGACTCAAGCGTTTTTTGAGATTACTCAAAATTGTTTTGTTCGCAGCTTCGGCTTGGCCATTTCCTTGTGGATACCGTGGAGTAGAATAACTGACCTTGATTCCCCATTCCGAGCAAAAAGCTTCAAACTTGTGCGAAATGAATTGTGGTCCATTATCAGTAACTATCTCGTATGGAACCCCATGCCGGCATATGATATTCTTCCAAATGAAAGTATTCACCGCCGAATCCTTGATGCTAGCATATGCTTCAGCTTCAATCCACTTTGAAAAATAATCCGTTAAGACCAATAGGTATTGCACTCCCCGAGTTGATCTATGCAATGGTCCGATGATATCCATCGACCACCTCATAAATGGGTACGGGGCAGAGATGGAGGAGAATAATTCCGAAGGTTGATGGATCAATGGTGCATGGAGTTGACAACGTTTACACCTTTGAGCGAACCTGACACAATCCGTGATCATAGTGGGCCAATAAAAGCCCATTCTTTTTATTTTAAAAGCCATGGCCCTTCCAGACGAATGACTTCCACACAGACCTTCGTGTACTTCTCTCATGACGATTTCGACTTCGGGCCCAAAAATGCACAATAGGTAAGGGTCGCTGACACCCCGCTTATACAACGTATCCTTCGATAGACAAAATTTCGCGCTAACGATTCTCATTTTCCTGGCTTGCCACTTATTTTTTGGGAGCTCACCTGTCATGATGTAGTGCTTTATTGGCTCCCTCCAATCAGCCCCCCAATCTTTAGTCGAAATTTGGTCAATCTCATGAAATACTCGTGGTTCCGGTTCGGGATGTTCATTTGGTTCAAGGTCTGGTTCGGGATGGTCGTCTTTGATTAATGGTTCCGTATCTATAACCGTTTCTGGAAGTATATCTGGCTCCTTGTCGTGTTTTTTCGACTTCCTCCGTTTAACAGGTGGCAGCTCGACCTCGGGCTCGCCACGTTCACGCGCTGCTGCTCGAGACCTTGTAACAACGAGAGCTTCTTTGTCAGTTTTAATGCTTCGCTCCGAGATGCATTCAACCGGAATGATTCTTTTTAGTTCAGGATCTGATGTTGACGCTAACGCGGCAAGTGCATCCGCGGTTGTGTTTTCTCCTCGAGGTATGCGAATTAGTTCGAATTTCTTGAAGTCTTTGGATAGACCCTTCACTACTTCGAGGTATGCTTCCATTCTCAGGTTTTTTGCTTCATAATCGCCATTGAACTGATTAACTACTAACTGTGAATCGCAATAAGCAACCACTTCTTCAGCTTCAACTCCTTGTGCCAGTCGAAGTCCGGCAATTAGTGCCTCATACTCTGCCTCATTGTTAGAAGCATTAAACAATAGACGGAATGATTGTTCAAGAATTTCCGACGTTAGAGACTCCAACTTGATTCCTACCCCGGATCCTTGTTTTGATGAAGATCCGTCTACGTACAGCTTCCAAATCCGATTTTCTGGTTGCTCCGGTGTGCCTAGTACTGGTAGTTCGGTTAGAAAATCCGCCAAAACCTGAGCCTTCATGCTGACCCGGCTTTTATACTCTATGTCATATTCGCTCAGTTCCACTGCCCATTTTGCCAATCGTCCGGACTGACTTGGACTATGAAGTATTGTTCGGAGTGGCTGGTTGGTTAACACTTCGATTGGATGAGATTGAAAGTATGGTCGTAGCTTTCGGGCTGAAGTTACTACTGCAAGTGCGAGTTTTTCCATCATTGTATACCTTGTTTCTTGATCTGTCATTGACTTACTTATGTAGTAAATAGGCTTTTGCTCCCCGCGGTCCTCCCGGACCAAGACTCCACTAACTGCATGTTTTGACACAGAAACATACAAATAGAGCTTCTCGTCCACTTCGGGTTTAGACAACACTGGTGGAGTAGTTAGGTATGCTTTAAGTTGTCCGAAAGCTTCTTCACACTTCTCATCCCAAAGGAACCCTTTGTTTCCCTTAAGAATTTGATAAAAAGGTAAAGATTTGTCCGTTGATCTTGAAATAAACCGGTTTAGAGCTGCAATTCGACCAGTCAAACGCTGTACTTCCTTGAAGTTCTTCGGAGATGGCATGTTTATAAAGGCATTGATTTGGTTTGGATTAGCTTCAATTCCTCTTTTTGTCACAATATAACCAAGGAATTCTCCGGATGGAACTCCGAAAGTGCACTTCGCCGGGTTCAGCTTCATTTGATATTGGTTGAGAATTTCGAAACATTCCTCCAAATGCTTAATGTGATCCTCTTTTTTCAAAGACTTAACCAACATATCATCTATGTAGACTTCCATTGTCTTCCCGAGATGCTCATAGAACATTTTATTGACCAACCGTTGATAAGTTGCACCTGCGTTTTTTAAACCAAAAGGCATTACTTTATAACAGTAAGTACCTATGTCCGTGATAAACGACGTCTTTTCTTGGTCTTCAGGATCCATCATTATTTGATTATAACCCGAGAAGGCGTCCATGAAGGTTAATAATTCATTCCCAGCGGTAGATTCCACGAGCCGGTCTATATGCGGGAGCGGAAAACTATCTTTTGGACATGCTTTATTGAGGTCGGTGAAGTCGATACACACTCTGTCTTTTCCATTTTTCTTTTTGACCACGACAGTGTTTGCTACCCACTCCGGGTATTGTACCTCCCTTATAGATCCTATTTTTAATAGTTTGTCCACTTCATCATTTACTGCCTTTGCTCGTTCTACTCCGAGTTTTCTTCTTCTTTGTTTTACAGGCTTGAAGCTTGGATCCACGTTCAGTTTGTGGCAAATTATGCTTGGATCTATGCCGGGCATATCCGCTGCTGACCATGCAAACGACGTCTTGTTTTTTCTTAGAAGTTCGATCAAAGCTTCTTTTATTTCGCCAGTCAAAGTAGCTCCAATTCGGACTTTCCGATCTGGTTTGTCATCTTCTAATACTACTTCGATTACTACATCATCCTCTTTCTGCCCGCTAGGAAATCTTGGAATTATTCCCTTCTTCGCAGGTTTCGTTAATTGCTATTGGATCTTCAGTCGATGACTGGTCAGATAACACGTTCGTGAAGCTTCTTGAGGTCTAGGGTAATTACTAGGGCGTCATCATGAGGTCTTTCGAGGTGACGTGTTTCTTCTTCGTCGAATGATATTGACGCGCCTTGAAAGTCAGCCTCTTCGCCCAAACTTGCTTTAAGTAAAACATTCCGCCTATGCTTCTTTATGGCACTGACTGTATCTCGGCAAAGTTTGGAACCTCCAAGGATTACATTGATTTTTCCTTTTGAACTCCTAGGTTCTTCTTCATTGGACAACCTTGGTCTTTTTGAGCTCTGATCTTTAGAGTTATCCTTTGCTTCGTGATATTCCTTCACGAAGTCTTCTATCTTGAATTTAGAGAGATCTCCACTGGCCCATAGTTCTGCGAGATGCTTTTTGAGGACACTACAGTCTTTGGTTAAGTGTCCGGTTACCTTATGGATGTCACAATACAAACTTTCGTCACGGACCCAAGTGTTCGACCTTCCCTTTCCTTGAAATTGCTTCCCGACGGTATTGTTGAGAGGTTGTGATCCAAACTTTTTTGGTCCTTGGTTCTCCCTAGGCTCAAACTTTTTGGTAGGGAAGGTGACCGCTGGTTTCACTTGTTTGTTCCTTTTCGCAAAACTCTCTTTTTCGTCTTCTACTTCCATCCAATTGTTTGCACGGAAAAGTGCATCTTGAATCGTGTCCGGTTTGTGAAGTATTAGATCCTCTTTGAACCTTGAATCATGCCACAAACCTTTTCGTAGGGCAGATAGAGCTGACTGCTGCGAAATTCTCGGGAGTTTGGATAGCACTCCCTTGAATTTGGTGATGAAAGCTCTA
This sequence comes from Arabidopsis arenosa, assembly GCA_905216605.1. NCBI lineage: Eukaryota > Viridiplantae > Streptophyta > Magnoliopsida > Brassicales > Brassicaceae > Arabidopsis > Arabidopsis arenosa. The sequence goes on along the minus strand of LR999455.1, from coordinate 5,512,046 downwards.
AGTGACTCATTCGGCCCTTGTGTTAGATTCCAAAGGTCAGCATCCAAAACGCTTTTATCCATAAGGATAGAATATTGTTTCAGGAACACAGCCGACAACTCGTCGAAGTTATTGATTGAGCCTGGTTCCAGCTGGGTGAACCATATTAGTGCTTGACCGCAAAGATTTTCCGAAAAGAGTTTGCAGTATCCTGCATCCTCGTCAGCCTCATCCAATTCGACTCTTCCGGCGGCAATCAGAAAAGCTGCGAGATAGCTCTTTGGGTCTTCCAGTCCACTATAAGGGTCCAGTTTGAGTTTCCGAGAATCCTTGATTCTCAAGTTTGCAATTCGCGGGATGAAAGGTGTTCGCCTAGCTTCCTCAATGACTCGGTTGATGTCTGGCTCCGAACTAGTGGCCTGGTGGAACTTTGATTTCATTTCCCTTAGTTCCTGGCTAACCTTTTTCATGGTTTCGAGCTGTTCGAAGCTTTCTTGATCATACTGATCTACAAGCTGATCTTCATCTCCGAGCTGCGTCTCTCCTTCCACCGGTTGAATTGCTGGGTTAGGAGTTGTTTGTTCGTTGGTTTCATTTCGCGCACGGGAGTTTGGCGTATTGAACATACTCCTTCGGACTCCCACAGTATTTCCTGCACCTAGAGAACGAACACGAGATTGAATAGTATTGACGCTTTGGCCAAGAGATACCTGGGTTGTTTCAAGTGTGTCCACAGCTTTTTCCACATCCGAGAACTTCTGTGACATTTCTGACATGGTTTGCTGCATGGCCTTGAGAGTCTCAGCTACTGACGAGTCAGGGATGCTTGCTCCAGACATTGCTGCTTATTTCGGAAATGTAGTGATGAAAATCTGACAACTCAAGAATCTTCTGATCCCCACAGGCGGCGCCAAAATGTGGACGTCGGATTCACACACTCAAATATTTGTTTATTTAGTGGGAAGATTATTCTTGAGGACAAAAAATGATATGAAAAAGCTATGAATTGCAATGGGAATAACTATAGTATATTTGCTAGAAAAATTGCTCGTCCTCTTTACATGGCTCGTGGCCCTCTTACTTATACTCACAAACGACATTAATCTCCTAATTAAATACAATTATTCTCTCTTTAATGCGTTCGTTTTGGTCTTCGAGTTTAATGCTCAACGTTTGAATTTGAATTGATTCCGCTCTTCGTGGGCCTCGCCTTTTGGCCCAAGTTTCCTCGTAGCCGACCTAACTACGACTTCGATTCTGGGTCGCATCCCGAGATGCGACCATTCCGGGCTTTCTTTGTGGTGATACCCACTTCGACTCTGCCCTTAACCCACGGGTTTAATGGGCCTTATCCTTTGCGGGCCTTCACCTTGATTACGTGGCAATCTTTGGTTGGTCCCGGACTACTGGTGCGGGATCCGACACCAACACATATATATATATAAGTCCGATCGAATCAAATATCATAATTTTTGTCAAAAAATAAAAGCTCAACGATTTCATCGACGATATATTCAAATCGGAGAAAACAAAAACGGAAACTTGAGAAAAAAATAAGAGGAAAGAAAGATATTTACTTGTGGGCACTGAATTCAGATTCCAATTACATCAATCGCTGAGAAAAAGACGTAGGAGATTTAGAGTTCGATTGCGGAACACCGCCATAGCTCCCCCGCACTCCGGTGATAGAAACTCTTTTAGACATACAGTGAAACAATCGTCTCTTATTGGCTGCCATTAGTGAAAGTCTTTCAGATATGAAAGCAAAGGTCTTCCTTTTTTTTCCTCTCCGTTTAACTGTTTATCTAATCTATCTCTCTCCTTTGTTCATCTGTTTTTCCAGAAAAAAATGATCGTTTTCGGACTTTTTCAGGATACAAATTTTATCTGAATACTAAAATTGATTTACGGTTTGGTCTCAGTTTAACATTCAAATTTGATTTGGTTCTTTTTTTGCCTTCAAATTATTTAATTATTAAATATTTAATTAAAATCATTTCTCCAATTTAAATTTCTTCAATATTAAAAAAAATCATTTAAAAATATCCCGCGGCGGAGCGCGGGTTTCAACCTAGTTACATTAATTAGAGAATTCTGGATTGTTTAGTAATCACTCGAATCAATAACCTAAACCCGAAGACTCGTTTGTTTAATATTGCTTGAAATAGTTTCGTTTATATCTCGCTCTCCCGCTTTGTCTTAATCTGAACCTTATTAGGTGTTTGCATCTTGTGTTTTCTGCATTGATTGAGTTTGTTTGATTATTATTACTAAGTTTTGATTTTTTTTTTCGAAAAGGAAAACCAAAAACCCGAAAACAACTTGATTTGGTTAGGCTAAGTAGTTTCACGAATTGTTAGTGCATTAATCTTTATTTCTTAAGAATCGATACTGTTAATACTAGAATTGAACAAGATATCTTAGACTTAGAGAAGAACGGAGAATTTTTCTGTTGTTCGGCAATTACAAAACGAAAATTACAACGACGAAGAGATTGTTTGAACAAGATGTAAGTGATAACCGAAACGCTCGAGCTGAACTAAAGAGGCCGAGCAAAATTATGACGAGCTGAAGTGGTCGACTAAGATGATGAATTTTACTATTTTTGTGTGTCAGCATGAAATCTGGATCCTTTTATCTACAATATTCCTCTGTATTTATAGATGAGAAAGACGGTTGCAAATCTCTGTGCGGAACTTTTTCTTTTACCTTTCTTCAGTTGGAAGTCTTATTGGGCCGAGCCGAGCAGATGGGCTGGACCCTTTTTCTCTTTGCTAGACAAAACTCCAATTTGGGCCGGGCTTTATTATTGACGTCAGCCCATATTCAACAAATACTCAAGTACACGATGACACACCAAATCCATATGCTTGTGGTGAAGAGTGAACAAAGTTTAAAACTTTATCGATATCAGTATTATCCTTGGAAAAAATCACTCTCTTGTTCTATCTGCTATGTGTCATCAAAGATTTTAGGGATTGGTTCTGGTGACTCGATTAAAAGAAATGTATTAGTAATAGGTAGAGAGGGACCAGCTCGGGCAACACGCCGTTAGTTCAAGTTTCCAACAATAAATATATTTAGGAATCCTAAGCTTTTTTAGTTAATTAAAGATTTGATTTGTTTAGTTATGGGTAAAGTCTCCGTGACTTTGTAGTAAATCCATGCAAAGACACATTTACATGTTCCCAACCCATGCACTTCATTTGACACACTTCCTTGTGCATTCTTTCATATTTATTTTAGGGAAATTTATTAAAGTGACCCATAATTTGTGTTTAATTACTAAAATGGCATACCAAAAATATGGGTTATATGGATAATATTTATGACTAAAATGTCCCTGTTTTGCTTTGTAGAGAAAAAACATATTACAGGAATGCCATTAATATTTAATTCCAGCGTGGCAAAAAAATACAATTTATTTACGATACTGCCACTCCGTCCTTTTGCTCGTTTTTGTTAAATCTGTGGCTCATGTTGCGACATATTTATTTAGTACGACAGACTATTTGATCCACCACAGACTTTCTTCGTCAGACTTTTTTTGTACCACAGACTTTGTTTGATTTAGTAATGACAGATTTATATTTTTCCGCAGATTTTTTTTTCGCGACAGATTTGTTGTATGTTGTATCCACAGATTTTTCTAAAATTTTTAGATTTTGAATGGTTATAAAACAAATCTGCCACAGATATGTTTTCCAACCGCAGACTTTTCTTTGTTTTGGCAACAGATTTTAGAATTTTTTTAAAAAATTGTCGTTTTATAACAGATTTTTTAACACAAAAAATTGATATATAATGATGACATAGTTGTTTTTGTACTCGCAGATTTTCTTTATTTGTTGACAAATCTGGCGTTTTATAGCAGGTTTTTAAAAAAATATATAATTACTAAACAGTCGCATAGTGATAACAGATTTGTTTTTAGTTATGACAATTATGTTTTTTGGACCCTAAGCATAACAGATTTTCTTATGTCATGTTATGGCCGATTTGTTTCTAACTAGAATAACCTTTTTAGTGTTGGCAGACTTTTGGTTGGCAGATTTGTTTTTGAAATTTTAAAAAAAATCGTGTTATATGAGATTTAATATCTAGCCTCAAATTCAACAGAACTCCAAATCTTGCCGGTTTGCTTGTATGTTTAAACCGGTTTGATTGCGTTTAGTTACGACAGACTTTTATTATCTCTGACAGATTTGTTAAGTTTAAGGGCCCATTAACTGATGAACCAAGGGAAGCACCGATTCAGTTTCTGGAGATCTCGTAAATGCCGATAATTCAAACCACCACCGGAAAGATAAGAATCTTGTTCGAGAAAAACTTCAAACCAAGGACCCAGGGATCCTTGAAATCAACACGATTTCGGCATGCACACTACGAAATCAAACGGAGGCGGCTGAGGATTAGAGATGATTCTAGGGTTTTAAGTGGAACCATCGGAGAAGAGAGTTTCAAAATTTTGTCGATTTGATTTCCTTTTCTCGACATTTTATTCTTTATTTACATATTTGTTTATTTTTATTTTTATTTTTCTTTTTTAAATGGCAAACGGCATGATTGTTATTAATATTAACTACAAAGGTTAATTAGTTTTTTTTACTTAAAATGTGGGTTAGTCTAGTTTACTAAATGAAACGGGTGTCATTTAAGTTATATTAGCTAAGTTTAGAGTCATTCTAGGTAAATCTCAGTTTATTTTTTTGTCATCATCATCTAATATAAATTATAAAAATGTCATCTGTTCTACAATCAACAAAATTTCACAGATTATAATATAATTTTCCTAGTTAAAGTTCATAAATTTTACTAAAAGTTTTCCTATCATTTTGTTTATATTATTGATTAAACGTTAAATATTTAATTTTTATCTCGTCATTTTTTTAACTTGAATAAACTTCCGCCTTGACATATTAGGCGTTTTATTCACATTAACATATTTCTTTTTTTACGAACAAATTCTATAATATACAGTTCTCCCAATAACACTTGGATCTCCTATTGACGATTTTTACTTGTGCCGTGCTAATTAATGATGGACAATCTTACCTTTGATAATTGAAATGGACAGTTTTGCACGCAACATTCTGAAACGTCTGATTTGTTTTGCACCAATAATCTGTAAATAACTACATTCTATAAAAGTCAAAGTCCAAACCTAGTTTAGAAATCTTTAAAGCTTTGATAATTTGAATAAACGACTCTCACAATAAAATATTATTGTAACAAATCACTTATGAGGTAATGAATCTCACCTTGTACTCTCTTTTTTCTCACGTCGAAGGTAAAATTGTCTGTGTTATGCTCCTCCAACTACTTATTTTTCTAACTAAACATTTCTTTTTATCTATCTAAAAAACCCTGAAGAAAACATGTGAAAGATGGGATTTTCTCGCCTTTTGGCTTGGTTAAGCAGGAAAATATGTATCTAATAATTGCTTTGTTGTGTCTGGAGTCTGGAGGCTATTATCGAGGGGGCAATATATATATATATTACATGCATTGATAATAAAGATGCACCTAGAAGTACTATTATTCTTTTTGTTATTGCTAGACGACAGAAACCGTGCCCTTTTGACTCGGGTCTTTACTCTTTACCTCTCAATGAGACCACATAAAGAAATATAAACTTGTAACGAACATATTTTATTGAGCTTCTTTACCCTCATATGTATGTAACTCTTCTTCAAAAATAAAAAGAGAGAGAGAAAACTTGGAAGAATCTGTCTTTGATAATCATGATGCGATTCACAATCATAGTAATAGCTTTCCTTTTGATTATTCAATCCCTAGAGGAGGAACATGTCCTAGTCTACGCTCATGAAGGTGCCTTTTACATAAAGATCCCTAATTTTTCCTTTTCTTCCATACCTTACTTTTTCTTGCATAATTTTTGTTTTTATTTTTGAAGATTAGCTTACTAACAATTTTTGTTTACATTATATCTCTCGATTTGAATTCATAGTCGGAGAAGCTGGTCACAAGAGTCTTGACTATCGTGGAGATCAAGATTCATCGACACATAATCCTAAAGTAAAACATTTATTTTCAATGAATCTTTCTCAAACAACTTTTATATGTTTTTACTGATAAATTTATACACCATAACAGGAATTATACGATGCACCGCGGAAACTAAGGTCCGGGAGAACAACGAGAGCCGAGAAGGAGCAAGTGACGGCGATGAACAATAATAATTGGGGCTTCAAGATTTCAGGTGCATCAAAGCATTTGATAGTGGAACGTAAATTAGGGTTTCATAAAAGAAGTAAGAGTTCTTCATTTAAATGGAAACCCAAGAAGAAAAAATCATCTGGTCCATTTGTAGCTTTCTATGATGATTATCGTGGACCAGCACGACATCCTCCTAGACATAATTTATAATCACGACAACAACAATATATAATTTGTAATAATATTTGTAGCATATTATGTTTATTTTGTTTGATTAGTTTTATGCTTAAGCTTCGGTAATCATTTTTAGTTCTTTGTACAAAGTAGAACACTTTCTTTCTCCTTTATAAAAAAGAACTTTAATTTTTATTCTATAATGTTTGGTAGATGTCTTCATTCTAGATATGTTTTGGCTTTACTGCAGGAGAGCATAAGCAGACCAATATATTGGCAGATCATGACACCACTAAGGTTTGTCTTGTAATACTTCTTCAAGACTTATAGATTTAGTCTCTTAGTCTCCTTGTTATCTATAGTTTAAAAAATTTCGTATATAATTTTATTTACAGCATACATTTTGTAAGAAGATGATGATCATCGTCAATGACCTCACCAAGGATAATAGCCTACCAAAACTTGAACTATCTACTCCAACCAATGATATGAAGAAACTGGCTCGGTTGTTACGAGATGATTATCCGATCCATAGTAAGCCTCGGCGCAAGCCACCGATCAATAATCGAGCTCCAGACAAGTTTTAAATTACCGTGGATCGGTCAAACAAGATTTTGAGTTACGGATAAAAGTAGGATGGTGATAAATTTTGGTAGTTATGTAATGAATTATGTTGGTCCTATTTTTGTTGCTATGTATATTCTTGTGTTGTGTAATAGAGTAATAGTAGCTTCTAGCTAGTATTGAGAAGAACTCTCTTTGGTTCCTTGGGTTTGTAATATCCTTAGTCGTGACAATGTTTTGAAGTTAATTTTTGTACTTAAGGCTTTTTGATATCGAAGTTCTTATAGTCTCAATATACATGATTTTAAAAGAGAGAGGAAATACACACGAAGTGAGTTCGGATTTCCACTAATTGATCATTCAAGTCAATGCAAGAAAAGAATTGGAATAATAGAAAATCTAAGGATACAAATACTTTTAGGCTGTTAAAATGCATAGTTTGTAATCGATCTCGAATAATACTGGATTTTAAGAAAACAAAAACATAAACAAAAGTGCACATGCGCCCACCGTGGGGCTCGAACCCACGACCACAAGGTTAAGAGCCTTGCGCTCTACCAACTGAGCTAGACGGGCATATTGTTAAACTTAGGTCGGTCGTATTAAAGTTAATTATGTTTTCCTTTTCAGGAACTACAAATCTGAACTTCATTATTTTATTTATGACTAACATTTTTAGTGTAACATTTGCTTTAGTATGACTTTTACTAAGTTCAAGTTAGAAATCATTGACGATATACGAAACAGTTAAATATATCTTGGAAGTTATTATTTTTCAGAGACTGGATGGGCAGTACTATTGAGTTCCTTTGGAGCTGTCCCACAACCTTCAAGATCAAGATTTAATGGTTCTTGTTTGGTTACTGATGCAGACTTATCCTTGCTTTTTCCCCATAAAAGTATGTAAAGTCCCACGATGATGACCATTGATCCTATCACACTTTTTGTCATGCCACATATATAGTTCATTTGTTAGAAATTATTAGCAATCAAAGTCAAAAAGAACCATTTAATATCAACCATTAGGAAAAGAAACCCATATAATTAGCTTTCTCTTATCTAATCATTTCTAGACTTATATTTAATCTGGTTTAATTCGATATCTACATGGATCAAATTAAGTTATATAACACACAGATTAAAGGTCTTTTATGGGTCTCAATGATATTCTATAAAGCTAACTAACACTTTTAAAATTTGTCTATTGCAATGCATGCATCAATTTAGTATTAAGCGTTAAAATTCCAATTACACATTTAAATGCAGATGAAAGGGTCTTTAATATAGGCATATTCTCTCTAGCTAGTACTAGTCAATAGATATTTAAATATGTATTCTGCAATATTATTGTATATTATGATGCGTTTGATCTAATTTTAAATTGTTTGTTTGTAACGTACGTTGTATATCAATTGTTTTTTATTTCGTTTGGTTGAAATTTGTAGTTATTTCAAACATATATAAAATGATATAAATAGAAAGAAACATTAGGTTACCTTCCACAGTAAATTTGCTCATGAAGGAAAGAGAAGCTGAAAATGGCAGCAAAGACTTGAATCAAAGGTATGAAGCTGGACGTGAAAACCGCACCTCTTTGCCGGAGACACCACGACATTCCCACGTAGCACAATCCCGATCCAACGATACCCTATACCGGTGGTGGATTTAGAAAATAATTTTATCAGAGAACAAAAGAGAGAAAAAGCATAGGTATGGACATGAACAAAAGTTGAACTCAAGTATTGGGGGAGAAAAAAAAATGTTTTTTCATTTTTCGTTTACAACTTGTAAAAACATGATTACTTTCGCCAAAAAAAGAAATTGTTTTATATGTTAACATATAGATTTTAGGTTGATTAAATAGTGAATTGGATTACTCACCGAATAAAGTAAAGCTAAAACTTGGAACTTGTCTTTAACGACCCACATAGAAATGCTCCTCTCCGAGATCAAACTCAACAAAGCAGATTGGATCACACCAAAGAAAGAGAGGATCGTGGTACTCGTGTATTGGCACGGATAAACTCGGCTTATTTTAGCTTGAACAATGAACCAAGATGACCATATTATGATCGATATAACCAGCATGATCGAACCCACTGCCCACTTTTGCGTCATTGCACCGGTTGAATCAGTTCTTGTATGTGTTTGCATATGAGTACCGTGTTCTCGACTTAAAGCGGTTCCTTTATAAAGCGTAAGCACTAAAGCTCCACAAATACATATCATTGTGCCTAACACTTTGGCTCTTCCTACGTTGCTCTTGATGTTCAGCGTCTCTTGCCTAATCATATCGGTTATAAATAATTGTGAAAATAATAGAGCATATGAAGAATCCAAATGTTTGATTGATTTTTCATTACCTAAAAACGAGAGCCAAGGCAAAAGTGACCGATGGAACCATGTTGCTAAACGCTAAGGAAAAAGTAGAAGATGTATACTCTAGCCCAATAAGAAAGAAGTATTGCACCAAACTTGTCCTGCAAAATATATGAACGATCAAGATCAAAATAAACATCTCAAAACTTATTTTTAAACATTTATTATAAACAGTCTATTAAAATGAACATACCCCAGAAGAGCACTAAAGAAGAGTGAACACAAGATCCTACCCGTGAGTTTTGGCCTGTTATGTCTACAAAAAGATAACAAAAAAAAAAAAAAATTATTTCCCTTACAAAATTTTTCATATGGAATACGAATATATAATGACTTATTCGCAAGAGAAAAGAGTTTGAAAACAACATTCAACTAGAAACTCGAAAAAAACAAGACATCCACTTATCATTTAAAGAGTATATTTAAACCAACAATTCAAAGATTATAACTAATCAACAAAATCAAAAAAAGATACGATAACTTAAACTTTCAAAACGAAGAAGACAAGTAACTAGATATACATATACAAACACAAACCGTTCCAAGAAAATCGCGAATGGTATCAAGAACAGAGTTCCTGCAGCAAGTCGGTAAGTGGTCGCGACCATACGGTTAAGTCCTTCATCAATCATCTTCTTGAACATAACGTTTACGACGCTTAAACCAATGTTGATCATGGACATCATAAGCACAGCCTTCCATAGTTTTGTATCAAACTTCACCATAATTTATAATTATAAGTATATCAATATATGTGTGTGAGAGTGTATATTTATATATGTATATACTTGTCTTTTTGTTTTTTTCAGAAGTTGGTAAGATATAAAGAATTTGATGAGGGTGTGACTATATATTGTGACTCAAGTAATGCTCAGAATCGTATCATTATAGCATTTATCTTTAGGTAATCGTATTGTGCTTTGAACTTGGCTTTTTCTTGTTATTGTTGATTACACTATACATGACCGTAAAGATAGAGAGAGAGAGAATTAAGTAATGGAAGCTCTCGTGACTTCCATCATCTCAAAGTGACATCATACACATACATTAATCAGATCAATCTAAAACTACATACATTTATTCAAATTAATAACATTGGAGCTACATGAACAATTAGATTGGTCAGTCAATATAATATTTATCTTTTAAAACTAATAAGCTTGATCTCTTTTTTTTCTCTCTTAATATGTACCCCATATTGGGATTATCGTCAAAAAAGTGAAAGACATACTTTTTATATTATTTAGAGTGGTGTGTTTAGTATATAATGAAAATGTTTGTATAGGAAATATCAATGATTTGCATAAAAAAAAAGAAGGAAATATCAATGAAATTAGTTGTAGGATATAGCAATGCAATTTAAGGGAAATTAAGAAAATAACAACGAGTTCAAATAATGTTTTGAGAGATTTTTTATAAATACTCTAAATTGTATAAGAAATTCAAAAGCTACATTTAATTTAATAGTAAGTTGAAAACTACTCTTTTTATATTGAATCAGACCCTTTATTTATATAAGTATTATTTTAAAATAATATAAAATTTTAAATAATAATTTAAATACGTAATTATTTATTAATAATAAAAAATAAGAAATATTATTTACTTTTTTAAGAGTAACCATTACCAAATATGATATTTTGTGCTCATTATCAAAATGTATCACACTAATATCAGATTAAACATGTAATAATGTTTTGAGAGAAAATATTTGGATTAAACATGTAAAAATGTGGTCACATTTCTTTTTTGAGCTTAATGATGTGGTCAACTTAATTATTAATGATGTGACCCTTGAAAAACATTAATATTGGGAGGCCTTATGCAAGGGTCAGTCATGGGTAAGATTTATGATCATAAATGGGGCATGAATAGAATCAGGTTGTCAAAGATTTTTATGTTCTAATGCATTTACAATTTGGTCTGAAGTATAATAATATTATTTAGATTTAAAATTTATTCAAAAGAAAGTAATTCAAAATTATTTAATTTATAATAAAAATAATAATGTATATAATTCTTTTTTCAGAATCTCCAATGACTTATTTGTTGAATTATTATTAAAGTCGATTTTTTGAAATATCGATTTTTTCACTTTTGTTGACCTAGTTTTCTTCTATATCTGCATATTTTAAAATGGGAAAAATGTCAAAAAAAATCATGAACTTTCAAATTTGGGACGATTTAATCTTGGACTACGATGAAGACATTTAAATCATAAAGTTTTTGTTGACTTTACAATTAATTAGCGAAGTTTGTTTGACTCGCCATTTTAGACACATCGATTTCATTTTCTAACCCTAGAATCCCAATCTCTCTCTCTCGCTTCCCTCTGTTGAAATTCCGACTGATGATGGCTAAATTCCGGTTCGGTGGTCACCGCGACTGAGTCAAGCAGCAGCCGCTGAAGCTCAGCTTCGCTTCTGTAGGATTTGGTCCGAAATTTTCCATAGGATTTGGTCTGAAATTTTCCGCGACTGCTGCTTGACTCAGTCGCGGTGACCGCCGAACCGGAATTCTTCTCTTCCCCCCCACGAGTTTTAGCCATCATCAGTCGGAATTTCAACAGAGGGAAGCGAGAGAGAGAGATTGAGATTCTAGGGTTAGAAAATGAAATCGATGTGTCTAAAATGGCGAGTCAAACAAACTTCGCTAATTAATTGTAAAGTCAACAAAAACTTTATGATTTAAATGTCTTCATCGTAGTCCAAGATTAAATCGTCCCAAATTTGAAAGTTCATGATTTTTTTGACATTTTTCCCATTTTAAAATAGTCCATTTATGTTTTGGTTAGTTGATTTATAACATAATCTATTTTTCAAACTATTGACATATTTTTTGTTTGTTTGTCAGTCTATAACTTTTATTATAGACATGTTTATTCATAGTATACTTACTTCATTCTATGATAACATTCTAATAAGGTCGATTTTTTTAACTGTCGACTTGTATTCCATATCTATCGACCAAATTTATTTTATGTCGACTTAATTATTTTAAAACATTCGACTTATATTTTGGTTGATTGATATTTTACAAATTCAATTTTTTTTATATGTTGACTTATTTTTCTTGTTTATTGATTTATAATTTATAGTGTCTCTCTCAAATTCTTTAATGTCATAGTGTAGATTTTAAATTTTTAATAAAATGTAAGATATACAATCCAATTATTCCTTGTTTTCTTGGGATGTTTTTTTTTTTTTTTTTTTTTTTGATTTAACATGTTATTTTCTATGGGGATGTCTAATTTTTTTTGTTTTTCCAATAATGTCTAATTATCATATGGAGATTTGAAACAGTTTCACACTTAACTTTGTACGAAACACATGATTGTTGCTCTACCATATTATTCATCTATGTGGATATAATTTTTCCAATAAAGTCATAATATGGATGTATAAGCATCTTATATTACCTTGAGATTACATATTACTCCCTTGTTCACAATATATTGGATGTTTTTTTGGTTCTATTTTATTAGTTTTCTTTTCATGTTTCTATGCATAATTTATATTACTTTAATATTTTATAACTATTTGAATTCTGCAGTAATTTTTATTCGTTAATTTTTTTTCAATGATAAAGTATTTCTTATTTCTTAATCTTTGTGTTTTTAGCCCAATAATCTTATAAAATAGGACAAAGTACGTGTATAATATTACTTGGGCGTGTAAAATATTAGTATATTCATCAATTAAATAGCATGTTAAAAAACACCTACCGTGAAAATCGTGAAATAATCAAAAATGTCCTTGTCATTTACTTTACTCCTAATCTTCTCCATGACCATGCAATATAGTTGTCATCAGGCAATGCGTAAGAAGTATAAATACTACTAACACGCACGTTTTTAATTTGAATGAATTGTAGTTTCACTTTCTTTAGAGCCGTAATTTGGAATAAGTATGTTAATCAATATTTCAAGTTGGGTTAGTAGTCAGCAAAGTGAAGATTATTGAAAGTTGGCGTGTTTGGCTCAAAAAGAACCATATTTTAAACAAGATTCTCAATAAAAAGTAGAGATCTGATCAGACAATAAGAAGCATCTATACTTTGTTTCTTCGTGATATATTTATACATATCATGTATACTATAAATAAAGATTTGACAAGAGTTTTCAAATTTTAAAATGGAGGTAAGCATAATGCGTCAAATCCTGTCGCAAAATGGGATGCTTAATGCTTAGCTCTAAGTATCTTTCATTTGTTTATTTTGATTCGGTTCCTTTACGTTTCTTGCCATGTAAAATAACTAGTATCCAAATTATTTGTAGAAACTATACGAACAAACTCTTTTCTAAGCCATTGATCAATTTAATCAAACGTGCTATTATCTAACCATTTCTATTTTGCTAGTCAAAATTGTATTATGTTTTAGACCCATTAGAAAATCCTATGAATCAACTATTCGACGGGTTACATTCGCTCTCGAAAAGTTAGCCGGGTGGTAAATTGTCGGATTACTCTATTTTTTTTTTGTCATCCGAAATTAAATAGTGTTCAATAGAGCCATTCCTGGGGCGTCGGATTACTCTCTGTTTATACAAAAAAAAAAAAAAAAAACAAATTACAAAGACTTTTCTTATCAGATTTTTTTGTTATTAGAAAGTAATTGTCCTTTGGGCAAGTTGACGTAAATGCTCTTGAGTGAGACGTACGATGGCAGTGAGTAAAGCACTTTGCTCCTCACGACTGGTTACATCCTTTCCGGTTATATCCAATGGGTATCTCTCGAGTTTTTAAATTAAATTTGTGCACTTTCTCTCTTTCTTTAGAATAGAGAAGTAGCATAATTGAGAACTTTTTTTTCCTACTAAAGTTAGAGTACTTAATCAATTTGTGTTAGGGTTTACTTTTAATGAACAATAACTAAAGAAAAAGATGTAAGAAAAAAAACCAATAACTAAAGAGCAACTCGTATGTGTCATAGTTGTGTTATATCGAACAAGTAAATTTCAGTAACATAATAAATTTTGTGTACATTTTATCTTAGTTCTCTAAATTCCTAGCGACGAAGATTTTTTTTTGTTATTAGGCTAAATTTTGTTATTGTTTTTTTTGGATTCAATAGTTTTATGTTTTAACCATTAACACCAAAATATTAGCAAATTATTTGTCGTAATTACTCGTAATTTTAGATATTGTATATATTTTATCCAATCCAACTAGAGTTTTTGGCCATTGGTTCTATCTGAATACATGGTTAACAAAATGGCGGGCCAAAACGAAAAAAACAACCGGAAAGAAGATCTGATAAACGGGTGGTACAGCAGAAAAAAAGTAGAACTAGCCTACAATTCCGACGCTAACAAGATCTATTCATTTGCTGCAAAGAAGACAACTTGGAGTTTATGGCTAGATTTAGCTGTTACTTTTGAGATTCTGAAAACTTTGTTTCTTCATCTTTGTTTTTTAATCAATGTTACCTTAATCAAACATAGTCCCAACATCATCAACCCGAACCATCATTATCCAAGTTATCAAGTTAAGTGAAAAGATTTTTTGATGCCAAAAATATTTGTAAAACAGTTCATCTTCGGCGGCTAGTCGCAATCAATGCTGGAAGAATATTACAATCTTTTGTAAGCGACAGGTCCACATAGTTGAATACTAATGATAATGTTTCATGTACAACTAGTCCAAAACATGACTACTATTAACTTTACCCTTACCGGAGACTTTTCGAGTCGATGTATGCTATATTTCTGGTTAAAGGCAAATCGGTTCTAAAAATATGTAATAGTGCTTTTGTTATAACATTTTTTTTCCTCGAATTTGTTTATGTTAATTAGATGAAAGTAAAAAAAAGTTACGATGTATAAACTCATATAACCACACTGGTATAAACAAAGAATCAAAATCATATACATTGTTTCAATGGCACCCATCCGAATTAGTCGATCAGTGACAGTAACTGCATCTTATATCTTAGAACCCACCGAAATCGACAGCTCCAAACCAAATCTGCTAAGCCAAACCCTTATATCAGAGAAAATTGGTTCAATTTCTATATTAGTTTGCTTTCCTTTTAAGATGCAATGGAGGCTCCGAACAGTCACCTTCAAATCCAACCTTTCCATATCCATTATCCAACCTTTCATTATAACTTATCTGAAAGAGTTATGGAAGCTTATTTTTATCACATTTTTTAAACATGTGAATAATTGTTTGATTTTAATAGTTAAGAACAAGAAGACAGAAAGTATATGCACTTTTTTGCACTCTTAGAGGTTGGATTTGTGTCCACGAAAAAAATATCCATTTTAATCTTTTACATGTTTCCATATTCCATATTCTATAACCTTGTTTTTTAAATGTTTTAGAATGTGATATATCATATATTCTACAACCATTGTTTCATAAATTATTTTTTGACCAAATATGCACTACAAAAGTAACCATTGGTCTCATATCAGGTTTTACTGAATGGAGAACCGAGAGGAAATATCATTCCCAAAAGAGGTTTACGCCAAGGTGATCCCCTTTCGCCTTATTTGTTTATTTTATGTACGGAGGTACTTATTGCAAATATTAACAAGGCGGAAAGAGAGAAAAAGCTGGTTGGAACTAAGATAGCGAAAAGAAGCCTTGCAATTTCACATTTGCTTTTTGCGGATGATAGTCTCTTATTCTGTAAAGCGGATACAGAGCAATGTAAAACGGTGATGGATATTATTGGGAATTATGGTAAAGCTTCAGGGCAAGAGATAAATCTCAGTAAATCATCGGTCATGTTTGGTAAGCGCGTAGCAACCCAAACAAAAGATCAACTTAAAAACATCCTTGGAATCACTAAGGAAGGTGGAATGGGGACCTATTTGGGTATACCAGAGAGCTTAGGAGGCTCGAAAAGTAAAATCTTCAATTATGTCCGAGAATGACTTAACGAACGGATTAACGGCTGGTCAGCAAAATTTTTATCCAAAGGAGGGAAAGAAACAATGATCAAATCAGTGGTTGTAGCACTCCCAACATATGTTATGTCTTGTTTTAAACTCCCTCATGAGTTAACTTCTAAGTTAACAAGTGCTATTTCTAATTATTGGTGGAGTTCCAATGGAAGAGATCGTGGGATCCATTGGATAGCTTGGGAGAAAATGTGTAAGGACAAAGAAGAAGGAGGTTTAGGCTTTCACTCCCTAGACATTTTTAATGATGCTATGTTGGCTAAACAGTATTGGCGATTAATCCAATACCCGAACTCTTTAGTAGCTCGTGTGCTAAAAGGCAGATATTTTAGGAATATTCACCCTTTGCACGCCAAAAAAACCAAATTCTCCATCGTTTGGATGGAAGAGCATTTTTCCGACTAAAAGACTAGTTGAAGCGGGAGCTAGATGGTCATTAGGCTCGGGTTTCAACCTATCGGTATGGCGAGATCCTTGGGTTCCTGATGTTATTCCACGTCCCGCAAATGGAAGAGGAAAATCATTCCTTCCAAGTTTAATGGTTAACCATTTAATTAATCCGGTTTCCAAAGAATGGCACCTTCCCATCTTACAAGAATGTCTGGATCCAGTGGATATTCAACTTATTAGAGGACTGACTATTAGTCAAGTTTATAAACCAGATAGGCTTATTTGGCATCATACAAAATCAGGAAGATATACAGTAAAGTCAAGTTATCGGGTTGCTCGAGAGATGACAGGAACGATTGAATGGGGCCCAAATCATCAATCATTACAAGCACAAGCTTGGAAAGTCAAAGCCCCTCCAAAAATAAAACATTTCTTATGGCAAATTGCATCGGGATCCCTAGCAGTGACTTCAAAATTAGCACATCGAGGAATTCAATGTGATATTATCTGTAAAAGGTGTGAGATGGCAGAGGAAACAATAAATCATGCTTTATTTGAATGCCCTCACTCTAAGGAAATATGGGATTTATCCACAATACCTACGGCATCAGGTATACTTCCTTTAAGCTCGGAATATTTAAACCTAGATTATCTTTATCGGAGATTACCTTCTACTCCAGATGGGGGGGAGTTAACATATTGTTATGCTTGGATTTTGTGGTTCATTTGGAAAGATAGGAATAAAAAGGTTTTCAAAGGTTTACAATCAGTACCCATAGATATTTTAAATCATGCTTTGAATGAAAAATTAATGTGGGAAGAAGCTCAATTGGAAACAGTCGAAACTAGCTCTACTATGGAAGTTTTGGAAAATCCAGTTCAATCAATAAGATGTCGGATTGATGGCTCTTGGAAAGTTTCGGATCCAACTATGGGTATAGGATGGTGGTGTTTTCAAGGAATCGATCAAACGATATTGCTCGGTGCAAAGTGCCTTCGGAGATGTCCCTCCCCCTTCATTCGGAGATGGAAGCTTTAATTTGGGCTATGAAAAATATCCTTTCAAGAAGGATTGATTGTCAGGTGTTTGAAACAGATTGTTCAGAGTTAGTCTCGATGATACAGTCACCTGAAGATTGGCCCGCTTTCTCCAATCTGCTAGATGAGTTTGGTTTGCTCCGTGTCTACTTTCCCTTGTTCTCGCTTTCTCTTATTTCTCGTTTATGTAATGTTAAAGCGGACTGTTTAGCCCGATCTTCTAGACTTTTATTTTCTGAAGTTACTTTTGTAAACACTTCTCCTCCTAGTTGGGCAACCAATCAAGGAGTTATTTATTAATTAGTGTGTGGTTGACAAAAAAAGAAAAAGAAAAAAAAAGTAAAGTTTTAAGATACATACAAAAATATGAATAAATCATTTAAGAGAAATCTTAAAACGCAAGAGCTATCAACGAGTATGCATTAGTTCACAATATAAAACAGGGTTTTTCAAAAGCTTTTCTGATTAATAGAAAATATGTTTACAAGGTTTCGTTTTAAACTATTTTCTATTCTCTCAATCTCTCGTTCTTATATCACAACCCGATCGAGAACTCTCTCAAGACAAATCTCTTAATTAGCCTCCTTAAGCATTATGCTTCTTTATAAGAAATCCCATAACCTTAATGTCTAAGAATTTTCTTGCTCTTTTGTACTAAGTTTTTCTAAAACCTTAGCACCCTACTTATACTAAATAGGTCACGGCGGTACAACAAGCCGAGTTCCTATTCTAACACTAATAAGAATAGAACATTTCTTTTTTCTTTAAGGATTAAGAAATTATCCTTTGTCTTTATGTTTCCTTTTCCTTTATGAAAATGAAACTCTTCACGCTTCTAGAATCTTCTCCAAACTTCTAGCATCTGTAGCTAACCACCACATACCGATAATGTTGATTTCCCAAAGCCAACTCCGTGTTGCTATGATCTGTTGAACTACTTCGGGGGTGATTGGAAGAGACTTTAAAGGCTTTAGAATTTTTTAAAGTCTTAAAAGCCAAATATTTACCAATCATAATTTTAGGACTTTAGAATTTTTTAAAGTTTTTTTTAAAAAAGTGGGCAGTTGGACTTTAAAAACTTTAAAAAATTCTAAAGTCCTAAAATTATGATTGGTAAATATTTGGCTTTTAAGACTTTAAAAAAATTCTAAAGCCTTTAAAGTCTCTTCCAATCACCCCCTTAATTAACATTCAAAGTCTTAAAATTTCCTTTATAAAATAATATGGGCTAATTTACCAAACTGTCAATATAGTAAAACATTCAAAGTATTGAACGTTCGTTCAACAAATTTTATAATTGGTTAAGTTTTTAATTTACCAAACAGTCAGACCTAAAACATAAAAAGTTAACGTTTTTTTTAATATAAAGAGATGAGAGTGTTTTCTACTAAAAATATAGAGCCAAACTTCTTCCATCGTAGTATCATCGACAGTAGCTGGTGCTACAATTTTTGGTTGTTTATATCTCTACCTTTCATCTCGGCGGAGAAATAGAAGAGCACAAAGAGGTAATACTGGTTTTGATGATTTCAAATTAAAACCTTAATTGTACAAAAACTGTTAATAAGTTTTTACAATAATGGTGTTTGCGTAGAAAAAAACCATCGCATGGATATATTTGGTGGAGAGGATGATGATGGAGATCAGATTGAGCTAAGGCTAAGTGAAATCATGGTTGCGACAAATAACTTCTCCGACGAAAACAAGTTAGGAGAAGGCGGCTTTGGTTCCGTTTACAAGGTTAAAAAACTTTTGTTTTACTTTTACTCAATTTATGATTTTAAAGTTCTTTACCAAATATAGGAATGATCTAGCTCTCACTTTTAATACGGTATTTTCATAAATGACTGATTCCACAATTTCTCCTAGTTTTTATTTTAAATTTTTTTGGTACAAGATTCTCAAAGTTTCACCTTAAATAATGCTAAAGTATTTTCTGATTGATTTTGACCACATGGAAAGCTAACAAATGGGATGGATGTTGCCATCAAAAGGCTATCACCAAACTCAAGGCAAGGTCTCTCAGAATTCAAGAGTGAAATTGTGCTGATCGAAAAGCTTCAGCATAAGAATCTCGTTAGGCTTTTAGGATACTGCATTGAGAGAGGGGAGATGCTCCTTGTTTACGAATATATGTCCAACAAAAGCCTCGATTTTTTTTTGTTTGGTAAGTTATAAGATAAAAGAAATTGTTTAATGACTCTCTGTGACTTTATAACATTTTCTTTCTTTATATATATTTTTTGTAGCCGTAGATTCTGTAAAGTGTAGGGAATTGAACTGGGCAAAACGTATGGCTATAGTAAATGGGACGGTGCGAGGGCTGCAGTATCTCCATGAGGACTCAAGGCTTAAGATCAGACATCGTGATCTTAAGGCAGCCAACATCCTTCTTGACGACGAGATGAGTCCGAAAATCGCAGATTTTGGAACTGCAAGGACTTTCCCTAGAACACAAATCAACCATAACACTGGAAGAATTGTTGGAACATAGTAACTTTTCTCACCTCTGGATATGATTATTTCAAATGCTAAATTATTATACGTTTATGTTTGGGTTTACCTATGACAATAGTGTCGTATTAATGAAAAGGTATTTTGGAATAACTTAGATTATGTGGGTTAATTGCAGCGGCTATATGTCACCGGAATATAGACGTTATGGAAGAATTTCCGAGAAATCGGATATTTATAGTTTTGGAGTGTTACTATTGGAAATCGTATCTGGAAAAAAGGCGACACAGTTTGTTCGCTACAACCTAGAAACTACCATTGCTAGTTATGTATGTAATTATCTCGTTTTAATAATAATTTATTTATTTTTTTGGTTTTAATAATTTATTTATTTTAAAGAAAATTAATTACTTCACATAAACTTAAATTAAACTGAAAAAATATGTTATTGATTAATTTTAGGCCTGGAAATCTTGGTGTGACACAAATGGCGCAGACATAGTGGATGAACGATTGGATGTATTATATAGTTCCACAGAATTGATACGTTGTGTTCACGTAGCGCTTTTGTGCCTTCAAGATATATATGAAGACGAGCCAACTATTTCCGAAATCATCCATATGCTGGCTAGTGATAATCTTCTTCCAGCCCCAAAAGAGCCAACTTACACATATGCGTCACCCGGCTGCATTCAACGTTTGTCTTCATCGAACCACATTTCTCGATAAATAATATTACGCAAACAACGCTTGAAGGAAGATGAGAATGATCTACGTTTATTTATTTTAAGATAGAAATAATATTGTGCATATATTTCTTTTTCCCCAAAATTTCACACTTGATATGAAATCAATACAATAAAAACATTAAGAGTCTCTCCAGCCGTGACACATCAGCTTTTTGAGCTGTTCTGGAGGTGACACATCATTAAAAATTTTACCCAATCAGAACATTTCAATTAATACACATCAACTTAACAGTTTGCCACATCAGCTCGCCACATCATCATTTTTATTAAAAAATATATAATTTTAAAAAATAACCATTCAAATTAAAACAAATAATACACATAATTATTTTAAATTTTTTGATAAATGAATTTCTAATTTGTTTCATAATTTAATACTTACAACAGAATAACTATATTTTGAAAAAGTTTTTTTGACATCAAATGGGTTTTAGTGAACAACATGAATGAGGTGAATTTAACGAGTGGTTTACGCCGAATATATTTTTGTAAATTAATTTTGTTTTAATAAAAATATTTATGGTAAAATTTAAAAGTTTTTCGAATTCTGTATTTTACCTTTGCTCTTATTTTAATATTTTATTTATGCACATTGATAAATAATTTTGTGTCTTACTTTTGCAAAACAAAGATGGTATAGTTAATCTTTTTATTTGTTTGTTTTTATTTTATGTTTTTAGTATATGTTAACTTTTTACAAATATTAGATTATTTTTATACTCTGATATTTGTAAATATTTTTCAGCGATTATTATACTTCAAAAACCTTAGATTCTTTTTGTTAAAACTATTTGTGCTACACAAGCATAATTTGAATCAAACAAAAAATATTTAATATATCTTTTGATTTTTTTAAAGTACACTTTTTTACTATTAGATCACAATAATTAGTTACATCAAAAAAAAATGTGTATTTTTGTTCGTTAAAATCTGAACACTATGAACAGTTTTTAACTTTAAAATAATTCACTTTACTAATTAGATCGGATCAATATTATTAGGGGTGAGCATTTTAACCGAATCGAATCAAACCAATTAAAGCCAAAAGGACCCAAACCAGACCATAATTTACATTCAAACCATAATCGTTAACCCAATGTGTTTATTTATTTGATTAATTAATAGTAATGAATGATATTGTAAATACTAATATTAGATTGTCTAAAGAAAAGGGTGAGAAGATCGTTTAGAAGTTGAAAGTTCTTGGTGCTAAAGTTGTTTTGGAGTGAAATCATCAATTTATTTTAAGGTCTGTGTTACTTAAAAGCTTTAAAAAAAATCACCATATAAAAGCTCAAGATACAAGCTGATTAAGGGGTTTCATAAGATCATAGGCTACACTTGCTCTTTCTCATTGCTAAATTGGGTTTGAGAGATAAATCTTTGCTACTTCAAAATGTATGGTCATAGGTTAGGTTTGTAATCTTTCTCTTTTTTTACTTCAATGCCTTATGATTCTTTACTCCTAAGAATTTACAATTGCTAAATTGGTTTGTTTCTTTTTTATTTCAATAGCAGAAAGTCATATCAGCAAAAAACCTTACACTCTTAGGATTGTAACCTCACACTTTCTCTGTTATTTTATCTTGTCTTCTTACTTTAAGATATATGGTCAAACCCGAATCAGGTGAATCTCTATGTTTCTATTATACACGTATCTTGCTTCACTTGATTATCTACATATGAAGCGCAAAGCTTTGTTAGTTCCTGTTCACAAATGAAATCTACAGAGGAGAAATGGTCAAATTATTCTATGTTCTAACCATAACGATGTGTAGCCAAGTGAAATTTGCAATTGCAATTGACTTATCTTGGATCTATGTTCTTTTTGTTGTTTGTAAATTTTGATGAAAATGTCACAAATGTTATTGATTAATTAGTTATTATTAGTGATCTATTTTGTGAGAGTATATAATTCTGAATATCAAAAAGTTGAGAATTGACTATGTATTTGTGGTTTATGTTTTGAATGAAGGTGATCTCACACCGGTTCAAACGCTGGATCTACTCTGTTTCAAGAACACTTAATGGTAAATATAAGTTTAGAGAAATACAAGGAGAAAGAGGATTCCAAGGCTCTCTTCAAATGCTAAGAACCGTATGATCAACTGTTTATCTTTAAACATTCTAATTTTAAGTCATGAACCAAATTATTCTAACAAATGTTTATGAATTGTTTAGCCTATTCATTTTTAGAACCCATAACAAAGCATGGCCCATCTTTTTTTATTTCTATATATTCATGTAATTTTCATAACTTGTGTTCAATTAATTTTATGTCTTTATCTAATAAGTTTCATCAAAGTCATGTATTCTTATATAAAAAAAATATATTTGAATTTAAATCCCGACTGTTATGATTTTTCTCAAAAGAGATTGATGTCTCTCGTGGTCGACAGATTGACTGATTCCAATAATAAAGTCAATGTAACAAACTTTATTATTCTTGAGTGTTCTTTATATATTCTTATGGGCTGAATTTATGTGGATAACCTTATTTATATTCCTCATGGCATAACAAAGATGAATGATATATATGTTATCAAGCTCTTAGACAAGTAAACATATTTGTAATTAGACCATAATCATATCCTCTTTCTTTTGATTTTTTTTTGTTGCAATTATACTACTTTGATTTTGATTGTTTGAATAATAAATTTTTTTAAAAAGTATCCCGCAGCGTAGCGCGGGTTTCGACCTAGTGTAATTAATTTTCTTTGGTATGCATACTTTTTTGAAGTCTACATCTTTTATCAAATCTGAAAAACAACTGTTGTCTACATCTTTGTTTATGTTGTTCTTTCAGAGCAATCAACTTTTGCCTCTGCCTGGACCGCAAGCCCAATCAAGAGCGGCTTGAAATTTTTTTTTTTTTGGTTTGTTAAAAAAATTAAAATCTTAACTGCAGACTCTCAGAACGACATCGTTTATAGACACGTCATCAAACACTTGTAATTTGACTCAGCACCATAAAGGCGTTGACTAACACCGTTGATTGCGACTCCGATTTATGCCCAAAATTTAAAGTTCATGTATGAAATTCAAATAGTTTTGCGGTTTAGGTATGAATTTACCCTACTTCTTTATTTAGGTATGAAAATACACTCTGCGGATTAAACGGGTATAAAAATACATTTTTCCCGTTAAATTAACTAGTCATTAACAAAACAAACGATTTCATGGAAATATTATAACAACATAATTAATTTTGTTGAAATATAAAATATAAATTCTAAACTAAATTGGTGACATAAATATTTATGTTAGATATTGTATGTTTGAGTTGCTAATTTGATTAAAGAGAAATTGTTTTGTGTTGAAAGGTAATCAAAGAAGTTTATAATATTATTATAAAATTATAAACCAGTATTACGAAACTTGAGAAATGGTGAATAAGTTTTTAAATAGATTGAAATTACTTTAACAAAATAAAGTAAAAAGATTGAAAATTACTAGCATATTTAACACGATGACCAAAAAACAACATATATGTTTTGTTATGTTAACCGTTTTAGTTAGAGTCTTATATTTTATGTATATTTAATACGAACATAATTAAATTAATTTTTTTTTATAAAAATAACCAATAAAAGTTTGATAATTTATTTAATTTTATGATGATATTTACGTTTTCTCTCTGAAAATTATTACTTTTGAAGGAGTAGTGATATATACTGATATATGAAAAAGAGTCTTAATGTTAACTTTGTAATTAAAATATTATAGAAAAGATAAAACAAGTTTTAAATGATTACCTCTAATGGAAGAACACATGAGAAGAATCTAAAATGTTCACAAACCAAAACCATTCCGTTCTTGTGTACAATGGCCCACGTCGATTTCTACGAAAGCCGCATAGTCAAAAATACAATTTTAATCCTCCCAGATACTTTTTGAAAACATATATCTAATATCCAAAAAAAAGCAAAAGAAAATTAGTGGAAACACATTCTTGTTGACGTCGATTTTTGGACCAAAGACATACCCGATTGTTTGACAAAAAAAAAAAAAAAAGACATACCCTATTAAGTAATTGGGCAGGTTAGTGATGAATGCCATCTAATTTACTTGAAAACCCACATTTTGTGGTAAACGAGTTAAGGATACACAATATCTGTATGAAATATCTATATGTAAACTTATATCAATATATGCATAATATCAAGGGTGAATTTGCTCAGAAGGAAAAATGGGAAAGGAAATTAGGAAATAGGTATTAGGGATGTTTGTCCCCGACAACGTCCAAAAAAAAGTTAAAAAAAGGTTTGGTTTTGTGAGTTATTACAAAAAAACCTATGCACGTTTTGTTATTGCGCGTGGGGGAGGATAAAAAAAATCTGACATTTAATAAATGTTCAATAGTTGAATTGACTTTTACTCGGTAATTGATGGGACGAAGTGACGGTTATTAACTCCGACCGACTTTAATTTGGATATATAACAAAAACGTTTGGGCGGAAATTAAAAATTTTAAACCACTAACTTAATTGCGTATATATCTATTAATAATTTTTGCACGAAATAGTTCGAGTTATAACTCTATGAATGTGTATGGACATGCAGCTAAATTTATAGATAACTATTAATTGACATGTTTATCCAAAAGGAACACATGAGGCTTGTGTCGTCCATCTCCAGAGAGATGTTGCTATGCTTTGTAGATCTATATATACGTGGAGATCCAAACATTGTTATAGATCCTTTTTTGTAACGTGAAAGTTGTCTCTTCCGGCGAATAAATGCACTATCTAATTCTCTGATACGGCAGTGTGAATAGTACCAACGACATTGTTTTCATGTTCGGTTTGAATGAATTAGATCAGAGTTGAGAGAAAAAGAGAGCGAGATGAACATAAGAAAAAAAATAGACATCCAAAAATATGAATTAAAACGAAAACAAGACATCAGGTACGTAGGGTTAGTTTGGGGATAAAGATGGGCAAAAATTATTGTTGTCTTAGACATGTGACCATAAAACCAAAAATTTAATTTCACTTGGATCCATTGTCTATCAGCTAATTATCTCTAATATCAATGTTGTGTCTAGAAGACTAGGACTATGCTTGTAGACTATATATGTAATTATGTCTAGTACAGAACTAGGGTTTCCGAGTCAATAATTTTTGTTGTTGTTGTTAATGTAGTCATATTTGTTTATTGATGATCTATGTCCATATGATGTCTAATGAGTAGGCCTGGGAATTTGAACCGAACAAATTTTTCTAAACCGAACCGAACCGAGATTTGGGCAAATCGGTTCGGTTAATGACAATTGACTATAACTGATCGGTAAGTTCAAAGTTATTTTGGTTAACCGAGATTTTCGGTTCGGTTCAAGAGAACCGAACGGTTAACTGAAAATAATAAAACACAAACATAACCTAGATTTCTAGCCGCCCACTCTTCTTCTTCGTGGATGATGCCCTTCTCATTGATTCTTCTTCTTTAATTCTTCGATTCTTCATTTTATTATGACGATTCTTCTTCTTCTTTTCCTTGCCAATTTGATGCTTCTTCGTCAGATCACGATTCTTCTTCTTCCATTCATTTCTGAGTTAGATTGGTCATATGAATGTTTTCAAATTGATGGTTGGATTTGATTTGCTTTAGTTTCTTCTAGCTTCTGTTCTTTGTGGTTTTGGATTTCAACCCAGAAATGACGAGATTTGGTCTTCGTTGATGATGCTCTTCTCCTTCCCCGTCGTTTCTTCTTGCTTTTCTCCATTTTTCTACAATTTTTTTTTTCTAACACCCAAACAAACCAAAAAACACAATTAAAAAAAATTGAATAAACCGTGTCCGAACCGAACCGAACTATTAGTCGGTTCGATTCGGAATAGGTTTCATTTTCTAAATAACCCGGAAAACCGAGTAACCGAAACCGAATTAACCGTTCGGGTCGGAATCGCAGCCCTACTAAAGCTTATTACTGATTCTAGATGACTATCTTAATGTCGAAAGAAAAATAATATTAATTATATAAGCTTATGTTTGACGGGCGATATAAACGATATCCATAGGACTACTCCCCTTGTTCTTTATTATTGTACTTTTTAGAAAAACAATTATTTGAAAAATAAATATGGGGTTAATAACGTAGTCTATACTATATAAAAGTCGAGGTTATAAGTTTTTGAAGCCGTACAGGTGGGATTTTAAACGACCAGTCGCGGTTAGCCATCTCACTAATTAACATTTTTCCATCTCAATAATTAACATTTTCTAGATTTCAATAATTTTCTATATCGAAATATTTATAAAAAAAAGAAAAAAGCAAGATATATGGAATTAAAATAAAAGAAAAGTTTTTTAAATAACATATGGAATATGAAAAATAACATGTGTAGATGCAAGGTGTTTTTCTCTCTTTTCTTCTTTAAAAATAAAAAAAATTCTTTTTTTTTAAATGTAATTCTTTTTTAATTTTTTCAAATATCTTCAATGAACAAGCAACCCTAAATCAACCACCGCTTATTATTTTGTTATAAATAGTAGCAAGGTATTGCATATCAGTTCATAACTATATTGCATATTTTGCATAAACAATTTTTTTTAATAATGAGTGATTCGAAAGCCTTTCTTTGTGCCGTGGAAGAAGCTGTGAGAGAGATCGGTGAACATGTTCAGCAATTTTTGGTTTGTGATGACGCGGCTTTGGTTAGTTGTGTAGCTTTGAATTCGGGGAGTAAGGAAGGTGTTAGTGTGCCAAATATCATTTTTGGTTCTTGAAAATCGTGGAGTTGTTTTTGAAGGTGTTAAAAGACTTGCGAAGATGGTTAGTTTTAGTGATTTGTTAGAGATTGAGTTTTTGAAGAGGAAACTATCTACGTTTTATCGATGTAAAGAAATGTTTGATTTAGCTATGTTTGATGAACATGGATATTTGCCAGAGATTGTTGAGAAATTAAGTGTTCAGGGTTTGCAAGGAAAAATAAGAAATTTGGTAATGAAGCTAATCTTGGTGATGTAGCAACCACTGGTTTTACTACTTTGAGGAGGAGAAAAGTGAGTGAAGTTTCGAAGATTGAAAACGTTTAGGAAGAAATTAGTAATGGGAAGAGTTTGTCCTCGAGGAAGAGGAAGAGCAAAAGGGGTTTGGATGATAATGATGCTGATGGGATTGAGAAAAGAGAAGAGTCAAACGACTCAAACCATTTAGAAGTGAGTGAGAAGAAAGATGATTCATGTATCGAAATTGGTGTCGGTTTAGGAACTTCATTAGCTTCAAATCGGCAAAAGGCTTAAGGCTCAAGTGTTAAAAGGAGCAATGGAAATGGCGAGACGATATTGCAAACATGTAAAACAGAGAGGAATTTGTAAATAATTACTTCTGTAAATACAAGATATATGTAAATAAAATAAATGTAAACAAAAAGAAAATGGAATCTATGGAATTATAATTATGAAATACTAAGCCCAATCCCAGAAAATATGAAAACATAGAAAATAATATGGAATCTATGTAATAATTATGTAATATTAAGTGCAATTCCATAAAATATTAAAAAAATATTAAGCCCAACGTTTACTAAATCTATGAAATATTAAGCCAAATCATATAATAAATAAATTTTACTGTTGGATTATTTTTTATAATGGCCCACCCGACTTATTCTATAGCTCAATTAGCCCAAACTATTGGTTTATCAGGTCACATTAGACATTTACCGATAATCATCTCTTCATAAAATATATTCTCATAAATATTTATTCTTTTAGTCATGTTTGTTACATAATTACTAATTATAGTTACAACTAAGGTTTGTTTAATGATTAGACACGTGGTTTTAAAATATCAACTAAAAGAATAAATATTTATGAAACTATATAAAAGTCGAAGCTATAATAAGTTTCTTAAACTGTCAACATGAGATATTAAACTACCAATAATGATTAGCTATCTCATTAATTACTTTTTTTAGTCTTTATATTAGTTAACATTTTTAAATTCAAATAATTTCAACATTAAGATATTTATAAAAAGGAAAAAACAATAAATATGTAAAGAAGAGAAATGTATAATTTTTAAAACCAAGATATGGGAATAAGAAAAATGTAAAAAATTAAAAACAATTCTTAACTTTAAGGTAGTGATCTCATTCCCAACTATACATAATCATCGATAACTAATATATTATCATTATAAAAACGTAGTAACATATGGTTAATAATATGACAATCTGCTAAATTTCATATGACAGATAATCTCACGAACGTGATTATATGTTTGTAACTCACCGACCGTTCCTACCAGTGGGCCCCACGTCCTTTATCGGGCCCATGGGCCCACCCCTGTCCTACGGCTGGTCCGCTATGTCTGGGAGGCTTTAAAGACTTGTTTACCGACCCTACAAATCACCACATGATCTTTCCCTGTATTTTTTCCTCACTCACACAGTTTTGACAATCACTTTCCGGAAGGTTACCCATCTTGAAACTACTCCAGCCCAAGCACACTTAACTATGGAGTTCTCCCAGGACGGTTGACCGAAAAGATAAGTGTACTTTGGTGACATAGGATGCAAACTATATGAGTCTTGTGTCTTTTTCTTTGTGATTGTTGATTCTTGTGTAAAGGTAGTTTCGTGTATCGTATTCCAGTGGGCGGAAAGGATCCTCTCACTGAGTAATTCTTTACTCATCCTTTTTCCCCTTTTTCTCCAATTCAGGGTGAGAATTGTGAGTAGTCACGCAAGTCCTTCTCGCTTATGGTGTATTTCGGGAACTTCAGGTTATTAGCTTTTATTATTATTTTTATATACGTTCTATTAAACGGTTTTAAACGATTTAAGTTTATTTTTAAGATGGGTTTATATTGAGTTTTTAATAATAGAAAAGATTTTCGGAAAAGTATGACATGATGAATTAAGAAAGTGGGATAGAGGAAATGTTAAGTAAAGTGAACGCACGCCGTCTCAATGTTGAGGGAGACGGGTGTGACACAAATCTCTCTGTTATATAAGTTGTGATTCTATATTCTAAGTAATCTAGACTATATCTTTTCCAAAATATTATCTAACTAATTTAAGCTAATTAATATATTTACGAATCTCCTAATTATCAAAAACGATCTACGACTATAAATAAGCATGTTAGGTTTACGATATTAGTACCTTTCTCACGGAAATCATCTCAGTCTCCATTCTAATATCCTGCAAATAAATGCAAAACAAATGGCTATGGTTAGTCGCTACATACGGGTAGTCAGAAAGATGAGGAAATGATTTCTCTGAGTTTCAACCCATGAATCTAATCTACGAGCTTGAATGATGGACGATCAAGGCAAACACACACAGTTTGCGCATGATGTTAAATTAATGTCTAGGATTCAGGGAATAAGGTTTCAGTCGTCTTTATAGGTTTTATTTTGTTCGAACTTTTTTTGTTATATATGGATTTTAAATACGTGCTTAATTAGCGTTTTTGTTGTTGACACTTTCTTTGTTTTCTTATGGAAGTTGCTTCATCATTTATTTTTATGGTTATGTATTTATGTACGTATTTTCCGAAGACAATACCTTTAGAAAATTATTATTAAATATACTACACAATGAACCCATATCATATTTTTCTAATTGAATTACAACAAGAATTAGGACTAACAATAACTATTTGCAGTATACTACTCCATATGTTCCTAAAAAATTTATGTTATAGAATTTTCACATATAGTTAAAAACAATTATTATTTAATCTACACTATTAATTGGGAAACACAAAATATTAAGTAACCTTTAGTTTTTTTCGTAGAATGCCATTAGTTTTTTAAATTTGAAGAATGAAAAAAATAAATCGTAAAAAGGTAATATTAATAGTATTATTGACTACTAATAAATAACAAAAACTCTATATACGACCTTAAAATATATAAAATCGAAAAATTAAATATATTACCTAAAAAATCGTGATTTCAAAAAAAAAATTATTAATAGTTTTAGAAAAATTTAGGAAATCCAAACTTAACCTGCAAGATATATTAATTCAAACTGATTTAATTTGAATTAATTTAGGAAAAATTATTTTTGGATTTTTTTTTCAAAATTCTTTTAAAGTATTATTTAAAATTAAATAATGATTTGAAGTTTAACGAAATTCATATTCATTAGTATTCTTTATTTTGTATTCAATTAATTTTTTTTGAAGATTAAATTCATAATCTTGGTAGATAAGTAAGATTTTAAAAAAAATCGAAACTACTATAAAATTAAAATTCTACTAATACGCGGAAATTAAAATATTCTTTAAAAGTATGATCCGAATTATATGCATAAAATTACCGACTTAAATTAAATCTCGAAAGAGAAGGTACGAGAAATATGGGAATTCTATCTGAATCTCTTACCTGTACTCTTATCTTTTGAACTAGATTAAACATTCTCAGATAGGTAATTATTTTAAAGAAAACAATTATGTGACGGGAAATTTCAAGATAGGAAACGGGACGGGACGAGACTACTTTTTCTCATTGTCTTTTCCATGTGGTTGTGTGATAACAAAAACAAATCAACTCATTTACACCAAAATGAAATCAAACAAAATACCAAACTAATATGAATTCAGATTATGAATGGTATACCAAATAAATATTTACAACCATTAATCCGCGCGTACGTACGGATCCGAATCTACATATATGACCAAAATAACAAAAGAATCTATATTGAATTAACTTATATTAAAACACATTTTTAAAAATATGAAATCCCGCACATATGTGCGGGTCAGGATCTAGTATATATATTATAAGATTCGTATATATGAGAGATCTCATCATATATGTTAAGTATAGATTCTCTACCTCATGTATAAATATGAATCCATATGTGAATAATAAAATATCGGTTCATAATCTCCCTACAGTTAACACTTACGACACGCCAAATACAAAGTGGGTGTACCTGTTCATCTTCCTCATCTTATTTCTTCTCTGTCGTGTGTTTTTAATAAGTCTAGCTATGCCTAAAACTACTCACACACAACATCCGAATCCATTTCCTTCACTCAGATGAAAATTTTAGAGCAAAATCAACAACGACGAGGAAGAAAGAACTTCTAGAATTGCAAATTTACAGGATTTTCGAACGAGTCTTGCGAATTTGAAAGTCGATTTCCCGTTGCGATAAGATCGTCGCAGAAAAAACCAAGTTCCAATGGGAGTTCTCAAATCGACATGCTCTGCCGTTTTAATTATGCGCTCACTGTGCGACATTTTTTACACAGGATATGTAATGAGGCATATACTTTCTAAGAATTAGGTCTTGGCTTTCAAAAACAAGACTGGTCCAAAAAAATATATGTGAATAACTGAATTATTCAACGTGAACATTTACTGCTGGATCAAAGTCTTCTAATCTATGCGTTCACGTTTCAAGGTTCTTAAAACATGTAGATTCCGTTTCTTTCTTTTTTTAAGGTCAACCTCCGATGCTAGTTTTGGCTGTAAAGACTTTGGCTTAAAGAACTTTGGCTGTAGAAACTTTGACTGCAGAGACTTTGACTGTAGAAACTTTGGCTGTTAAAATCTGATTGGTAGAACAAAGCTATAGAAGCTTTGACTGTTATTTTTTTAGAATTATATATATTCATAATAAATAAATATAAATAATGTTATAAATGAATTCATATGATAAAATAATTTTATTAATGATAAAAATTTAGAAAAATACAAAACTTCATAAATAAATGTATGGAATAATATTCTCAATAAATAAACAAAATATGTATTATTCATTCATGTTTAATAACCAAACATTGCATTAAAAAGTGGATAAACTAAAAATCAAATTATTAATAATAAAATATTTATTTAAAAGAAATGACAAAGGTTTAGAAATAAAATAAGAAATAAATATTCTAAATGAACACATTTATTTATATTTATTATTTAATATCCAAACACATTAGTAAGAAGTGGGATAAACTTATAAAAACTTGGGTGAAGGTGTGGAGCTTGAGGATCCTTATAATATATATTGTACTGCATCTTCAAATAATCTAAACGGTTTTTTTCGATGTTTCCACTCCAAATTCCAAGTCGATCGTTAATTTTCTGAATAAGTTTTTCTTTCTGAATAGCACTTAATCTTAATCTTCCATCTGTGCTACTATAATTATTTTGGTAAACTAGTCAACATAAAATTTAGCTAACAAACCAAATAAACATTTGAAAATAAAATTAAAAGGTAGAAATAGTTAAAATACTTATCTTGAATGATTCTTGAGCAATTGTTATGGCTAATAATAGTGTTTTGAATGTTTCTTTTTTTGTTGAGTAGTTGTATAATTTTGAGTAATTAAAAATCAATAAAACTATCAATGATGAAGCAATTTATGAAATAATTGAATGGGCTATATAAAGTATATGTTTTATTAAAAATACTATTCTATAAACTCTTTTATACTAATATTAATGGTGATTATGAAAATAAAATGATTATTATTGAAATGGATCCTAAAAGAAAGATTGAAAAATGATAATAATTAATTTATCAAAAAATATATGTGAAACAATATATATAAACATGTAGAAAGATTCTA
Organism: Arabidopsis arenosa; assembly: GCA_905216605.1. Taxonomy (NCBI): domain Eukaryota; kingdom Viridiplantae; phylum Streptophyta; class Magnoliopsida; order Brassicales; family Brassicaceae; genus Arabidopsis; species Arabidopsis arenosa. The sequence goes on along the minus strand of LR999455.1, from coordinate 5,478,692 downwards.
ATTATTATGAGGAGAAGAAAAAAAAAAAGTTTTTAATTATTATTTATTTTTAAGTTTTATTATTTGTTTGAAAGCCTCATATTTGAGACTTTAGAAAATTGTACGTGAAAAAGAAAAAAGTGGGCAGTTGGACTTTAAAAACTTTAAAAAATTCTAAAGTCCTAAAATTATGATTGGTAAATATTTGGCTTTTAAAACTTTAAAAAAATTCTAAAGCCTTTAGAGTCTCTTCCAATCACCCCCTTAATTACCATTCAAAGTCTTAAAATTTCCTTTATAAAATAATATGGGCTAATTTACCAAACAGTCAATATAGTAAAACATTCAAAGTATTGAACGTTCGTTCAACAAATTTTATAATTGGTTAAGTTTCTAATTTACCAAACAGTCAGACCTAAAACATAAAAAGTTAAGGTTTTTTTTAATATAAAGAGATGAGAATGTTTTCTACTAAAAATATAGAGCCAAACTTCTTCCATCGTAGTATCATCGACAGTAGCTGGTGCTACAATTTTTGTTGGTTTATATCTCTACCTTTCATCTCGGCGGAGAAATAGAAGAGCACAAAGAGGTAATACTGGTTTTGATGATTTCAAATTAAAATCTTAATTGTACAAAAACTGTTAATAAGTTTTTACAATAATGGTGTTTGCGTAGAAAAAAACTATCGCATGGATATATTTGGTGGAGAGGATGATGATGGAGATCAGATTGAGCTAAGGCTAAGTGAAATATTGGTTGCGACAAATAACTTCTCCGAAGAAAACAAGTTAGGAGAAGGCGGCTTTGGTTCCGTTTACAAGGTTAAAAAACTTTTGTTTTACTTTTACTCAATCTATGATTTTAAAGTTCTTTACCAAATATAGGAATGATCTAGCTCTCACTTTTAATACGGTATTGTAATAAATGACTGATTATGTGGAATAACCACAAATGAATAACTTAGATTATGTGGAATCAGTCATTTATGACAATACCGTATTAAAAGTGAGAGCTAGATCATTCCTATATTTGGTAAAGAACTTTAAAATCATAGATTGAGTAAAAGTAAAACAAAAGTTTTTTAACCTTGTAAACGGAACCAAAGCCGCCTTCTCCTAACTTGTTTTCGTCGGAGAAGTTATTTGTTGCAACCAATATTTCACTTAGCCTTAGCTCAATCTGATCTTCAGCATCATCCTCTCCACCAAATATATCCATGCAATGGTTTTTTTCTACGCACCCACCATTATTGTAAAAACTTATTAACAGTTTTTGTACAATTAAGGTTTTAATTTGAAATCATCAAAACCAGTATTACCTCTTTGTGCTCTTCTATTTCTCCGCCGAGATGAAAGGTAGAGATATAAACCAACAAAAATTGTAGCACCAGCTACTGTCGATGATACTACGATGGAAGAAGTTTGGCTCTATATTTTTAGTAGAAAACACTCTCATCTCTTTATATTAAAAAAACGTTAACTTTTTATGTTTTAGGTCTGACTGTTTGGTAAATTAAAAACTTAACCAATTATAAAATTTGTTGAACAAACGTTCAATACTTTGAATGTTTTACTATATTGACTGTTTGGTAAATTAGCCCACATTATTTTATAAAGGAAATTTTAAGACTTTGAATGTTAATAAAGGGGGTGATTGGAAGAGACTTTAAAGGCTTTAGAATTTTTTTAAAGTCTTAAAAGCCAAATATTTACCAATCATAATTTTAGGACTTTAGAATTTTTTAAAGTTTTTTTTAAAAAAGTGGGCAGTTGGACTTTAAAAACTTTTAAAAATTCTAAAGTCCTAAAATTATGATTGGTAAATATTTGGCTTTTAAGACTTTAAAAAAATTCTAAAGCCTTTAAAGTCTCTTCCAATCACCACCTTAATTAACATTCAAAGTCTTAAAATTTCCTTTATAAAATAATATGGGCTAATTTACCAAACAGTCAATATAGTAAAACATTCAAAGTATTGAACGTTCGTTCAACAAGTTTTATAATTGGTTAAGTTTCTAATTTACCAAACAGTCATACCTAAAACATAAAAAGTTAACGTTTTTTTTAATATAAAGAGATGAGAGTGTTTTCTACTAAAAATATAGAGCCAAACTTCTTCCATCGTAGTATCATCGACAGTAGCTGGTGCTACAATTTTTGTTGGTTTATATCTCTACCTTTCATCTCGGCGGAGAAATAGAAGAGCACAAAGAGGTAATACTGGTTTTGATGATTTCAAATTAAAACCTTAATTGTACAAAAACTGTTAATAAGTTTTTACAATAAAGGTGTTTGCGTAGAAAAAAACTATCGCATGGATATATTTGGGGGAGAGGATGATGCTGGAGATCAGATTGAGCTAAGGCTAAGTGAAATATTGGTTGCGACAAATAACTTCTCCGACGAAAACAAGTTAGGAGAAGGCGGCTTTGGTTCCGTTTACAAGGTTAAAAAACTTTTGTTTTACTTTTACTCAATCTATGATTTAAAAGTTCTTTACCAAATATAGGAATGATCTAGCTCTCACTTTTAATACGGTATTGTAATAAATGACTGATTATGTGGAATAACCACAAATGAATAACTTAGATTATGTGGAATCAGTCATTTATGACAATATCGTATTAAAAGTGAGAGCTAGATCATTCTTATATTTGGTAAAGAACTTTAAAATCATAGATTGAGTAAAAGTAAAACAAAAGTTTTTTAACCTTGTAAACGGAACCAAAGCCGCCTTCTCCTAACTTGTTTTCGTCGGAGAAGTTATTTGTCGCAACCAATATTTCACTTAGCCTTAGCTCAATCTGATCTCCAGCATCATCCTCTCCACCAAATATATCCATGCAATGGTTTTTTTCTACGCAAACACCATTATTGTAAAAACTTATTAACAGTTTTTGTACAATTAAGAATTTAATTTGAAATCATCAAAACCAGTATTACCTCTTTGTGCTCTTCTATTTCTCCGCCGAGATGAAAGGTAGAGATATAAACCAACAAAAATTGTAGCACCTGCTACTGTCGATGATACCACGATGGAAGAAGTTTGGCTCTATATTTTTAGTAGAAAACACTCTCATCTCTTTATATTAAAAAAACGTTAACTTTTTATGTTTTAGGTCTGACTGTTTGGTAAACTAGAAACTTAACGAATTATAAAATTTGTTGAACAAACGTTCAATACTTTGAATGTTTTACTATATTGACTGTTTGGTAAATTAGCCCACATTATTTTATAAAGGAAATTTTAAGACTTTGAATGTTAATTAAGGGGGTGATTGGAAGAGACTTTAAAGGCTTTAGAATTTTTTTAAAGTCTTAAAAGCCAAATATTTACCAATCACAATTTTAGGACTTTAGAATTTTTAAAAGTTTTTTTTTAAAAAAGTGGGCAGTTGGACTTTAAAAACTTTAAAAAATTCTAAAGTCCTAAAATTATGATTGGTAAATATTTGGCTTTTAAAACTTTAAAAAAATTCTAAAGCCTTTAGAGTCTCTTCCAATCACCCCCTTAATTACCATTCAAAGTCTTAAAATTTCCTTTATAAAATAATATGGGCTAATTTACCAAACAGTCAATATAGTAAAACATTCAAAGTATTGAACGTTCGTTCAACAAATTTTATAATTGGTTAAGTTTCTAATTTACCAAACAGTCAGACCTAAAACATAAAAAGTTAACGTTTTTTTAATATAAAGAGATGAGAATGTTTTCTACTAAAAATATAGAGCCAAACTTCTTCCATCGTAGTATCATCGACAGTAGCTGGTGCTACAATTTTTGTTGGTTTATATCTCTACCTTTCATCTCGGCGGAGAAATAGAAGAGCACAAAGAGGTAATACTGGTTTTGATGATTTCAAATTAAAATCTTAATTGTACAAAAACTGTTAATAAGTTTTTACAATAATGGTGTTTGCGTAGAAAAAAACTATCGCATGGATATATTTGGTGGAGAGGATGATGATGGAGATCAGATTGAGCTAAGGCTAAGTGAAATATTGGTTGCGACAAATAACTTCTCCGACGAAAACAAGTTAGGAGAAGGCGGCTTTGGTTCCGTTTACAAGGTTAAAAACTTTTGTTTTACTTTTACTCAATCTATGATTTTAAAGTTCTTTACCAAATATAGGAATGATCTAGCTCTCACTTTTAATACGGTATTGTAATAAATGACTGATTATGTGGAATAACCACAAATGAATAACTTAGATTATGTGGAATCAGTCATTTATGACAATACCGTATTAAAAGTGAGAGCTAGATCATTCCTATATTTGGTAAAGAACTTTAAAATCATAGATTGAGTAAAAGTAAAACAAAAGTTTTTTAACCTTGTAAACGGAACCAAAGCCGCCTTCTCCTAACTTGTTTTCGTCGGAGAAGTTATTTGTCGCAACCAATATTTCACTTAGCCTTAGCTCAATCTGATCTCCAGCATCATCCTCTCCACCAAATATATCCATGCAATGGTTTTTTTCTACGCAAACACCATTATTGTAAAAACTTATTAACAGTTTTTGTACAATTAAGAATTTAATTTGAAATCATCAAAACCAGTATTACCTCTTTGTGCTCTTCTATTTCTCCGCCGAGATGAAAGGTAGAGATATAAACCAACAAAAATTGTAGCACCAGCTACTGTCGATGATAATACGATGGAAGAAGTTTGGCTCTATATTTTTAGTAGAAAACACTCTCATCTCTTTATATTAAAAAAACGTTAACTTTTATGTTTTAGGTCTGACTGTTTGGTAAACTAGAAACTTAACCAATTATAAAATTTGTTGAACAAACGTTCAATACTTTGAATTTTTTACTATATTGACTGTTTGGTAAATTAGCCCACATTATTTTATAAAGGAAATTTTAAGACTTTGAATGTTAATTAAGGGCTGATTGGAAGAGACTTTAAAGGCTTTAGAATTTTTTTAAAGTCTTAAAAGCCAAATATTTACCAATCACAATTTTAGGACTTTAGAATTTTTAAAAGTTTTTTTTAAAAAAGTGGGCAGTTGGACTTTAAAAACTTTTAAAAATTCTAAAGTCCTAAAATTATGATTGGTAAATATTTGGCTTTTAAGACTTTAAAAAAATTCTAAAGCCTTTAAAGTCTCTTCCAATCACCCCCTTAATTAACATTCAAAGTCTTAAAATTTCCTTTATAAAATAATATGGGCTAATTTACCAAACAGTCAATATAGTAAAACATTCAAAGTATTGAACGTTCGTTCAACAAGTTTTATAATTGGTTAAGTTTCTAATTTACCAAACAGTCATACCTAAAACATAAAAAGTTAACGTTTTTTTTAATATAAAGAGATGAGAGTGTTTTCTACTAAAAATATAGAGCCAAACTTCTTCCATCGTAGTATCATCGACAGTAGCTGGTGCTACAATTTTTGTTGGTTTATATCTCTACCTTTCATCTCGGCGGAGAAATAGAAGAGCACAAAGAGGTAATACTGGTTTTGATGATTTCAAATTAAAACCTTAATTGTACAAAAACTGTTAATAAGTTTTTACAATAAAGGTGTTTGCGTAGAAAAAAACTATCGCATGGATATATTTGGGGGAGAGGATGATGCTGGAGATCAGATTGAGCTAAGGCTAAGTGAAATATTGGTTGCGACAAATAACTTCTCCGACGAAAACAAGTTAGGAGAAGGCGGCTTTGGTTCCGTTTACAAGGTTAAAAAACTTTTGTTTTACTTTTACTCAATCTATGATTTAAAAGTTCTTTACCAAATATAGGAATGATCTAGCTCTCACTTTTAATACGGTATTGTAATAAATGACTGATTATGTGGAATAACCACAAATGAATAACTTAGATTATGTGGAATCAGTCATTTATGACAATATCGTATTAAAAGTGAGAGCTAGATCATTCTTATATTTGGTAAAGAACTTTAAAATCATAGATTGAGTAAAAGTAAAACAAAAGTTTTTTAACCTTGTAAACGGAACCAAAGCCGCCTTCTCCTAACTTGTTTTCGTCGGAGAAGTTATTTGTCGCAACCAATATTTCACTTAGCCTTAGCTCAATCTGATCTCCAGCATCATCCTCTCCACCAAATATATCCATGCAATGGTTTTTTTCTACGCAAACACCATTATTGTAAAAACTTATTAACAGTTTTTGTACAATTAAGAATTTAATTTGAAATCATCAAAACCAGTATTACCTCTTTGTGCTCTTCTATTTCTCCGCCGAGATGAAAGGTAGAGATATAAACCAACAAAAATTGTAGCACCTGCTACTGTCGATGATACCACGATGGAAGAAGTTTGGCTCTATATTTTTAGTAGAAAACACTCTCATCTCTTTATATTAAAAAAACGTTAACTTTTTATGTTTTAGGTCTGACTGTTTGGTAAACTAGAAACTTAACCAATTATAAAATTTGTTGAACAAACGTTCAATACTTTGAATGTTTTACTATATTGACTGTTTGGTAAATTAGCCCACATTATTTTATAAAGGAAATTTTAAGACTTTGAATGTTAATTAAGGGGGTGATTGGAAGAGACTTTAAAGGCTTTAGAATTTTTTTAAAGTCTTAAAAGCCAAATATTTACCAATCACAATTTTAGGACTTTAGAATTTTTAAAAGTTTTTTTTAAAAAAGTGGGCAGTTGGACTTTAAAAACTTTAAAAAATTATAAAGTCCTAAAATTATGATTGGTAAATATTTGGCTTTTAAAACTTTAAAAAAATTCTAAAGCCTTTAGAGTCTCTTCCAATCACCCCCTTAATTACCATTCAAAGTCTTAAAATTTCCTTTATAAAATAATATGGGCTAATTTACCAAACAGTCAATATAGTAAAACATTCAAAGTATTGAACGTTCGTTCAACAAATTTTATAATTGGTTAAGTTTCTAATTTACCAAACAGTCAGACCTAAAACATAAAAAGTTAACGTTTTTTTTAATATAAAGAGATGAGAATGTTTTCTACTAAAAATATAGAGCCAAACTTCTTCCATCGTAGTATCATCGACAGTAGCTGGTGCTACAATTTTTGTTGGTTTATATCTCTACCTTTCATCTCGGCGGAGAAATAGAAGAGCACAAAGAGGTAATACTGGTTTTGATGATTTCAAATTAAAATCTTAATTGTACAAAAACTGTTAATAAGTTTTTACAATAATGGTGTTTGCGTAGAAAAAAACTATCGCATGGATATATTTGGTGGAGAGGATGATGATGGAGATCAGATTGAGCTAAGGCTAAGTGAAATATTGGTTGCGACAAATAACTTCTCCGACGAAAACAAGTTAGGAGAAGGCGGCTTTGGTTCCGTTTACAAGGTTAAAAACTTTTGTTTTACTTTTACTCAATCTATGATTTTAAAGTTCTTTACCAAATATAGGAATGATCTAGCTCTCACTTTTAATACGGTATTGTAATAAATGACTGATTATGTGGAATAACCACAAATGAATAACTTAGATTATGTGGAATCAGTCATTTATGACAATACCGTATTAAAAGTGAGAGCTAGATCATTCCTATATTTGGTAAAGAACTTTAAAATCATAGATTGAGTAAAAGTAAAACAAAAGTTTTTTAACCTTGTAAACGGAACCAAAGCCGCCTTCTCCTAACTTGTTTTCGTCGGAGAAGTTATTTGTCGCAACCAATATTTCACTTAGCCTTAGCTCAATCTGATCTCCAGCATCATCCTCTCCACCAAATATATCCATGCAATGGTTTTTTTCTACGCAAACACCATTATTGTAAAAACTTATTAACAGTTTTTGTACAATTAAGAATTTAATTTGAAATCATCAAAACCAGTATTACCTCTTTGTGCTCTTCTATTTCTCCGCCGAGATGAAAGGTAGAGATATAAACCAACAAAAATTGTAGCACCAGCTACTGTCGATGATAATACGATGGAAGAAGTTTGGCTCTATATTTTTAGTAGAAAACACTCTCATCTCTTTATATTAAAAAAACGTTAACTTTTTATGTTTTAGGTCTGACTGTTTGGTAAACTAGAAACTTAACCAATTATAAAATTTGTTGAACAAACGTTCAATACTTTGAATTTTTTACTATATTGACTGTTTGGTAAATTAGCCCACATTATTTTATAAAGGAAATTTTAAGACTTTGAATGTTAATTAAGGGCTGATTGGAAGAGACTTTAAAGGCTTTAGAATTTTTTTAAAGTCTTAAAAGCCAAATATTTACCAATCACAATTTTAGGACTTTAGAATTTTTAAAAGTTTTTTTTAAAAAAGTGGGCAGTTGGACTTTAAAAACTTTAAAAAATTCTAAAGTCCTAAAATTATGATTGGTAAATATTTGGCTTTTAAAACTTTAAAAAAATTCTAAAGCCTTTAGAGTCTCTTCCAATCACCCCCTTAATTACCATTCAAAGTCTTAAAATTTCCTTTATAAAATAATATGGGCTAATTTACCAAACAGTCAATATAGTAAAACATTCAAAGTATTGAACGTTCGTTCAACAAATTTTATAATTGGTTAAGTTTCTAATTTACCAAACAGTCAGACCTAAAACATAAAAAGTTAACGTTTTTTTTAATATAAAGAGATGAGAGTGTTTTCTACTAAAAATATAGAGCCAAACTTCTTCCATCGTAGTATCATCGACAGTAGCTGGTGCTACAATTTTTGTTGGTTTATATCTCTACCTTTCATCTCGGCGGAGAAATAGAAGAGCACAAAGAGGTAATACTGGTTTTGATGATTTCAAATTAAAATCTTAATTGTACAAAAACTGTTAATAAGTTTTTACAATAATGGTGTTTGCGTAGAAAAAAACTATCGCATGGATATATTTGGTGGAGAGGATGATGATGAAGATCAGATTGAGCTAAGGCTAAGTGAAATATTGGTTGCGACAAATAACTTCTCCGACGAAAACAAGTTAGGAGAAGGCGGCTTTGGTTCCGTTTACAAGGTTAAAAAACTTTTGTTTTACTTTTACTCAATCTATGATTTTAAAGTTCTTTACCAAATATAGGAATGATCTAGCTCTCACTTTTAATACGGTATTGTAATAAATGACTGATTATGTGGAATAACCACAAATGAATAACTTAGATTATGTGGAATCAGTCATTTATGACAATACCGTATTAAAAGTGAGAGCTAGATCATTCCTATATTTGGTAAAGAACTTTAAAATCATAGATTGAGTAAAAGTAAAACAAAAGTTTTTTAACCTTGTAAACGGAACCAAAGCCGCCTTCTCCTAACTTGTTTTCGTCGGAGAAGTTATTTGTCGCAACCAATATTTCACTTAGCCTTAGCTCAATCTGATCTCCAGCATCATCCTCTCCACCAAATATATCCATGCAATGGTTTTTTTCTACGCAAACACCATTATTGTAAAAACTTATTAACAGTTTTTGTACAATTAAGAATTTAATTTGAAATCATCAAAACCAGTATTACCTCTTTGTGCTCTTCTATTTCTCCGCCGAGATGAAAGGTAGAGATATAAACCAACAAAAATTGTAGCACCAGCTACTGTCGATGATACTACGATGGAAGAAGTTTGGCTCTATATTTTTAGTAGAAAACACTCTCATCTCTTTATATTAAAAAAACGTTAACTTTTTATGTTTTAGGTCTGACTGTTTGGTAAACTAGAAACTTAACCAATTATAAAATTTGTTGAACAAACGTTCAATACTTTGAATTTTTTACTATATTGACTGTTTGGTAAATTAGCCCACATTATTTTATAAAGGAAATTTTAAGACTTTGAATGTTAATTAAGGGCTGATTGGAAGAGACTTTAAAGGCTTTAGAATTTTTTTAAAGTCTTAAAAGCCAAATATTTACCAATCACAATTTTAGGACTTTAGAATTTTTAAAAGTTTTTTTTAAAAAAGTGGGCAGTTGGACTTTAAAAACTTTAAAAAATTCTAAAGTCCTAAAATTATGATTGGTAAATATTTGGCTTTTAAGACTTTAAAAAAATTCTAAAGCCTTTAAAGTCTCTTCCAATCACCCCCTTAATTAACATTCAAAGTCTTAAAATTTCCTTTATAAAATAATGTGGGCTAATTTACCAAACAGTCAATATAGTAAAACATTCAAAGTATTGAACGTTCGTTCAACAAGTTTTATAATTGGTTAAGTTTCTAATTTACCAAACAGTCATACCTAAAACATAAAAAGTTAACGTTTTTTTTAATATAAAGAGATGAGAGTGTTTTCTACTAAAAATATAGAGCCAAACTTCTTCCATCGTAGTATCATCGACAGTAGCTGGTGCTACAATTTTTGTTGGTTTATATCTCTACCTTTCATCTCGGCGGAGAAATAGAAGAGCACAAAGAGGTAATACTGGTTTGGATGATTTCAAATTAAAACCTTAATTGTACAAAAACTGTTAATAAGTTTTTACAATAATGGTGTTTGCGTAGAAAAAAACTATCGCATGGATATATTTGGTGGAGAGGATGATGATGGAGATCAGATTGAGCTAAGGCTAAGTGAAATATTGGTTGCGACAAATAACTTCTCCGACGAAAACAAGTTAGGAGAAGGCGGCTTTGGTTCCGTTTACAAGGTTAAAAAACTTTTGTTTTACTTTTACTCAATCTATGATTTTAAAGTTCTTTACCAAATATAGGAATGATCTAGCTCTCACTTTTAATACGGTATTGTCATAAATGACTGATTCCACATAATCTAAGTTATTCATTTGTGGTTATTCCACATAATCAGTCATTTATTACAATACCGTATTAAAAGTGAGAGCTAGATCATTCCTATATTTGGTAAAGAACTTTAAAATCATAGATTGAGTAAAAGTAAAACAAAAGTTTTTTAACCTTGTAAACGGAACCAAAGCCGCCTTCTCCTAACTTGTTTTCGTCGGAGAAGTTTTTTGTCGCAACCAATATTTCACTTAGCCTTAGCTCAATCTGATCTCCAGCATCATCCTCTCCACCAAATATATCCATGCAATGGTTTTTTTCTACGCAAACACCATTATTGTAAAAACTTATTAACAGTTTTTGTACAATTAAGATTTTAATTTGAAATCATCAAAACCAGTATTACCTCTTTGTGCTCTTCTATTTCTCTGCCGAGATGAAAGGTAGAGATATAAACCAACAAAAATTGTAGCACCAGCTACTGTCGATGATACTACGATGGAAGAAGTTTGGCTCTATATTTTTAGTAGAAAACACTCTCATCTCTTTATATTAAAAAAACGTTAACTTTTTAGGTTTTAGGTCTGACTGTTTGGTAAACTAGAAACTTAACCAATTATAAAATTTGTTGAACAAACGTTCAATACTTTGAATGTTTTACTATATTGACTGTTTGGTAAATTAGCCCACATTATTTTATAAAGGAAATTTTAAGACTTTGAATGTTAATTAAGGGGGTGATTGGAAGAGACTTTAAAGGCTTTAGAATTTTTTTAAAGTCTTAAAAGCCAAATATTTACCAATCATAATTTTAGGACTTTAGAATTTTTATAAGTTTTTTTTAAAAAAGTGGGCAGTTGGACTTTAAAAACTTTAAAAAATTCTAAAGTCCTAAAATTATGATTGGTAAATATTTGGCTTTTAAGACTTTAAAAAAATTCTAAAGCCTTTAAAGTCTCTTCCAATCACCCCCTTAATTAACATTCAAAGTCTTAAAATTTCCTTTATAAAATAATATGGGCTAATTTACCAAACAGTCAATATAGTAAAACATTCAAAGTATTGAACGTTCGATCAACAAGTTTTATAATTGGTTAAGTTTCTAATTTACCAAACAGTCATACCTAAAACATAAAAAGTTAACGTTTTTTTAATATAAAGAGATGAGAGTGTTTTCTACTAAAAATATAGAGCCAAACTTCTTCCATCGTAGTATCATCGACAGTAGCTGGTGCTACAATTTTTGTTGGTTTATATCTCTACCTTTCATCTCGGCGGAGAAATAGAAGAGCACAAAGAGGTAATACTGGTTTTGATGATTTCAAATTAAAACCTTAATTGTACAAAAACTGTTAATAAGTTTTTACAATAATGGTGTTTGCGTAGAAAAAAACTATCGCATGGATATATTTGGTGGAGAGGATGATGATGGAGATCAGATTGAGCTAAGGCTAAGTGAAATATTGGTTGCGACAAATAACTTCTCCGACGAAAACAAGTTTGGAGAAGGCGGCTTTGGTTCCGTTTACAAGGTTAAAAAACTTTTGTTTTACTTTTACTCAATCTATGATTTTAAAGTTCTTTACCAAATATAGGAATGATCTAGCTCTCACTTTTAATACGGTATTGTAATAAATGACTGATTATGTGGAATAACCACAAATGAATAACTTAGATTATGTGGAATCAGTCATTTATGACAATATCGTATTAAAAGTGAGAGCTAGATCATTCCTATATTTGGTAAAGAACTTTAAAATCATAGATTGAGTAAAAGTAAAACAAAAGTTTTTTAACCTTGTAAACGGAACCAAAGCCGCCTTCTCCTAACTTGTTTTCGTCGGAGAAGTTATTTGTCGCAACCAATATTTCACTTAGCCTTAGCTCAATCTGATCTCCAGCATCATCCTCTCCACCAAATATATCCATGCAATGGTTTTTTTCTACGCAAACACCATTATTGTAAAAACTTATTAACAGTTTTTGTACAATTAAGGTTTTAATTTGAAATCATCAAAACCAGTATTACCTCTTTGTGCTCTTCTATTTCTCCGCCGAGATGAAAGGTAGAGATATAAACCAACAAAAATTGTAGCACCAGCTACTGTCGATGATACTACGATGGAAGAAGTTTGGCTCTATATTTTTAGTAGAAAACACTCTCATCTCTTTATATTAAAAAAACGTTAACTTTTTATGTTTTAGGTCTGACTGTTTGGTAAACTAGAAACTTAACCAATTATAAAATTTGTTGAACAAACGTTCAATACTTTGAATGTTTTACTATATTGACTGTTTGGTAAATTAGCCCACATTATTTTATAAAGGAAATTTTAAGACTTTGAATGTTAATTAAGGGGGTGATTGGAAGAGACTTTAAAGGCTTTATAATTTTTTTAAAGTCTTAAAAGCCAAATATTTACCAATCATAATTTTAGGACTTTAGAATTTTTAAAAGTTTTTTTAAAAAAAGTGGGCAGTTGGACTTTAAAAACTTTAAAAAATTCTAAAGTCCTAAAATTATGATTGGTAAATATTTGGCTTTTAAGACTTTAAAAAAATTCTAAAGCCTTTAAAGTCTCTTCCAATCACCCCCTTAATTAACATTCAAAGTCTTAAAATTTCCTTTATAAAATAATATGGGCTAATTTACCAAACAGTCAATATAGTAAAACATTCAAAGTATTGAACGTTCGTTCAACAATTTTTTTAATTGGTTAAGTTTCTAATTTACCAAACAGTCATACCTAAAACATAAAAAGTTAACGTTTTTTTTAATATAAAGAGATGAGAGTGTTTTCTACTAAAAATATAGAGCCAAACTTCTTCCATCGTAGTATCATCGACAGTAGCTGGTGCTACAATTTCTGTTGGTTTATATCTCTACCTTTCATCTCGGCGGAGAAATAGAAGAGCACAAAGAGGTAATACTGGTTTTGATGATTTCAAATTAAAACCTTAATTGTACAAAAACTGTTAATAAGTTTTTACAATAATGGTGTTTGCGTAGAAAAAAACTATCGCATGGATATATTTGGTGGAGAGGATGATGATGGAGATCAGATTGAGCTAAGGGTAAGTGAAATATTGGTTGCGACAAATAACTTCTCCGACGAAAACAAGTTAGGAGAAGGCGGCTTTGGTTCCGTTTACAAGGTTAAAAAACTTTTGTTTTACTTTTACTCAATCTATGATTTTAAAGTTCTTTACCAAATATAGGAATGATCTAGCTCTCACTTTTAATACGGTATTGTAATAAATGACTGATTATGTGGAATAACCACAAATGAATAACTTAGATTATGTGGAATCAGTCATTTATGACAATACCGTATTAAAAGTGAGAGCTAGATCATTCCTATATTTGGTAAAGAACTTTAAAATCATAGATTGAGTAAAAGTAAAACAAAAGTTTTTTAACCTTGTAAACGGAACCAAAGCCGCCTTCTCCTAACTTGTTTTCGTCGGAGAAGTTATTTGTCGCAACCAATATTTCACTTAGCCTTAGCTCAATCTGATCTCCAGCATCATCCTCTCCACCAAATATATCCATGCAATGGTTTTTTTCTACGCAAACACCATTATTGTAAAAACTTATTAACAGTTTTTGTACAATTAAGAATTTAATTTGAAATCATCAAAACCAGTATTACCTCTTTGTGCTCTTCTATTTCTCCGCCGAGATGAAAGGTAGAGATATAAACCAACAAAAATTGTAGCACCAGCTACTGTCGATGATACTACGATGGAAGAAGTTTGGCTCTATATTTTTAGTAGAAAACACTCTCATCTCTTTATATTAAAAAAACGTTAACTTTTTATGTTTTAGGTCTGACTGTTTGGTAAACTAGAAACTTAACCAATTATAAAATTTGTTGAACAAACGTTCAATACTTTGAATGTTATACTATATTGACTGTTTGGTAAATTAGCCCACATTATTTTATAAAGGAAATTTTAAGACTTTGAATGTTAATTAAGGGGGTGATTGGAAGAGACTTTAAAGGCTTTAGAATTTTTTTAAAGTCTTAAAAACCAAATATTTACCAATCATAATTTTAAGACTTTAGAATTTTTAAAAGTTTTTTTAAAAAAAGTGGGCAGTTGGACTTTAAAAACTTTAAAAAATTCTAAAGTCCTAAAATTATGATTGGTAAATATTTGGCTTTTAAGACTTTAAAAAAATTCTAAAGCCTTTAAAGTCTCTTCCAATCACCCCCTTAATTAACATTCAAAGTCTTAAAATTTCCTTTATAAAATAATATGGGCTAATTCACCAAACAGTCAATATAGTAAAACATTCAAAGTATTGAACGTTCGTTCAACAAGTTTTTTAATTGGTTAAGTTTCTAATTTACCAAACAGTCATACCTAAAACATAAAAAGTTAACGTTTTTTTAATATAAAGAGATGAGAGTGTTTTCTACTAAAAATATAGAGCCAAACTTCTTCCATCGTAGTATCATCGACAGTAGCTGGTGCTACAATTTTTGTTGGTTTATATCTCTACCTTTCATCTCGGCGGAGAAATAGAAGAGCACAAAGAGGTAATACTGGTTTTGATGATTTCAAATTAAAACCTTAATTGTACAAAAACTGTTAATAAGTTTTTACAATAATGGTGTTTGCGTAGAAAAAAACTATCGCATGGATATATTTGGTGGAGAGGATGATGATGGAGATCAGATTGAGCTAAGGCTAAGTGAAATATTGGTTGCGACAAATAACTTCTCCGACGAAAACAAGTTAGGAGAAGGCGGCTTTGGTTCCGTTTACAAGGTTAAAAAACTTTAGTTTTACTTTTACTCAATCTATGATTTTAAAGTTCTTTACCAAATATAGGAATGATCTAGCTCTCACTTTTAATACGGTATTGTAATAAATGACTGATTATGTGGAATAACCACAAATGAATAACTTAGATTTTGTGGAATCAGTCATTTATGACAATACCTTATTAAAAGTGAGAGCTAGATCATTCCTATATTTGGTAAAGAACTTTAAAATCATAGATTGAGTAAAAGTAAAACAAAAGTTTTTTAACCTTGTAAACGGAACCAAAGCCGCCTTCTCCTAACTTGTTTTCGTCGGAGAAGTTATTTGTCGCAACCAATATTTCACTTAGCCTTAGCTCAATCTGATCTCCAGCATCATCCTTTCTACGCAAACACCATTATTGTAAAAACTTATTAACAAGTTTTGTACAATTAAGGTTTTAATTTGAAATCATCAAAACCAGTATTACCTCTTTGTGCTCTTCTATTTCTCCGCCGAGATGAAAGGTTGAGATATAAACCAACAAAAATTGTAGCACCAGCTACTGTCGATGATACTACGATGGAAGAAGTTTGGCTCTATATTTTTAGTAGAAAACACTCTCATCTCTTTATATTAAAAAAACGTTAAGGGTATAAATGGTAACCGAGGAATCTGGCTGAATCTGGCTGAATTGCTGAATCTGGCTGAATATATTTGTGTTTTTCTGTGGAATCTGGCTGAATAATTTAAACTTCAAATGGTAACTGCGGAATCTAGCTGAATTTTTTTTTTAATAACTAATCAAATAAACTTTTAAAAAATAACTAGAAAATTGTTTCACCGAAACCGAACTGAAACCGACGAAATAACCGAATGGATCTTAAACTTCATTACCGAAAAAACCGGAACCAAAATATTTTAGATACTTATATGAAACCAAAGTACACTTATATATCCAAAATATTAGTTACTTTAATACCGAATAATTAAAAAAATTCCAAATAATAAAACACGAACCGGAATCAAATGGACACGAACCATAATAACAAAAAAAACTCAAAAATATTTGTAAAGTTTTTGGTTCCTAAGCCGAAATACCTAAAACCGAACCGGACCTGAACCAAAATTTTAAAATAACCGAATGGATACTAAACTCGAGAACTGAAATATCCGAAACTAAAAATTATAGAACCGACACCGAGCTAAAGACCCAAACTATCCGCTATCATCCATAGTGAAATCATAATATCAAAAATATTAAAATTATTAGTTCTTTAAAAATCCACAAAAATATTTTTTGTTCGTAAAAACAAACTTCAAAATACATTATTCAAAAATACATATGAAAATTAACAAATGAAATGCATCTGTTGAAGGTTTGATTAATTTAATAAATAGAATAAAGTAGGACCCTTATGACAGAACAACAAAAATTCAACAATAATTCCACGGATACAAATGATGTAACATTAATATCTTCCACAAGAATTCCTCAACAATTCCACATAAAAATGTTACCATTTACAGCCTAACTTTTTATGTTCTAGGTCTGACTGTTTGGTAAACTAGAAACTTAACCAATTATAAAATTTGTTGAACAAACGTTCAATACTTTGAATGTTATACTATATTGACTGTTTGGTAAATTAGCCCACATTATTTTATAAAGGAAATTTTAAGACTTTGAATGTTAATTAAGGGGGTGATTGGAAGAGACTTTAAAGGCTTTAGAATTTTTTTAAAGTCTTAAAAGCCAAATATTTACCAATCATAATTTTAGGACTTTAGAATTTTTAAAAGTTTTTTTAAAAAAAGTGGGCAGTTGGACTTTAAAAACTTTAAAAAATTCTAAAGTCCTAAAATTATGATTGGTAAATATTTGGCTTATAAGACTTTAAAAAAATTCTAAAGCCTTTAAAGTCTCTTCCAATCACCCCCTTAATTAACATTCAAAGTCTTAAAATTTCCTTTATAAAATAATATGGGCTAATTTACCAAACAGTCAATATAGTAAAACATTCAAAGTATTGAACGTTCGTTCAACAAATTTTATAATTGGTTAAGTTTCTAATTTACCAAACAGTCATACCTAAAACATAAAAAGTTAACGTTTTTTTTAATATAAAGAGATGAGAGTGTTTTCTACTAAAAATATAGAGCAAAACTTCTTCCATCGTAGTATCAGCGACAGTAGCTGGTGCTACAATTTTTGTTGGTTTATATCTCTACCTTTCATCTCGGCGGAGAAATAGAAGAGCACAAAGAGGTAATACTGGTTTTGATGATTTCAAATTAAAACCTTAATTGTACATAAAAACTGTTAATAAGTTTTTACAATAATGTTGTTTGCGTAGAAAAAACTATCGCATGGATATATTTGGTGGAGAGGATGATGATGGAGATCAGATTGAGCTAAGGCTAAGTGAAATATTGGTTGCAACAAATAACTTCTCCGACGAAAACAAGTTAGGAGAAGGCGGCTTTGGTTCCGTTTACAAGGTTAAAAAACTTTTGTTTTACTTTTACTCAATCTATGATTTTAAAGTTCTTTACCAAATATAGGAATGATCTAGCTCTCACTTTTAATACGGTATTGTAATAAATGACTGGTTATGTGGAATAACCACAAATGAATAACTTAGATTATGTGGAATCAGTCATTTTTGACAATAACGTATTAAAAGTGAGAGCTAGATCATTCCTATATTTGGTAAAGAACTTTAAAATCATAGATTGAGTAAAAGTAAAACAAAAGTTTTTTAACCTTGTAAACGGAACCAAAGCCGCCTTCTCCTAACTTGTTTTCGTCGGAGAAGTTATTTGTCGCAACCAATATTTCACTTAGCCTTAGCTCAATCTGATCTCCAGCATCATCCTCTCCACCAAATATATCCATGCGATGGTTTTTTTCTACGCAAACACCATTATTGTAAAAACTTATTAACAGTTTTTGTACAATTAAGGTTTTAATTTGAAATCATCAAAACCAGTATTACCTCTTTGTGCTCTTCTATTTCTCCGCCGAGATGAAAGGTAGAGATATAAACCAACAAAAATTGTAGCACCAGCTACTGTCGATGATACTACGATGGAAGAAGTTTGGCTCTATATTTTAGTAGAAAACACTCTCATCTCTTTATATTAAAAAAAACGTTAACTCTTTATGTTTTAGGTCTGACTGTTTGGTAAATTAGAAACTTAACCAATTATAAAATTTGTTGAACAAACTTTCAATACTTTGAATGTTTTACTATATTGACTGTTTGGTAAATTAGCCCATATTATTTTATAAAGGAAATTTTAAGACTTTGAATGTTAATTAAGGGGGTGATTGGAAGAGACTTTAAAGGCTTTAGAATTTTTTTAAAGTCTTAAAAGCCAAATATTTACCAATCATAATTTTAGGACTTTAGAATTTTTTAAAGTTTTTTTAAAAAAAGTGGGCAGTTGGACTTTAAAAACTTTAAAAAATTCTAAAGTCCTAAAATTATGATTGGTAAATATTTGGCTTTTAAGACTTTAAAAAAATTCTAAAGCCTTTAAAGTCTCTTCCAATCACCCCCTTAATTAACATTCAAAGTCTTAAAATTTCCTTTATAAAATAATATGGGCTAATTTACCAAATAGTCAATATAGTAAAACATTCAAAGTATTGAACGTTTGTTCAACAAATTTTATAATTGGTTAAGTTTCTAATTTACCAAACAGTCAGACCTAAAACATAAAAAGGTAATGTTTTTTTTAATATAAAGAGATGAGAGTGTTTTCTACTAAAAATATAGAGCCAAACTTCTTCCATCGTAGTATCATCGACAGTAGCTGGTGCTACAATTTTTGTTGGTTTATATCTCTACCTTTCATCTCGGCGGAGAAATAGAAGAGCACAAAGAGGTAATACTGGTTTTGATGATTTCAAATTAAAACCTTAATTGTACAAAAACTGTTAATAAGTTTTTACAATAATGGTGTTTGCGTAGAAAAAAACCATCGCATGGATATATTTGGTGGAGAGGATGATGATGGAGATCAGATTGAGCTAAGGCTAAGTGAAATCATGGTTGCGACAAATAACTTCTCCGACGAAAACAAGTTAGGAGAAGGCGGCTTTGGTTCCGTTTACAAGGTTAAAAAACTTTTTTTTTACTTTTACTCAATCTTTGATTTTAAAGTTCTTTACCAAATATAGGAATGATCTAGCTCTCACTTTTAATACGGTATTGTCATAAATGACTGATTCCACAATTTCTCCTAATTTTTATTTTAAATTTTTTTGGTACAAGATTCTCAAAGTTTCACCTTAAATAATGCTAAAGTATTTTCTGATTGATTTTGACCACAGGGAAAGCTAACAAATGGGATGGATGTTGCCATCAAAAGGCTATCACCAAACTCAAGGCAAGGTCTCTCAGAATTCAAGAGTGAAATTGTGCTGATCGAAAAGCTCCAGCATAAGAATCTCGTTAGGCTTTTAGGATACTGCATTGAGAGAGGGGAGATGCTCCTTGTTTACGAATATATGTCCAACAAAAGCCTCGATTTTTTTTTGTTTGGTAAGTTATAAGATAAAAGAAATTGTTTAATGACTCTCTGTGACTTTATAACATTTTCTTTCTTTATATATTTTTTTTTGTGGCCGTAGATTCTGTAAAGTGTAGGGAATTGAACTGGGCAAAACGTATGGCTATAGTAAATGGGACGGTGCGAGGGCTGCAGTATCTCCATGAGGACTCAAGGCTTAAGATCATACATCGTGATCTTAAGGCAGCCAACATCCTTCTTGACGACGAGATGAGTCCGAAAATCGCAGATTTTGGAACTGCAAGGACTTTCCCTAGAACACAAATCAACCATAACACTGGAAGAATTGTTGGAACATAGTAACTTTTCTCACCTCTGGATATGATTATTTCAAATGCTAAATTATTATACGTTTATGTTTGTGTTTACCTATGACAATAGTGTCGTATTAATGAAAAGGTATTTTGGAATAACTTAGATTATGTGGGTTAATTGCAGCGGCTATATGTCACCGGAATATAGACGTTATGGAAGAATTTCAGAGAAATCGGATATTTATAGTTTTGGAGTGTTACTATTGGAAATCGTATCTGGAAAAAAGGCGACACAGTTTGTCCGCTACAACCTAGAAACTACCATTGCTAGTTATGTAAGTAATTATCTCGTTTTAACAATAATTTATTTATTTTTTTGGTTTTAATAATTTATTTATTTTAAAGAAAATTAATTACTTCACATAAACTTAAATTAAACTGAAAAATATGTTATTGATGAATTTTAGGCCAGGAAATCTTGGTGTGACACAAATGGCGCAGACATAGTGGATGAACGATTGGATGGATTGTATAGTTCCACAGAATTGATACGTTGTGTTCACGTAGCGCTTTTGTGCCTTCAAGATATATATGAAGACGAGCCAACTATTTCCGAAATCATCCATATGCTGGCTAGCGATAATCTTCTCCCAGCCCCAAAAGAGCCAACTTACACATATGCGTCACCCGGCTGCATTCAACGTTTGTCTTCATCGAACCACATTTTCTCGATAAATAATATCACGCAAACAACGCTTGAAGGAAGATGAGAATGATCTACGTTTATTTATTTTAAGATAGAAATAATATTGTGCATATATTTCTTTTTCCCCAAAATTTCACACTTGATATGAAATCAATACAATAAAAACATTAAGAGTCTCTCCAGCAGTGACACATCAGCTTTTTGAGCTGTTCTGGAGGTGACACATCATTAAAAATTTTACCCAATCAGAACATTTCAATTAATACACATCAGCTTAACAGTTTGCCACATCAGCTCGCCACATCATCATTTTTATAAAAAAACATATAATTTTAAAAAATAACCATTCAAATTAAAATAAATAATACACATAATTATTTTAAATTTTTTGATAATGACAAATGAATTTCTAATTTGTTTCATAATTTAATACTTACAACAGAATAACTATATTTTGAAAAAGTTTTTTTGACATCAAATGGGTTTTAGTGAACAACATGAATGAGGTGAATTTAACGAGTGGTTTACGCCGAATATATTTTTGTAAATTAATTTTGTTTTAATAAAAATATTTATGGTAAAATTTAAAAGTTTTTCGAATTCTGTATTTTACCTTTGCTCGTATTTTAATATTTTATTTATGCACATTGATAAATAATTTTGTGTCTTACTTGTACAAAACAAAGATGGTATAGTTAATCTTTTTATTTGTTTGTTTTTATTTTATGTTTTTAGTATATGTTTAACTTTTTACAAATGTTAGATTATTTTTATATTGTGATATTTGTAAATATTTTTCAGCGATTATTATACTTCAAAAACCTTAGATTCTTTTTGTTAAAACTATTTGTGCTACACAAGCATAATTTGAATCAAATGAAAAATATTTAATATATCTTTTGATTTTTTTAAAGTACACTTTTTTACTATTAGATCACAATAATTAGTTACATCAAAAAAAAATGTGTATTTTTGTTCGTTAAAATCTGAACACTATGAACAGTTTTTAACTTTAAAATAATTCACTTTCTAATTAGATCGGATCAATATTATTAGGGGTGAGCATTTTAACCGAATCGAACCAAACCAATTAAAGCCAAAAGGACCCAAACCAGACCATAATTTACATTCAAACCATAATCGTTAACCCAATGTGTTTATTTATTTAATTAATTAATAGTAATGAATGATATTGTAAATACTAATATTAGATTGTCTAAAGAAAAGGGTGAGAAGATCGTTTAGTAGTTGAAAGTTCTTGGTGCTAAAGTTGTTTTGGAGTGAAATCATCAATTTGTTTTAAGGTCTGTGTTACTTAAAAGCTTTAAAAAAAATCACCATATAAAAGCTCAAGATACAAGCTGATTAAGGGGTTTCATAAGATCATAGGCTACACTTGCTCTTTCTCATTGCTAAATTGGGTTTGAGAGATAAATCTTTGCTACTTCAAAATGTATGGTCATAGGTTAGGTTTGTAATCTTTCTCTTTTTTTACTTCAATGCCTTATGATTCTTTACTCCTAAGAATTTACAATTGCTAAATTGGTTTGTGTTTCTTTTTTATTTCAATAGCAGAAAGTCATATCAGCAAAGAACCTTACACTCTTAGGATTGTAACCTCACACTTTCTCTGTTATTTTATCTTGTCTTCTTACTTTAAGATATATGGTCAAACCCGAATCAGGTGAATCTCTATGTTTCTATTATACACGTATCTTGCTTCACTTGATCATCTACATATGAAGCGCAAACCTTTGTTAGTTCCTGTTCACAAATGAAATCTACAGAGGAGAAATGGTCAAATTATTCTATGTTCTAACCATAACGATGTGTAGCCAAGTGAAATTTGCAATTGCAATTGACTTATCTTGGATCTATGTTCTTTTTGTTGTTTGTAAATTTTGATGAAAATGTCACAAATGTTATTGATTAATTAGTTATTATTAGTGATCTATTTTGTGAGAGTATATAATTCCGAATATAAAAAAGTTGAGAATTGACTATGTATATTTGTGGTTTATGTTTTGAATGAAGGTGATCTCACACCGGTTCAAATGCTGGATCTACTCTGTTTCAAGAACACTTAATGGTAAATATAAGTTTAGAGAAATACAAGGAGAAAGAGGATTCCAAGGCTCTCTTCAAATGCTAAGAACCGTATGATCAACTGTTTATCTTTAAACATTCTAATTTTAAGTCATGAACCAAATTATTCTAACAAATGTTTATGAATTG
Source organism: Arabidopsis arenosa (assembly GCA_905216605.1). Lineage (NCBI taxonomy): Eukaryota > Viridiplantae > Streptophyta > Magnoliopsida > Brassicales > Brassicaceae > Arabidopsis > Arabidopsis arenosa. Next base: position 5,455,529 of record LR999455.1, on the reverse strand, counting down.
TTTAGCCTATTCATTTTTAGAACCCATAACAAAGCATGGCCCATCTTTTTTTATTTCTATATATTCATGTAATTTTCATAACTTGTGTTCAATTAACTTTATGTCTTTATCTAATAAGTTTCATCAAAGTCATGTATTCTTATATAAAAAAAATATATTTGAATTTAAATCCCGACTGTTATGATTTTTCTCAAAAGAGATTGATGTCTCTCGTGGTCGACAGATTGACTTATTCCAATAATAAAGTCAATGTAACAAACTTTATTATTCTTGAGTGTTCTTTATATATTCTTATGGGCTGAATTTATGTGGATAACCTTATTTATATTCCTCATGGCATAACAAAGATGAATGATATATATGTTATCAAGCTCTTAGACAAGTAAACATATTTGTAATTAGACCATAATCATATCCTCTTTCTTTTGATTTTTTTTGTTGCAATTATACTACTTTGATTTTGATTGTTTGAATAATAAATTTTTTTAAAAAGTATCCCGCAGCGTAGCGCGGGTTTCGACCTAGTGTAATTAATTTTCTTTGGTATGCATACTTTTTTGAAGTCTACATCTTTAATCAAATCTGAAAAACAACTGTTGTCTACATCTTTGTTTATCTTGTTCTTTCAGAGCAATCAACTTTTGCCTCTGCCTGGACCGCAAGCCCAATCAAGAGCGGTTTGAAATTTTTTTTTTTTTGGTTTGTTCAAAAAATTAAAATCTTAACTGCAGACTCTCAGAATGACATCGTTTATAGACACGTCATCAAACACGTGTAATTTGACTCAGCACCGTAAGGACGTTGACTAACACCGTTGATTGCGACTCCGATTTATGCCCAAAATTTAAAGTTCATGTATGAAATTCAAATAGTTTTGCGGTTTAGGTATGAATTTACCCTACTTCTTTATTTAGGTATGAAAATACACTCTGCAGATTATACGGGTATAAAAATACATTTTTCCCGTTAAATTAACTAGTCATTAACAAAACAAACGATTTCATGGAAATATTATAACAACATAATTAATTTTGTTGAAATATAAAATATATATTCTAAACTAAATTGGTGACATAAATATTTATGTTAGATATTGTATGTTTGAGTTGCTAATTTGATTAAAGAGAAATTGTTTTGTGTTGAAAGGTAATCAAAGAAGTTTATAATATTATTATAAAATTATAAACCAGTAGAGTACGAAACTTAAGAAATGGTGAATAAGTTTTTAAATAGATTGAAATTACTTTAACAAAATAAAGTAAAAAGATTGAAAATTACTAGCATATTTAACACGATGACCAAAAAACAACATATATGTTTTGTTATGTTAACCGTTTTAGTTAGAGTCTTATATTTTATGTATATTTAATAAGAACATAATTAAATTAATTTTTTTTATAAAAATAACCAATAAAAGTTTGATAATTTATTTAATTTTATGATGATATTTACGTTTTCTCTCTGAAAATTATTACTTTTGAAGGAGTAGTGATATATACTGATATATGAAAAAGAGTCTTAATGTTAACTTTGTAATTAAAATATTATAGAAAAGATAAAACAAGTTTTAAATGATTACCTCTAATGGAAGAACACATGAGAAGAATCTAAAATGTTCACAAACCAAAACCATTCCGTTCTTGTGTACAATGGCCCACGTCGATTCCTACGAAAGCCGCATAGTCAAAAATACAATTTTAATCCTCCCAGATACTTTTTGAAAACATATATCTAATATCCAAAAAAAAGCAAAAGAAAATTAGTGGAAACACATTCTTGTTGACGTCGATTTTTGGACCAAAGACATACCCGATTGTTTGACAAAAAAAAAAAAAAGGCATACCCTATTAAGTAATTGGGCAGGTTAGTGATGAATGCCATCTAATTTACTTGAAAACCCACATTTTGTGGTAAACGAGTTAAGGATACACAATATCTGTATGAAATATCTATATGTAAACTTATATCAATATATGCATAATATCAAGGGTGAATTTGCTCAGAAGGAAAAATGGGAAAGGAAATTAGGAAATAGGTATTAGGGATGTTTGTCCCCGACAACGTCCAAAAAAAAGTTAAAAAAAGGTTTGGTTTTGTGAGTTATTACAAAAAAACCTATGCACGTTTTGTTATTGCGCGTGGGGGAGGATAAAAAAAATCTGACATTTAATAAATGTTCAATAGTTGAATTGACTTTTACTCGGTAATTGATGGGACGAAGTGACGGTTATTAAATGCGACCGACTTTAATTTGGATATATAACAAAAACGTTTTGGCAGAAATTAAAAATTTTAAACCACTAACTTAATTGCGTATATATCTATTAATAATTTTAGCACGAAATAGTTCGAGTTATAACTCTATGAATGTGTATGGACATGCAGCTAAATTTATAGATAACTATTAATTGACATGTTTATCCAAAAGGAACACATGAGGCTTGTGTCGTCCATCTCCAGAGAGATGTTGCTATGCTTTGTAGATCTATACGTGGAGATCCAAACATTGTTGTAGATCCTTTTTTGTAACGTGAAAGTTGTCTCTTCCGGCGAATAAATTCACTATCTAATTCTCTGATACGGCAGTGTGAATAGTACCAACGACATTGTTTTCATGTTCGGTTTGAATGAATTAGATCAGAGTTGAGAGAAAAAGAGAGCGAGATGAACATAAGAAAAAAAATAGACATCCAAAAATATGAATTAAAACGAAAACAAGACATCAGGTACGTAGGGTTAGTTTGGGGATAAAGATGGGCGAAAATTATTGTTGTCTTAGACATGTGACCATAAAACCAAAAATTTAATTTCACTTGGATCCATTGTCTATCAGCTAATTATCTCTAATATCAATGTTGTGTCTAGAAGACTAGGACTATGCTTGTAGACTATATATGTAATTATGTCTAGTACAGAACTAGGGTTTCCGAGTCAATAATTTTTTTTTGTTGTTGTTAATGTAGTCATCTTTGTTTATTGATGATCTATGTCCATATGATGTCTAATGAGTAGGCCTGGGAATTTGAACCGAACAAATTTTTCTAAACCGAACCGAACCGAGATTTGGGCAAATCGGTTCGGTTAATGACAATTGACTATAACTGATCGGTAAGTTCAAAGTTATTTTGGTTAACCGAGATTTTCGGTTCGGTTCAAGAGAACCGAACGGTTAACTGAAAATAATAAAACACAAACATAACCTAGATTTCTAGCCGCCCACTCTTCTTCTTCGTGGATGATGCCCTTCTCATTGATTCTTCTTCTTTAATTCTTCGATTCTTCATTTTATTATGACGATTCTTCTTCTTCTTTTCCTTGCCAATTTGATGCTTCTTCGTCAGATCACGATTCTTCTTCTTCCATTCATTTCTGAGTTAGATTGGTCATATGAATGTTTTCAAATTGATGGTTGGATTTGATTTGCTTTAGTTTCTTCTAGCTTCTGTTCTTTGTGGTTTTGGATTTCAACCCAGAAATGACGAGATTTGGTCTTCGTTGATGATGCTCTTCTCCTTCCCCGTCGTTTCTTCTTGCTTTTCTCCATTTTTCTACAATTTTTTTTTTCTAACACCCAAACAAACCAAAAAACAGAATTAAAAAAAATTGAATAAACCGTGTCCGAACCGAACCGAACCGAACTATTAGTCGGTTTGATTCGGAATAGGTTTCATTTTCTAAATAACCCGGAAAACCGAGTAACCGAAACCGAATTAACCGTTCGGGTCGGAATCGCAGCCCTACTAAAGCTTATTACTGATTCTAGATGACTATCTTAATGTCGAAAGAAAAATAATATTAATTATATAAGCTTATGTTTGACGGGCGATATAAACGATATCCATAGGACTACTCCCCTTGTTCTTTATTATTGTACTTTTTAGAAAAACAATTATTTGAAAAATAAATATGGGGTTAATAACGTAGTCTATACTATATAAAAGTCGAGGTTATAAGTTTTTGAAGCCGTACAGGTGGGATTTTAAACGACCAGTCGCGGTTAGCCATCTCACTAATTAACATTTTTCCATCTCAATAATTAAAATTTTCTAGATTTCAATAATTTTCTATATCAAAATATTTATAAAAAAAAAGAAAAAAGCAAGATATATGGAATTAAAATAAAAGAAAAGTTTTTAAAATAACATATGGAATAAGAAAAATAACATGTGTAGATGCAAGGTGTTTTTCTCTCTTTTCTTCTTTAAAAATAAAAAAAAATTCTTTTTTTTTAAATGTAATTCTTTTTTAATTCTTTCAAATATCTTCAATGAACAAGCAACCCTAAATCAACCACCGCTTATTATTTTGTTATAAATAGTAGCAAGGTATTGCATATCAGTTCATAACTATATTGCATATTTTGCATAAACAGTTTTTTTTTAATAATGAGTGATTCGAAAGCCTTTCTTTGTGCCGTGGAAGAAGCTGTGAGAGAGATCGGTGAACATGTTCAGCAATTTTTGGTTTGTGATGACGCGGCTTTGGTTAGTTGTATAGCTTTGAATTCGGGGATTAAGGAAGGTGTTAGTGTGCCAAATATCATTTTTGGTTCTTGAAAATCGTGGAGTTGTTTTTGAAGGTGTTAAAAGACTTGCGAAGATTGGTTAGTTTTAGTGATTTGTTAGAGATTGAGTTTTTGAAGAGGAAACTATCTACGTTTTATCGATGTAAAGAAATGTTTGATTTAGCTATGTTTGATGAACATGGATATTTGCCAGAGATTGTTGAGAAATTAAGTGTTCAGGGTTTGCAAGGAAAAATAAGAAATTTGGTAATGAAGCTAATCTTGGTGATGTAGCAACCACTGGTTTTACTACTTTGAGGAGGAGAAAAGTGAGTGAAGTTTCGAAGATTGAAAACGTTTAGGAAGAAATTAGTAATGGGAAGAGTTTGTCCTCGAGGAAGAGGAAGAGCAAAAGGGGTTTGGATGATAATGATGATGATGGGATTGAGAAAAGAGAAGAGTCAAACGACTCAAACCATTTAGAAGTGAGTGAGAAGAAAGATGATTCATGTATCGAAATTGGTGTCGGTTTAGGAACTTCATTAGCTTCAATCGGCAAAAGGCTTAAGGCTCAAGTGTTAAAAGGAGCAATGGAAATGGCGAGACGATATTGCAAACATGTAAAACAGAGAGGAATTTGTAAATAATTACTTCTGTAAATACAAGATATATGTAAATAAAATAAATGTAAACAAAAAGAAAATGGAATCTATGTAATTATAATTATGAAATACTAAGCCCAATCCCAGAAAATATGAAAACATAGAAAATAATATGGAATCTATGTAATAATTATGTAATATTAAGTCCAATTCCATAAAATATTAAAAAAATATTAAGCCCAACGTTTACTAAATCTATGAAATATTAAGCCAAATCATATAATAAATAATTTTAACTGTTGGATTATTTTTTATAATGGCCCACCCGACTTATTCTATAGCTCAATTAGCCCAAACTATTGGTTTATCAGGTCACATTAGACATTTACCGATAATCATCTCTTCATAAAATATATTCTCATAAATATTTATTCTTTTAGTCATGTTTGTTACATAATTACTAATTATAGTTACAGCTAAGGTTTGTTTAATGATTAGACATGTGGTTTTAAAATATCAACTAAAAGAATAAATATTTATGAAACTATATAAAAGTCGAAGCTATAATAAGTTTCTTAAACTGTCAACATGAGATATTAAACTACCAATAATGATTAGCTATCTCATTAATTACTTTTTTTAGTCTTTATATTAGTTAACATTTTTAAATTCAAATAATTTCAACATTAAGATATTTATAAAAAGGAAAAAACAATAAATATGTAAAGAAGAGAAATGTAAAATTTTTAAAACCAAGATATGGGAGTAAGAAAAATGTAAAAGATTAAAAAAAATTCTTAACTTTAAGGTAGTGATCTCATTCCCAACTATACATAATCATCGATAACTAAAATATTATCATTATAAAAACGTAGTAACATATGGTTAATAATATGACAATCTGCTAAATTTCATATGACAGATAATCTCACGAACGTGATTATATGTTTGTAACTCCCCGACCGTTCCTACCAGTGGGCCCCACGTCCTTTATCGGGCCCATGGGCCCATCCCTGTCCTACGGCTGGTCCGCTATGTCTGGGAGGCTTTAAAGACTTGTTTACCGACCCTACAAATCACCACATGATCTTTCCCTGTATTTTTTCCTCACTCACACAGTTCTGACAATCACTTTCCGGAAGGTTACCTATCTTGAAACTACTCCAGCCCAAGCACACTTAACTATGGAGTTCTCCCAGAACGGTTGACCGAAAAGATAAGTGTACTTTGGTGACATAGGATGCAAACTATATGAGTCTTGTGTCTTTTTCTTTGTGATTGTTGATTGTTGTGTAAAGGTAGTTTCGTGTATCGTATTTCCAGTGGGCGGAAAGGATCCTCTCACTGGGTAATTCTTTACTCACCCTTTTTCTCCTTTTTCTCCAAGGCAGGGTGAGAATTGTGAGTAGTCACGCAAGTCCGTCTCGCTTATGGTGTATTTCGGGAACTTCAGGTTATTAGCTTTTATTATTATTTTTTATATACGTTCTACTAAACGGTTTTAAACGATTTAAGTCTATTTTTAAGACGGGTTTATAATGAGTTTTTAATAATAGAAAAGATTTCCGGAAAAGTATGACATGATGAATTAAGAAAGTGGGATAGAGGAAATGTTAAGTAAAGTGAACGCACTCCGTCTCAATGTTGAGGGAGACGGGTGTGACACAAATCTCTCTGTTATATAAGTTGTGATTCTATATTCTAAGTAATCTAGACTATATCTTTTCCAAAATATTATCTAACTAATTTAAGCTAATTAATATATTTACGAATCTCCTAATTATCAAAAACGATCTACGACTATAAATAAGCATGTTAGGTTTACGATATTAGTACCTTTCTCACGGAAATCATCTCAGTCTCCATTCTAATATCCTGCAAATAAATGCAAAACAAATGGCTATGGTTAGTCGCTACATACGGGTAGTTAGAAAGATATGGAAATGATGTCTCTGAGTTTCAACCCATGAATCTAATCTACGAGCTTGAATGATGGACGATCAAGGCAAACACACACAGTTTGCGCATGATGTTAAATTAATGTCTAGGATTCAGGGAATAAGCTTTCAGTCGTCTTTATAGGTTTTATTTTGTTCGAACTTTTTTTGTTATATATGGATTTTAAATACTTGCTTAATTAGCGTTTTTGTTGTTGACACTTTCTTTGTTTTCTTATGGAAGTTGCTTCATCATTTATTTTTATGGTTATGTATTTATGTACGTATTTTCCGAAGACAATACCTTTAGAAAATTATTATTAAATATACTACACAATGAACCCATATCATATTTTTCTAATTGAATTACAACAAGAATTAGGACTAACAACAACTATTTGCAGTATACTACTCCATATGTTCCTAAAAAATTTATGTTATAGAATTTTCACATATAGTTAAAAACAATTATTATTTAATCTATACTATTAATTGGGAAACACAAAATATTAAGTAACCTTTAGTTTTTTTCGTAGAATGCCATTAGTTTTTTTAATTTGAAGAATGAAAAAAATAAATCGTAAAAAGGTAATATTAATAGTATTATTCACTACTAATAAATAACAAAAACTCTATATACGACCTTAAAATATATAAAATCGAAAAATTAAATATATTGCCTAAAAAATCGTGATTTCAAAAAAAAAATTATTAATAGTTTTAGAAAAATTTAGGAAATCCAAACTTAACCTGCAAGATATATTAATTCAAACTGATTTAATTTGAATTAATTTAGGAAAAATTATTTTTGGATTTTTTTTTTCAAAATTCTTTTAAAGCATTATTTAAAATTATATAATGATTTGAAGTTTAACGAAATTCATATTCATTAGTATTCTTTATTTTGTATTCAATTAATTTTTTTGAAGATTAAATTCATAATCTTGGTAGATAAGTAAGATTTTTAAAAAAATCGAAACTACTATAAAATTAAAATTCTACTAATACGCGGGAATTAAAATATTCTTTAAAAGTATGATCCGAATTATATGCATAAAATTACCGACTTAAATTAAATCTCGAAAGAGAAGGTACGGGAAAAATGGGAATTCTATCTGAATTTCTTACCCGTACTCTTATCTTTTGAACTAGATTAAACATTCTCAGATAGGTAATTATTTTAAAGAAAACATTTATGTGACGGAAAATTTCAAGATAGGAAACGGGACGGGACGAGACTACTTTTTCTCATTGTCTTTTCTATGTGGTTGTGTGATAACAAAACAAATCAACTCATTTACACCAAAATGAAATCAAACAAAATACCAAACTAATATGAATTCAAATTATGAATGGTATACCAAATAAATATTTACAACCATTAATCCGCGCGTACGTGCGGATCCGAATCTACATATATGACCAAAATAACAAAAGAATCTATATTGAATTAAATTATATTAAAACACATTTTTAAAAATATGAAATCCCGCACATATGTGCGAGTCAGGATCTAGTATATATATTATAAGATTCGTATATATGAGAGATCTCATCATATATGTTAAGTATAGATTCTCTACCTCATGTATAAATATGAATCCATATGTGAATAATAAAGTATCGGTTCATAATCTCCCTACAGTTAACACTTACGACACGCCAAATACAAAGTGGGTGTACCTGTTCATCTTCCTCATCTTATTTCTTCTCTGTCGTGTGTTTTTAATAAGTCTAGCTATGCCTAAAACTACTCACACACAACATCTGAATCCATTTCCTTCACTCAGATGAAAATTTTAGAGCAAAATCAACAACGACGAGGAAGAAAGAACTTCTAGAATTGCAAATTTACAGGATTTTCGAACGAGTCTTGCGAACAAATGAGATATGATCAGAAAGCACTAAGTCAAGCCAAGCAGGAATTGGTTGTTGTTCTAACAGTCCTAGTGATTGGTGCAGAAAACAGTAAATTTGCAGAAATGGACTGCTATACTCTATCACAAGGCTCACTGCCAGAAGGAGGATGTGATAGAGTAAAAGGGTCCAAAAACAGACAATTATCAAAATTCAATAGCAAATAACAGAGATGGTGAACGAAGCAAGTAAGTAAACAGATAAATCAATTGGATAAGAAACTCCTAAGGATGGGGTAATCGAATAGTGTGGACTCCATAATCAATTCAGATGGTTAACAATTCTCAATGAAGCTATCCCTAGACAACAGGTTCAACAACAGACTTATTCACTCCCGTGCAACAAATCCTCAAGCAAAGCTAGCCCAGACTAATTCCCATTAACGGAATCTAACTATGCAGGCAATAAGAACCGACTGTTAAAGTCAATAACCGCTCTAAACGGCCAATCCCTTGGGATAGAGACGATTATCACTGGAATTAGTAGTTCCAACAATCCATTAAACGCCTCATGAGCGCTGGAATGTCTGGGATCGAATTCCAGTTGATCAGAAAGGAATAAGCAATAAACACAACTAATCCAGAAGGGATTCAATATATCTACACTTAACCATCAGAATCGACTAAGGGTCTCACATCTACTCTATCCCATCCTCAGAAAATTCTAGTCACTACTCAGACAACATGCTCAAAGACACAAAAACGATTGATGATTGCATAACTTCAAAGATTAAACGAAATGAAACAGAAATCAACAAGGAAACGAAAGCGAAATCTCAATAACTTAGAAGAAACAAAAATACAGAGTTTCAGAAGCAAAAGCGGCTACTGAACGAAACTAGGTTGCGAGTCTAAAACGTAATTAAAAAGTAGTGAATGAAAAGTGAATGTCTCAAGGGAAACCCTTAGAGACTTATTTATAGCAAAAACAACAAGGATAAGTAAGTGGGCTTCGAGTCCGCTTAACAGGCCCATTGGAACGTGGAGGTCGAGTATATGGGCTCATAGTGGGCTTCATGGTCGAGCGTGAATCGAAGCCGCGATCAAGTGGTTCCTTCTCTCCTCTTCTCTTTCCTATGCTCAGGTTGTCTGGTTGAGTGCGGATTGATCAGAGGGTCGAGGTGGTGATCGAGTAGAATGGTTGCTGGCGGGATCTGGACTGCTTCTTCTCTCCTGTGATCGAGTAGGTTGGTTGATGGCACGATCTGGACTGTTTCTTCAACCCTGCGATCGAGTATGTGGGTAGACTGTCAGGATGGACTACTCCTCTTCCTCTGTGATCGAGTAGAACTGTGAACTGGCAGGATGGACTGCTCCTCTTCCTCTGCGATCGAGTAGAACAGTCTGGATGGACTGCTGAGCTGACTGCTTCCCTCTCTGCTACTGGTGATCGAGTATAAGGGTAGTCTGTCAGGATGGACTGCCAGGGTAGTCTGTCAGGATGGACTGCCCTGTGATCGAGTATAAGGGTCCTGATGGTCTGCTGAGCTAACTGCTTCCCTCTCTGCTACTGGTGATCGAGTATAAGGGTCCAAATGTGACTTTCAGCTCTGTTTTTCCTCTTTCTGAACACCAATAGCTCTGAAACACCTGAAACAACTCCAGAATGCAAAATGCATGCAAGACTAATGCGAGACACACTTAAACATGCAAAATGTGCAAAATGATGATGAATGCTATGAAAGATGAATGATACTAGACTCAAAATGGTGATAAAAGGATGTGTAAAACATGCAAATTATAGACATATCAACTCCCCCAAACTTAGTCTTTGCTTGCCCTCAAGCAAACAAGTAAACATAAGATGAAGGAGAGGTTTGAAGGTGGGGATTCAGAACCAAAGCATCAGATAAAATAGATAAAATCAAGGTCCAAGTTGATAGTTCTAGGATGCGATATGATCGATCTCTACTCAAAAACGTTAGCCATGCCTTGTTATAGTTCAATCCGACTCTTATACTCGACCTACACATGCTTTCAAATCAACCAATCCCTTTAACATTCATTAGTTTCAGAACGTGAATCAAGCAATGCACCATCAATGAACTCATTTGGCTTGAGGTGAAGGTCAGGAGACAAAGATAGTCCCTTTAAGGTGGTTCACGTTTAGTAACAGGGGACTCTCAAAAGAAATGGACTGAGCTTTAGGAGAATGCTAAAGGTAAGACCCAACCTATGCATACAAGAATAGTATCTCATCTACCCAATAACATAAACCGTGTTTACACCAGCAGATGGTACTACCCTCAAGCCCAGATGATGATCCTAGTTCTACCCTTTGCACTCAAGGCATTTTTTCTCATTTTTATCTTTGATCAAATCACTCTTTCTTTTTCTCTGACTTTGTTTTAAGGAGAAGTTTTCTTTTACTCGATGGATCTAGTGGGTTTGGTTTTCTTTGACAACTATGGCTCTTGTTATCTTCTTATGATAAAGATTTTTCTAAATTTTTGCTTTCTTTTGTTACAGAGCCTATCTATTCGACTTTTAGTTCCTCAAAACCCATTACTAGACTAACTTGTTTTTCAACTTCCTTCTCCTAAAAACATCAACCTTTTCCTTCTTTTACTCATATACTCGATCCCCACTCAAAAATAGACTCCCACCTAGTCCTATCTAGTCCAGAAAACATGGACTAGAACTACATGAGACACTACTCTTGTCGGTTCAAACCTAACACTTTCTACCAAGCTCAATCCTGAAACAGGCCTCACAATCACACACGAGAAATTACAGGGCTTAAAAGAAAGTTTTGGTTAGGGGCTAGGGAAACTGCTCCTATGGTGGAAACAGTTACTTGGGTTAGCAAGGATGGTGAAAAGTTGAAAGAAAACCCAAGTATGTATATGGTATCCATGAGTTCAAATTTGATGCTAAGACATGATAATTGTAAATCAGATTCAGGTTCAAATTGATAGGGAATGGTATCAAATCATGAAAGTGTGATCGAGTAGAGCATTCAAGACATGGTGCAGTTTTACTTCAATTTCATTGACTACGCATCAGACAACTAGCAACGAGGGCATTGAGTCTATCCACTGAACCAACATGCTTACAAGGCTATCTCATCATAATCCCCTATGCATATGCAACAATCCTATATGAAACATACTAGACTCGATCCTAAATGTGTTGCAACTAAATGAACACTCTGTTTTTGTGGAATACATTTTCAGAAATTTTTCAAATTTTTTGGTTTTTTTTTTTTCATTCCTTAAATGAATGCACACTCAAGAGTATATACAATGCAAAAATTTGAAGATAAGAACACAAAAGACTCATCAGTTCACACACTTCCTGAGCCCTCCCCCAAACTTAAATCACACAGTCCCCTGTGTGACCAAATTTGGAAGAGAGTACTCAGGACAAACACATCCTTGAAACGAAACAGGAGATGGTAATGCACAATGTTGAAGTGTGGTACTTACCTCAATGGAAGAAGGAGCGGATGTGATCATCAGTGCCCGTTTGCGATTCTTGCCAGGCCATTGAAGAATCTCCTTGCTCAGTCTCGGCTGCAGCTCCGCGTGGGTACTCGACCCTCTTACTCGATCGCAAGGTCTCTGGGTGCAACAAAAAATTTTCAATTTTTTGGACTCCACTGGGCTGATATACTCGATCACAAGGTCCTTGGTAGAGTAAAAGGTTTGAATTTTTACTCTATCTCCAGATTGTTTCTCCATTCCTGAGAACCACAAACACAACCAAAACAAATCAAAAATAACAAGAAAGGAAAAATTATTTACAGAGATAGTCATGGGACTTCCTCCCAAGTGAGCTTGTTTTAAGTCTCTAGCTTGACTCCTCACACTTATTAGGCTTAGGGAGGTTTGTGGAGATGAAATGAGGTCTCCTCTTCTTCCTCAGTAGTTGGATCATCAAACTCAGCATGCTCTCTTGAAAAGTCTGCAACTGAGTACTCAATGGCTGTTTCTTCAAAGTAAGCTTCTTTCTGATCATCCGGATAGTCTTCTTCTATAAACCATTCTAGTGTGAATTCATTTTTTTCTTTGCTAACCAGAGCAATGGCTTCATCAGTTGGTACGTCCTTGATATTGAGTTGTCCTTGGTTGGCTTTCCCATGGAACTCTTTGATTTGATCCTTTAGATTTCTCACAGTGTTTGTTAACTCCTTTATGGCCTTGTCCTGCCATTTAGACCTCTCCATGAGTTTTAACCAATCTTCTGATGCGAAATTGTGAGACTCTAGCTTCTGATCAAGCAGTTTTGTCGAGCATGAGCTCTGTGGGTGAGTTAAAGGATTACTCGAGTAGACGGTCAAGTCAGCAGGTCGAGTATGGGTCAAGCTTGCCTCATTTGCTGCCATAACATTTGTTTCTGCCGCAATCAAACCCTTAATGACATCAGACCCAGTTGTTACCTTGCGTAAGTCTAATGAGTTCTCAGAGCTCAAGGTCTGACCAAGGAGATACCCAGCTTCACCACTCTTGGTCAAAGCAGTTTGAAGGTGATCTTCATCAGCAAGCTCTTCTAGGAGTTCATCAGCTAGCCGATCCATTTCCTCAACTAAGAAGGTCTGTCCTTCTATTGTTGGTTTCTTCATAGCATCATTGATGTTAAACTTCATCTTGAAATCTTTTCCAAGATTAAGATCAATCTTCCCTTTCTTAACATCTATGACTGCTCCGGCTGTAGCTAAGAAGGGCCTCCCTAAGATTAAAGGATCTGTTGGTTCTTCATCCATTTCTAGCACTATGAAGTCTGTGGGGACTTCAACATTTCCAATCTTAATAGGCAAATCTTCTAATAACCCATGAGGTAGTCTAACAGACCTATCAGCCAGGATCAAGGAGATGTTGCAAGATTTGTACTTGCTGAAACCTAGTCTCTTGGCCACAGAGAGAGGCATGAGACTTATAGAAGCACCTAGATCACAGAGGCACTTACTGAAAGATAAAGGACCTAGTGAGCAAGGTAAGGTAAACGAACCAGGATCTCCCAATTTCTTGGGAATAATCTTCGTTTGGATGATTGCACTACACTCATGACTCAACACCACCTTTCCTTGAACTTCTTTGATTCTCTCTGTGATCATATCCTTCACGTATTTGTGGGAATCTGGTATTAGAGCAAGACAATCAGCTAGAGGCATGATTTTTTCAAGATCTTTCAGTTGTTCATCTAAGAGAGCCTTGTATTTCTGTATTAGAACCTTCTTGAATCGACCAGGATATGGGAGTGGAGGCTTGTAAGGTGGGGGAACAAATACTTGCTTTTTAGTATTAGTAGCGGCTGGTTGTTCAACAGAAGGAGGTGCTTCCTGAGCTGGTGATCGAGTATATGGATCGAGTATAGGCTCCTCTGTTGCCTTTTCAGCTGAATCTTCATTCTGACATAAATCCTCCCCATCTTGAACTTCACTGTCCGCAGTGATTGAGTTATGGGCATGTCGAGTAGGCAGCTCTCGATTGTGGCTGATAGTGATGGCGTTAGCAGTGACATACTCCTTGGGGTTCTCAATTGACTTCCATGGAAGTCCTATAATCTTGGGAGCAGAGGTTGACCCAGTTTGGCCTTCCATGTATCTGACCTTTGAGGTCAGTGCCTCTACCTTGATGTTCAGATCGTTATAACTGATGTCTATCTTGTTGTTCATTTCGGCCAGCTTCTTAGCGATCTCCATTGAGCCTGATGCTTGTCCTTGTAGAAGCTGTTGGAGCATTTGCCTTAGTTCTGAGTCAGAAGCGCTAGAGGTTTGTTGTTGTTGTGGTACAAATCCAGGTGATGGATGCTGTGTTTGATAACCTCCCTGAAACTGTTGCTTAGGAACAAACCCTTGACCTTGGTTGTAAGGGACGAATGGTTTGGGTTGGGTCTGGTGTTGTGGAGGGTAGACTTGATCCTGCGGGTTTGCAACATTGGTACTCCTGTAAGACAGATTGGGATTGTTCTGCTTATAGTAGTTATAGCCCTTGTTGTAGCCTCCTTGGTTTTGCACATAGCTTACTTCTTCTGACTGAAGAGTCTCCCCATCCTGGACTTGGAACGTCTCATCTTCACAGAGAAAATGGACTTGCTTCTGTTGCACAAGGAGTAGCTTGTCCAGCTTGTCATTCATGGCCTTCATGTCCTTGCGGTGCTTCTCCTCTAAGTCTGAACTTCCTCTGATGGTTCTGTCATAATCTTCATTGTAGTTTCCATCAGACTGAGCTAAATTCTCTACCAGCTCCCATCCTTCTTCAACTTCCTTGTTCAGGAAATTCCCGTTGGATGCTGTATCCAGGAGCATCCGGATCTTAGGGAGAACTCCTCTGTAGAGAGTGCTCAGTAGTGAGGCTTTGGAGAAACCGTGATGAGGACATTGATTCTGATATCCTCTGAAACGCTCCCATGCTTCACAGAAAGTCTCAGCATTCTTCTGAGTGAAGCCAGAAATCTCATTCCGGAGTCTTGCAGTCCTGGAGTTGGAGAAGAATTTAGTTAGGAAGGCTTTCTTGCAGTCATTCCGGGAGGTGATGGAGCCTTGAGGAAGTGATTTTTCCCACTGGTGGGCTTTGTCTCCAAGAGAAAATGGAAACAAACGCAACTTGAAGCCATCCTCACTGACTCCATTGATCTTTGTTAGGCTGCAGAGCCTATCAAACTCGTCCAGATGATCGAGTGGATCCTCCATGGGGAGGCCGTGAAATTTGTTGCCCTGAACCATGGCAATGAGACCACTCTTAATCTCGAAGTTATTGTTCTGCACTGGTGGAGGCACAATGCCATTGCGCTGATTGTCATTGCGTGGAGCATCGCCCGCACCAATGTTGTTTGGCAATTCTGGGTTCTGATCGTCGGCCATAACGTCTGTGCCTGTCTGTTCTCTTAACTCACGAGCAATACGGTCGATGTTCTCGTTGAAAAGCAGGTTCTGATGTCCTTTTGATCTAGTATGCATGCAACAGGTATCAGCTCAGCTTGAGCAGAGTAATCAGAGATAGTACCTGAAACACACAAACAAAGAGAAAGACACAGAGTTAGTAACCTTGTAAAAAAAAAAACGAACTTGATCTTAACGTTTCCAAAAATCTCAAATATAGCAAACAAACACCCAAATGGCAACGGCGCCAAATTGATAATAGGTTTTTAAGATCAATTAATCCTAAAACACTATCCTGTCGTTGTAGTATTTTAGGTGTCAATCCACTTTAGGTGTGTTGCAAACAAATGAGATATGATCAGAAAGCACTAAGTCAAGCCAAGCAGGAATTGGTTGTTGTTCTAACAGTCCTAGTGATTGGTGCAGAAAACAGTAAATTTGCAGAAATGGACTGCTATACTCTATCACAAGGCTCACTGCCAGAAGGAGGATGTGATAGAGTAAAAGGGTCCAAAAACAGACAATTATCAAAATTCAATAGCAAATAACAGAGATGGTGAACGAAGCAAGTAAGTAAACAGATAAATCAATTGGATAAGAAACTCCTAAGGATGGGGTAATCGAATAGTGTGGACTCCATAATCAATTCAGATGGTTAACAATTCTCAATGAAGCTATCCCTAGACAACAGGTTCAACAACAGACTTATTCACTCCCGTGCAACAAATCCTCAAGCAAAGCTAGCCCAGACTAATTCCCATTAACGGAATCTAACTATGCAGGCAATAAGAACCGACTGTTAAAGTCAATAACCGCTCTAAACGGCCAATCCCTTGGGATAGAGACGATTATCACTGGAATTAGTAGATCCAACAATCCATTAAACGCCTCATGAGCGCTGGAATGTCTGGGATCGAATTCCAGTTGATCAGAAAGGAATAAGCAATAAACACAACTAATCCAGAAGGGATTCAATATATCTACACTTAACCATCAGAATCGACTAAGGGTCTCACATCTACTCTATCCCATCCTCAGAAATTCTAGTCACTACTCAGACAACATGCTCAAAGACACAAAAACGATTGATGATTGCATAACTTCAAAGATTAAACGAAATGAAACAGAAATCAACAAGGAAACGAAAGCGAAATCTCAATAACTTAGAAGAAACAAAAATACAGAGTTTCAGAAGCAAAAGCGGCTACTGAACGAAACTAGGTTGCGAGTCTAAAACGTAATTAAAAAGTAGTGAATGAAAAGTGAATGTCTCAAGGGAAACCCTTAGAGACTTATTTATAGCAAAAACAACAACGATAAGTAAGTGGGCTTCGAGTCCGCTTAACAGGCCCATTGGAACGTGGAGGTCGAGTATATGGGCTCATAGTGGGCTTCATGGTCGAGCGTGAATCGAACCCGCGATCAAGTGGTTCCTTCTCTCCTCTTCTCTTTCCTATGCTCAGGTTGTCTGGTTGAGTGCGGATTGATCAGAGGGTCGAGGTGGTGATCGAGTAGAATGGTTGCTGGCGGGATCTGGACTGCTTCTTCTCTCCTGTGATCGAGTAGGTTGGTTGATGGCACGATCTGGACTGTTTCTTCAACCCTGCGATCGAGTATGTGGGTAGACTGTCAGGATGGACTGCTCCTCTTCCTTTGTGATCGAGTAGAACTGTGAACTGGCAGGATAGACTGCTCCTCTTCCTCTGCGATCGAGTAGAACAGTCTGGATGGACTGCTGAGCTGACTGCTTCCCTCTCTGCTACTGGTGATCGAGTATAAGGGTAGTCTGTCAGGATGGACTGCCCTGTGATCGAGTATAAGGGTCCTGATGGTCTGCTGAGCTAACTGCTTCCCTCTCTGCTACTGGTGATCGAGTATAAGGGTCCAAATGTGACTTTAAGCTCTGTTTTTCCTCTTTCTGAACACCAATAGCTCCGAAACACCTGAAACAACTCCAGAATGCAAAATGCATGCAAGACTAATGCTAGACACACTTAGGGCCTGACTGGTTTAAACGCAGCGGTTGCGGTTGCGGTTGCGGGAGTTTGCGGAAGCGGGTGGTTGCGGCTTCAAGCGTTATCAAGCGTTTTGAACGACTGGTTTAGCGTTTGAAAATGGGTGCGTTTGCGGGAGTTTTATGACTGGTAAACCAGCGGGTGCGGTAGCAGTTAAATAAAAAAATGACCAAAATAAATAAAAAATATTACAAAAAAAAAGAAATAAAATCACCAATATATTATTATGATAATATTAGAAAAATTGAACATGCTTAATAATTAAAACCATAAATAAAGTACTAAATAATTATTCAAAAATAAAGAAATTTTGTAACAAGATAGTACTTTATGCATCTGGTTTAACATCAAAAATTGCATCAAGTAATGGGACAAACTGTAAATAACGTTGAATTCAATCAAAAAGCAAGTGAGTTTCTATTCGAGAAAACAAATCAAAACATATATTCAATCAAAAAGCAAAGCAATACGTAATGAAAAGAAAAAAACTATGCCATGAAAAATATTCAAAAAGTTACACATGAGGTGATGAATGAATAAAAGGATATATGATACTTACGTTTGATTATTGATTTTCATCAGTTTGGGTGGAAGACATTGAGAGAATAGGGTTTCAGAATATTATTAGGGTTTCTAATGAGAACGTGATACAAAGATGAAAGATATATATATATGATTAATATATATTATAATAATTATAAGTAAATATTTGATTTTTTTTTTTTTAATCCAACCGCTACCGCCCGCAACCGCAAACGCTTGCGGGAAGGAGCTTTTGAAATTCAGCGATTTCGAGCGGTTCGAAGCGGTACGGAGCGGTTTCTATGATTGGTACCAACCGCTAACAACCGCAACCGACCGCTAGCAACCGCTAGGAGGGTGCTAGCGGGAGAACCAATCAAGCCCTTAAACATGCAAAATGTGCAAAATGATGATGAATGCTATGAAAGATGAATGAAACTAGACTCAAAATGGTGATAAAAGGATGTGTAAAACATGCAAATTATAGACATATCATCGTCGCAGAAAAAACCAAGTTCCAATGGAAGTTCTCAAATCGACATGCTCTGCCATTTTAATTATGCGCTCACTGTGCGACATTTTTTACACAGGATATGTAATGAGGCATATACTTTCTAAGAATTAGGTCTTGGCTTTCAAAAACAAGACTGGTCCAAAAAAATATATGTGAATAACTGAATTATTCAACGTGAACATTTACTGCTGGATCCGAATCTACATATATGACCAAAATAACAAAAGAATCTATATTGAATTAAATTATATTAAAACACATTTTTAAAAATATGAAATCCCGCACATATGTGCGGGTCAGGATCTAGTATATATATTATAAGATTCGTATATATGAGATATCTCATCATATATGTTAAGTATAGATTCTCTACCTCATGTATAAATATGAATCCATATGTGAATAATAAAGTATCGGTTCATAATCTCCCTACAGTTAACACTTACGACACGCCAAATACAAAGTGGGTGTACCTGTTCATCTTCCTCATCTTATTTCTTCTCTGTCGTGTGTTTTTAGTAAGTCTAGCTATGCCTAAAACTACTCACACACAACATCCGAATCCATTTCCTTCACTCAGATGAAAATTTTAGAGCAAAATCAACAACGACGAGGAAGAAAGAACTTCTAGAATTGCAAATTTACAGGATTTTCGAACGAGTCTTGCGAATTTGAAAGTCGATTTCCCGTTGCGATAAGATCGTCGCAGAAAAAAACCAAGTTCCAATGGAAGTTCTCAAATCGACATGCTCTGCCGTTTTAATTATGGGCTCACTATGCGACATTTTTTACACAGGATATGTAATGAGGCATATACTTTCTAAGAATTAGGTCTTGGCTTTCAAAAACAAGACTGGTCCAAAAAAATATATGTGAATAACTGAATTATTCAACGTGAACATTTACTGCTGGATCCGAATCTACATATATGACCAAAATAACAAAAGAATCTATATTGAATTAAATTATATTAAAACACATTTTTAAAAATATGAAATCCCGCACATATGTGCGGGTCAGGATCTAGTATATATATTATAAGATTCGTATATATGAGAGATCTCATCATATATGTTAAGTATATATTCTCTACCTCATGTATAAATATGAATCCATATGTGAATAATAAAGTATCGGTTCATAATCTCCCTACAGTTAACACTTACGACACGCCAAATACAAAGTGGGTGTACCTGTTCATCTTCCTCATCTTATTTCTTCTCTGTCGTGTGTTTTTAATAAGTCTAGCTATGCCTAAAACTACTCACACACAACATCCGAATCCATTTCCTTCACTCAGATGAAAATTTTAGAGCAAAATCAACAACGACGAGGAAGAAAGAACTTCTAGAATTGCAAATTTACAGGATTTTCGAACGAGTCTTGCGAATTTGAAAGTCGATTTCCCGTTGCGATAAGATCGTCGCAGAAAAAACCAAGTTCCAATGGAAGTTCTCAAATCGACATGCTTTGCCGTTTTAATTATGCGCTCACTGTGCGACATTTTTTACACAGGATATGTAATGAGGCATATACTTTCTAAGAATTAGGTCTTGGCTTTCAAAAACAAGACTGGTCCAAAAAAATATATGTGAATAACTGAATTATTCAACGTGAACATTTACTGCTGGATCCGAATCTACATATATGACCAAAATAACAAAAGAATCTATATTGAATTAAATTATATTAAAACACATTTTTAAAAATATGAAATCCCGCACATATGTGCGGGTCAGTGTTGGTGTCGGATCCCGCACCAGTAGGCTGGGACCAACCAAAGATTGCCATGTAATCAGGATAAGGGCCCACAGAGGATAAGGCCCATTAGGCCCGTGGTTTACAGGGTATAATCGAAGTGGGCGTCATCATAAAGAGAGCCCGGAGTGGTCACACCTCGGGATATGACTCGGAATCGAAGTCGGATTACTTGGGCCAGAAGGCGAAGCCCATGAAGATCGGAATCAATTCAAATTCAAACGTTGGGCATTAAAACTCGAAGACCAAAACGGACACATTTAAGAGAGAATAATTGTGTTTAATTGAGAGTTAAATGTCGTTTGTCAATATAAATAAGAGGGCTAGTAGCCATGTAAAATAGACGCAATTTTTCTAGCAAATACACTATAGTCATTCCTATTGCAATTCATAGCTTTTTTATCATATTTTTGTCCTCAAGAATAATCATTCCCACTAATTAAACAAATATTCAAGTGTGCGAATCCGACATCCACATTTTGGCGCCGCCTGTGGGGATCTAGAAGATTCTTGAGTTGTCAGATTTCTCTCATTTCCGAGATAAGCAGCAATGTCTGGAGTAAGCATCCCTGATTCGACAGTAGCCGAGGCTCTCAAGACCATGCAGCAAGCCATAACAGAAATGTCGCAGAAGTTCTCGGATGTGGAAAAAGCTGTGGACACGCTTAAAACAACCCAGGTATCTCTTGGTCAAAACATCAATACTATTCAATCTCGTATTCGTTCTCTAGGTGCAGGAAGTACCGTGGGAGTCCGCAGAAGCATGTTCAGTACGCCAAACTCCCGTGTGCGAAGTGAGACCAACGAACAAACAACTTCTAACCCAACAATCCAACCGGATGTGGAAGAAGAGACGCAGCTCGGAGATGAAGATCAGCTTGTAGATCAGTATGATCAAGAGAGCTTCGATCAGCTCGAAACCATGAGGAAGGTTAGCCAGGAACTAAAAGAAATGAAGTCAAAATTCCACCAGGCCACCAGTTCGGAGCCGGACATTAACCGAGTCATCGAGGAAGCTAGGCGAACTCCTTTCATTCCGCGAATTGCAAATTTGAGAATCAAGGATTCTCGAAAACTCAAACTGGATCCGTACAGTGGATTAGAAGACCCAAAAAGCTATCTCGCAGCTTTTCTGATTGCCGCTGGAAGAGTCGAATTGGATGAAGCTGATGAAGATGCAGGATACTGCAAACTCTTTTCGGAAAATCTTTGCGGTCAAGCACTAATGTGGTTCACTCAGCTGGAACCAGGCTCAATCAATAACTTCGACGAAGTTGTCGGCTGTTTTCCTGAAACAATATTCTATCCTCATGGATAAAAGCTGTTTCGGATGCTGACCTCTGGAATCTAACACAAGGGCCAAATGAGTCACTTAGAACTTTCATCACCAAATTCAAGGGGGTGCTGTCAAAACTCCCAAGAATCTCGCAGCAGTCAGCTTTATCTGCCCTACGAAAAGGCTTATGGCATGACTCAAGGTTCAAAGAAGATCTGATACTTCACAAACCGGACACAATTCAAGACGCACTTTTCCGTGCAAATAACTGGATGGAAGTAGAAGACGAAAAAGAGAGTTTTGCGAAAAGGAACAAACAAGCAAAACCAGCGGTCACTTTCCCTACCAAAAAGTTTGAGCCCAGAGAGAACCAAGGACCTAAAAAAGTTCGGATCGCAACCCCTCAACAATACCGTCGGGAAACAATTTCAAGGAAAAGGAAGGTCGAACACTTGGGTCCGTGACGAAAGTTTGCATTGTGACATCCATAAGGTAACCGGACACTTAACCAAAGATTGTAGTGTCCTCAAAAAGCACCTCGCAGAGCTATGGGCCAGTGGAGATCTTTCTAATTTCAAGATAGAAGATTTCGTGAAAGAATATCACGAGGCAAAAGATATCCCTAAAGATCAGAATTTAAAAAGACCTAGGCAATCCAACGAAGAAGAACCTAGAAGTTCTAAAGGAAAAATTAATGTGATCATTGGAGGTTCCAAGCTTTGTCGGGATACGATCAATGCCATAAAGAAGCATAGGCGAAATGTTTTATTTAAAGCAAATTTAGGTGAAGAAATGGACTTTCAAGGTACGTCAATATCATTTGACGAAGAAGAAACATGTCACCTCGAAAGGCCTCATGATGACGCCCTAGTCATTACCTTAGACGTTGCCAACTTCGAAGTTTCGAGAATTCTCGTTGATACGGGTAGTTCGGTCGACTTAATCTTTTTAGGTACCCTGGAAAGAATGGGAATCAGTCGGGCAGATATAGTAGGACCGCCGTCTCCTTTGGTGGCATTCACAAGCGAATCGGCCATGTCTCTCGGGACGATCAAGCTACCAGTTCTTGCTAAAAACGTGTCAAAGATAGTAGATTTTGTTGTTTTCGATAAACCGGCAGCTTACAACATCATCCTTGGGACTCCATGGATTTATCAAATGAAGGCAGTTCCCTCGACGTATCATCAATGCATCAAATTTCCAACTCCTAGTGGAGTGGGAACGATTCGAGGAAGTCAAGAAGCTTCACGAACGTGCTATCTGACCAGTCATCGACTAAAGATCCAATAGCAATTAACGAAACCTGCGAAGAAGGAAATTCCAAGATTTCCTAGTGGGCAAAAAGAAGACGATGTGGTAATCGAAGTAGTATTGGAAGAAGATAAACCAGATCGGAAAGTCCGAATTGGAGTCACATTGACTGGCGAAATAAAAGAAGCTTTGATTGAACTTCTAAGGAAAAACAAGACGTCATTTGCATGGTCAGCGGCCGATATGCCTGGCATAGATCCAAGCATAATCTGCCACAAATTGAACGTAGATCCAAGTTTTAAGCCCGTAAAACAAAAGAGAAGGAAACTCGGAGTAGAGCGAGCAAAGGCAGTAAATGATGAAGTGGACAAACTACTAAAAATAGGATCTATAAGGGAAGTACAATACCCGGAGTGGGTGGCAAACACTGTCGTGGTCAAAAAGAAAAATGGAAAGGACAGAGTGTGTATCGACTTCACCGATCTCAATAAGGCATGTCCGAAAGATAGTTTTCCGCTCCCGCATATAGACCGGCTCGTAGAATCTACCGCTGGGAATGAGTTATTAACTTTCATGGATGCTTTCTCGGGTTATAATCAAATAATGATGGATCCAGAAGACCAAGAAAAGACGTCATTCATCACAGACAGAGGTACCTACTGTTATAAAGTAATGCCTTTTGGTTTAAAAAACGCAGGAGCCACTTATCAACGATTGGTCAACAAAATGTTCCATGAGCATCTCGGGAAGACAATGGAAGTCTACATAGACGATATGTTGGTTAAGTCTTTGAAGAAAGAGGATCACATTAAGCATTTGGAAGAGTGTTTCGAAATTCTCAACCGATATCAAATGAAGCTGAACCCGGCGAAGTGCACTTTCGGAGTTCCATCCGGAGAGTTCCTTGGTTATATCGTGACAAAAAGAGGAATCGAAGCTAATCCAAACCAAATTAATGCCTTTCTAAACATGCCATCCCCGAAGAACTTCAAGGAAGTACAGCGTCTGACTGGTCGAATTGCAGCCCTAAACAGATTTATTTCAAGATCAACGGACAAGTCTCTGCCTTTTTATCAAATTCTGAAGGGAAATAAAGGGTTCCTTTGGGATGAGAAGTGTGAAGAGGCATTCGGACAACTTAAAGCATACCTCACTACTCCACCAGTGTTGTCTAAACCCGAAGTGGACGAGAAGCTCTATTTGTATGTTTCAGTGTCAAAACATGCAGTTAGTGGAGTCTTGGTCCGGGAGGACCGCGGGGAGCAAAAACCGATTTACTACATAAGTAAGTCAATGACAGATCCAGAGACAAGGTACACAATGATGGAAAAACTCGCACTTGCAGTAGTAACTTCAGCCCGGAAGCTGCGCCCATACTTCCAGTCTCATCCAATCGAAGTGTTAACCAACCAGCCACTCCGAACAATACTTCATAGTCCAAATCAATCCGGACGATTGGCGAAGTGGGCAGTGGAACTAAGTGAATATGATATAGAATATAAAAGCCGGTCAGCATGAAGGCTCAGGTTTTGGCAGATTTCCTAACCGAACTACCAGTGCTGGGCAAACCGGAGCAACCAGAGAATCAGACTTGGAAACTATATGTAGACGGATCTTCATCAAAACAAGGATCTGGAGTAGGAATCAAGTTGGAATCTCCAACGTCGGAAATTCTTGAACAATCATTCCGGCTATTGTTTAATGCTTCTAACAATGAAGCAGAATATGAAGCACTAATTGCCGGACTTCGACTAGCACAAGGGGTTGGAGCTGAAGAAGTGGTTGCTTATTGTGATTCACAGCTGGTAGTTAATCAGTTCAATGGCGATTATGAAGCGAAAGATCTAAGAATGGAAGCATACCTTGAAGTAGTGAAGGGACTTTCCAAGGACTTCAAGAAATTCGAACTAATTCGCATACCTCGAGGAGAAAACACAACTGCGGATGCACTTGCCGCATTAGCGTCAACATCAGATCCTGAACTAAAAAGAATCATTCCAGTTGAGTGTATCGCGGAGCGAAGCATTAAAACTGGCAAAGAGGTCCTCGCTGTTACAAGATCTCGAGCAGCAGCGCGTGAACGTGGCGAGCCCGAAGTCGAGTTGCCACCTGTTAAACGGAGGAAGTCGAAAAAGCACAACAAAGAGCCAGATGTACTTCCGGAAACTATTATAGAGACGGAACCAATAGTCGAGGGCGACCAGTCCCGAACCAGACCTTGAACCAAATGAGCATCCCGAACCGGAACCGCGAGTATTTCATGAGATTGACCAAATTCCGGCTAAAGATTGGGGGGCTGATTGGAGGGAGCCAATAAAGCGCTACATCGTGACAGGCGAGCTCCCGAAAAACAAATGGCAAGCCAGAAAAATGAGAATCGTTAGCGCGAAATTTTGTCTGTCAAAGGATATATTATATAAGCGAGGTGTTAGCGACCCTTACTTATTGTGCATCTTTGGGCCCGAAGTCGAGATCGTCGTAAGAGAAGTACACGAAGGTCTATGTGGAAGTCATGCGTCTGGAAGGGCCATGGCTTTTAAAATAAAAAGGATGGGCTATTATTGGCCCACTATGATCACGGATTGTGTCAAGTTCGCTCAAAAGTGCAAACGCTGTCAACTCCATGCGCCGATGATCCATCAACCTTCGGAGTTATTCTCCTCCATTTCTGCCCCGTACCCATTTATGAGGTGGTCGATGGACATCATTGGACCATTGCACAGATCAACTCGAGGGGCACAATACCTATTGGTCTTAACGGATTATTTTTCGAAGTGGATTGAAGCTGAAGCATACGCTAGCATCAAAGATTCGGCAGTAAATACTTTCATTTGGAAGAATATCATATGCCGACATGGGGTTCCATACGAGATAGTTACTGATAATGGGCCACAATTCATTTCGCACGAATTTGAAGCGTTTTGCTCAGAATGGGGAATCAAGGTCAGTTATTCCACTCCACGGTATCCACAAGGAAACGGCCAAGCTGAAGCTGCGAACAAAACAATTTTGAGCAATCTCAAAAAACGCTTGAGTCACTTAAAAGGAGGATGGTATGATGAACTCCAACCCGTCCTATGGGCTTATCGAACAACCCCTAGGCGACCTACCGGGGAAACTCCGTTTTCTCTAGTTTATGGCATGGAAGCAGTAGTACCGGCTGAACTAAATGTGCCTGGCCTTCGCCGAACAGAAGCACCATTGAACGAAGAGGAGAATTCAGCAATGCTCGATGACTCGCTGGATACCATTAATGAAAGACGAGATCAAGCCTTAATTCGGATGCAGAATTATCAGCAGGCAGCAGCTCGATACTACAACTCCAAAGTCAAAAGCAGGCCATTCTTCGTAGGCGATTATGTGCTAAGGCGAGTTTTTGATAATAAAAAAGAAGAAGGCGCGGGCAAACTCGGCATTAATTGGGAAGGTCCTTATATTGTGACCGAAGTGGTTCGAAATGGCGTTTATAGGTTAAAGGACTTAGAAGGCAGTCCAGTCCAGCGACCTTGGAACGTGATCAATCTAAAAAAGTTTTATGTTTAATACGCATTTTGTTATGTACATGAACTACGGTGTGGCTTGATCCCGAAATGGGTACGTAGGCAGCTCGAAAAAGAGTTCAGCTACTAATAATAAAAATTTGTTTTATTTCTTAGGAAAAGAGTTCGACTATGCGAACATACAAGATGAAGAAGTTCGGCTGTGCGAACATACAAGAAATCGAAAGAAAAACATTTATTCAAACGAGCAAGACAAAGTGTCGATCTTCGCACACTTCGAGTTAGGAAAACCCTCCCGGAGAGCAGAACACTTGAACCCCTTGACCTGCGAGGTCTAGAACTGGCATCATACAATCCGGGATTCGAGCAAAGTCAGAGATCCCGAGTTCGATCCAATCTCCGGGGTGAGAGCCGAGGATGTGAAGATCTCGTGACACCGTAGTAAGCCTGCGTTGCATTCGGTTAATCCTTTTCCGAAGCCTCTTCTTTTCCAACGTAAGCTTCCGGTGTTGAAGAGCAAGCGCCTCTATGAAAGCCATCGCTGTTCCTTGGTCCCTGATTGGGAGATTTCTGATCAAAGCACATGGAGCTCGGATCTGGGATCTAAAGAAACCACGAGGTGGAGAAGATCGTCTGTTTGGCTCATTCGGAACATCTTCGTTAATCATTCCGATCCTGGAGAAGTCGGGCATAGATTCTGAACATCGAAGGTTGAACTCCATACCTGCTAAAAAGAAAAAGGATGGTGAGGAGTAAAGGAGAATTGAGATTGTAATTTATAGGAACTTCATATCCCCGTTAAGCTGCGGATTTTATCCTAGGAATGGAGTGATTCGCGGAGAGATTTATGCTCTCAATCCGATCCTGCATTAAAAAGACGTATCTCCAAGAATAATATGAGAATTAAAGTGTTTCCATAAATAAAAGGGGCCGAGGCCCATTACGAGTTTAAAACAAAGAGTGAAGAGAAGGAAAAATAAGCAGAGTTAGGGAACATTTATGGAAGGGGCTCAGGAACAGGCTCCCTCATCGCCGATGTGGAATTCGAAGTGGAAGCACCGTTCCCACCCTCAACTTCGGGTTCATTCGGGACACGTTTCCAAGGATTGTCATCATTTTCCTCGTCTTCCTCGTCACTGTCAACAAGAGCTGCTTCAGTCGGGGCATTCACCGGTCCCTGAACTTGACCCTTAGCACGGAGGTACATCCGGAGCATTCGCGGGATCTCCGCGATACAGTCGAAGTTCCTCCACTCCCATTGAAAGGGGTCACTTTCCAAGGCTCTCACTTTCCTCTCCACTCGAGCAATACGAGCCTCGAGTGTTTGCCTCTTTAGTCCCAGCCGCTGCCTCTCGTCGCACAAGCGGCGATGTTTGTCGACAACCTGTCACCAAAAAGAATAAATTAAAGTGAAAGGCATAAGATTTTGGTCAAGAGAGTCGAATTTTAACCTTGTCCATGAAATCGTAAGCCTCTTTCTTTTCCCTCGAAGGAAAGTGGAACACAGCATGAGGAAAGAGAACGCCGGCCGGTTCGAAGCCATCGCCGGACAGGAACAAAGGACTGCCAGGATCAGTGGGGACCACAGTTGCGTTTTCCATTGTTATAAAAATTATCAAGAGAATTTTGGAGTTCCTTGGAAAAATTTAGAGGTAAACTTGCCTCTACTTATAATAGGTCTAGGGTTTATCTCGAAACCGTAATTTAATGATGATAGTGTGCCCGAGTGGTTTAAACTGTTTTTGGAAATAGAGAAGCAGTTATTGCCTTAAAGGCGTGCGACTTTCCCTATTTCCAAGGAAGGGAAAGATCAACCGTCGCATTTAAGGCAAGAAGCCCATTAAGCACAAAAGTTTTCGAGGCCCAAGCCCAACAAATTCACCGAGTTGACTAAACCCGAAGTGGGGAACTCGTGTTAAGCCGAGCTCAGTTCTCGCATTCTAAGAGAAAGGCCTGATCAGCCTAAAAATCTCGAAAAAACATAGCCACAAGGCCAAGAAATGTTAAAAAGCGGACTTTGCAAACCCGCATATAATTTTTAACCAAAACCCCCCTTGGGATCTAAACCTAAAACAAAAAAGGTTTAAAAGCCTCCTCAGGCAAATATCTTGTTTAAAAAGAAACTAGCAATAAAGCCTCCTTAGGCAAAAGCAAAAGTATAAAGATTTAAGTCTCGAAGAGAAAGTATAGTAATGGGACAAGCCCCAATTCGGAGTGGACGCAGCCACTACGGGTCAACAGACACTTCGGCCTCCATTTCGGTTGGCGGGTTTTCACCCACCTCCTTGGCCGGTACTTGATCAGAAGAAATTCCTTGCTCATTCCCTTCGGTACAAACATCTCCTGAGGTGACCTTCGGTGTAGCAGGGACTTCGGATGAGACAATGCCCTCCGTCTCACTTGAACCTATAGAAGACAGTTCGGGTCAAACAAAAGGGGAAGAAGAAGGTAGTAAGCATCAAGAACTAGTGTTTACCTGCCCAGTCTAGACCTGATTCACTTAGGGGAGGAGATTCAGTAAAAAACTCCGCAAAATCCTGGGGATTGAAGGACGAAGCGGGAAGAGCTGCCAGACGATTCTTCTTTTCAGATAAACTAGACGCCAGCTCGGATCTCTCTTTCACTTCGGAGAAATCATCGTCGTGAATTTGATCCAGCAAGATTAGGTTGCTCTCGTGCTCTTTGATGTCTGACTCCAGATCTGATTTAACCTTCTCAGTTTGAATAAACCGGATGGCCCCTTGAATCAACTCCATCCCTCGTCCCTTTACCTCTTTTCTGGCTTTCGACGCCGACCTTGCCAACTCGGAATCACGCAACTTGGTAATCGCGTTGTACTTCGCGCGAAGTTCAATGAGTTGATTATTTAGGGCATCGGCGGATGATTCGGATTCATGAAGTCTACCCTGAACACCAGAAAGCTCGTTCTGTAGTTGGTAATTCTGGTCGTACTGATCCCTCAGCTCCCCCTTTACCTTCTCAAGCTCAGATTTGAGGCCGTCTACTTGATCTTCCAGTTGTTGCTTAGAGCCCGAAGATGATTGAAGGTCGGACTCAAGAGTAGTAAACTTGCCTCTCCATAATTCAATCTCCTGTTGTTGACTGAGTAACAACCCTTCATAGTGTTCGATCATGTCGTTGAGTTCGCTGTTCGCCTGGCATTTTGTATAAACTCGAAATGATGAACCAGGTGGAAAGTTAACATAAAAGGGAGAATGAAGTAAGACTAACCCGAGATGAGTGATGCGCATGAAGCAAATAGCGTTCGCGAATTGCAGGACGCCACTTGTCGAACTCCGGCAGAATTAGACCCGACCGAGTCTTAAAGCACCGAAAGACGCTACCTTCTTTCTCCATAGCTGTGAAGGAAGAAGAAGGAATTGTAATATTTTGAATCAAGATGAAGTGAAAACCCTTAAGGTTGCCTAAACCATTACCTGTAAGCGATTTGATCTGTGGGACAAGAGCAGGTCTTGACTTCGGGGGAGCATCTTGAGACTCAGAACTTTCTTTCTGAGGAGATACGTTCCGAGCAGTCTTCTCACCACTATGTTGGGAAGACATGTCAACTGGAGGAGGAGGACCCATCGGTTCAGCAGGAGGGGACGAACGAGGAGAACGCTCAGTTCGGGCCCTCGACTTCTCTCTTTGTGGAGAAGAGTCACTGCGAGATGATTTGTCTCTCTTCCTGCGAATCAAATTCTTAAGCGGTTCGTTGCTAAAGTCATCTCGGGGAGGTCGAGAAGAGTCATGACGAGGAGACCGGGCTCTTCGAGGAGAACGGTCACCATGGCGCTCACGACGAGGCGTTAGCCTGTAGGCACCTGTAGATCTGGCCCCCTCAGCGGTACCGTCGTCGACTAACAATGACCGACTGTAATCTTTTTTGTCAAAGGCAGCCGCGAGCAACGCCTTGTTCTCATCACAAGCCTTTGTGATCGGAGTAGAAAGCTTCTTGCGTTGGGCAGCAAGGGCCCGAGCCGACATACCCTGAGACGGGGGAGGGGGCGGAAGGCGTTGAAGTTGACCAGGAGGGCTCATCCTTAGTTTTCGATTAGCTTCTATGAATCGGTCAAGGGTGAAAGAATTCCAAAGGGTTTCCCCTTCGAGGAGGATTTTGAAGAATCTGACGAAGTCCTCAGTTGGGAGAGTTGGAGCAATGAAGGCTGCACAATGAAACAACGAATTCAATTAGTAAAATAACAAGGTGATTAAAAGAACTATCTGCAACCTAATTTCTACCGGGCTTCGCAGACCACTTGGATGGAAGTACATCGGAGAGATTTCCGATCGAAGCAGGAGTTTTCTTAATCAGGAACCAAGGATGGTGCCAGTTTTCATCCTTGTTCGGAAGATGCGAAATGATGTTCCTGTTGGCGTTCGGGTACGCCGAAAAATACCCCGCTTTCTTTGATGAACTCCTCACGCTTAGAAGTTCGTTCAGCTCGGGGACTCCGATAATATATCCAGCCTCCGTCGCAATAGTTATGATCCCGAGAATGGTTCGAAGGAGATTGGGGGTCAGTTGAGGAAGAGAAATTTCTAGAGCCGCTAAATACCGGACTAAGGCTTCGGGAAGAGGGAAGGTCAATCCACATCCCTTGAAGTAGATTTCATAAACGCAAAAGTAACCATCACGGTGATCCTCCGGGGACTCCGTAGGATCGGCCATCTTCGATTCCGCCATCACGTCAGGTGGAAGTCGGCAGAGTTCTTTCAATCGTTGAAGGGATTGAATGGTACAAGTAGATCTGTAGTGAGGTCCGGCGATATCGTTAGGACGAGTGCAATCGTCAAGGCTAGAACGTTTCCCGTCATAAGACGGAGACTCAGGTCTATCGGAGTCGGAAGACATCGAAGGAAATGGGAAAACTCAAGTTCCAGAAGAGAAAGTTTGACGAAAGAGACAGAAAGACTTGGCAGGAAAAAAAGCAAAGGAAATTTTTACCAAAAGATAAAGATGAAAAGAAAGGTTACCTCACGCAAACTAAGTGGTAATGATGGAACCGCCTCGGTAGTCGTGGGGGAAGTGGAAAGGTTTTTTCCCCGTTTTAATAGTAAATAATTAAGATACGGTCATGATGGTGACAGATGTCACGCGATCAAATATGGGTAATACCGAAATTAAAGGATTGACAAAATCTTGGCGGGAAAACCAGAAGATCCCACGGGCGCAATCTTTGGTCATTAAGACGATTAAGCCTTCCGAATTGGAATAAGCACTTTGAAAGACTTGGGGGGCTAATTGTTGGTGTCGGATCCCGCACCAGTAGGCTGGGACCAACCAAAGATTGCCATGTAATCAGGATAAGGGCCCACAGAGGATAAGGCCCATTAGGCCCGTGGTTTACAGGGTATAATCGAAGTGGGCGTCATCATAAAGAGAGCCCGGAGTGGTCACACCTCGGGATATGACTCGGAATCGAAGTCGGATTACTTGGGCCAGAAGGCGAAGCCCATGAAGATCGGAATCAATTCAAATTCAAACGTTGGGCATTAAAACTCGAAGACCAAAACGGACACATTTAAGAGAGAATAATTGTGTTTAATTGAGAGTTAAATGTCGTTTGTCAATATAAATAAGAGGGCTAGTAGCCATGTAAAATAGACGCAATTTTTCTAGCAAATACACTATAGTCATTCCTATTGCAATTCATAGCTTTTTTATCATATTTTTGTCCTCAAGAATAATCATTCCCACTAATTAAACAAATATTCAAGTGTGCGAATCCGACATCCACAGTCAGGATCTAGTATATATATTATAAGATTCGTATATATGAGAGATCTCATCATATATGTTAAGTATATATTCTCTACCTCATGTATAAATATGAATCCATATGTGAATAATAAAGTATCGGTTCATAATCTCCCTACAGTTAACACTTACGACACGCCAAATACAAAGTGGGTGTACCTGTTCATCTTCCTCATCTTATTTCTTCTCTGTCGTGTGTTTTTAATAAGTCTAGCTATGCCTAAAACTACTCACACACAACATCCGAATCCATTTCCTTCACTCAGATGAAAATTTTAGAGCAAAATCAACAACGACGAGGAAGAAAAAACTTCTAGAATTGCAAATTTACAGGATTTTCGAACGAGTCTTGCGAATTTGAAAGTCGATTTCCCGTTGCGATAAGATCGTCGCAGAAAAAAACCAAGTTCCAATGGAAGTTCTCAAATCGACATGCTCTGCCGTTTTAATTATGCGCTCACTGTGCGACATTTTTTACACAGGATATGTAATGAGGCATATACTTTCTAAGAATTAGGTCTTGGCTTTCAAAAACAAGACTGGTCCAAAAAAATATATGTGAATAACTGAATTATTCAACGTGAACATTTACTGCTGGATCCGAATCTACATATATGACCAAAATAACAAAAGAATCTATATTGAATTAAATTATATTAAAACACATTTTTAAAAATATGAAATCCCGCACATATGTGCGGGTCAGGATCTAGTATATATATTATAAGATTCGTATATATGAGAGATCTCATCATATATGTTAAGTATATATTCTCTACCTCATGTATAAATATGAATCCATATGTGAATAATAAAGTATCGGTTCATAATCTCCCTACAGTTAACACTTACGACACGCCAAATACAAAGTGGGTGTACCTGTTCATCTTCCTCATCTTATTTCTTCTCTGTCGTGTGTTTTTAATAAGTCTAGCTATGCCTAAAACTACTCACACACAACATCCGAATCCATTTCCTTCACTCAGATGAAAATTTTAGAGCAAAATCAACAACGACGAGGAAGAAAGAACTTCTAGAATTGCAAATTTACAGGATTTTCGAACGAGTCTTGCGAATTTGAAAGTCGATTTCCCGTTGCGATAAGATCGTCGCAGAAAAAAACCAAGTTCCAATGGAAGTTCTCAAATCGACATGCTCTGCCGTTTTAATTATGCGCTCACTGTGCGACATTTTTTACACAGGATATGTAATGAGGCATATACTTTCTAAGAATTCGGTCTTGGCTTTCAAAAACAAGACTGGTCCAAAAAAATATATGTGAATAACTGAATTATTCAACGTGAACATTTACTGCTGGATCCGAATCTACATATATGACCAAAATAACAAAAGAATCTATATTGAATTAAATTATATTAAAACACATTTTTAAAAATATGAAATCCCGCACATATGTGCGGGTCAGGATCTAGTATATATATTATAAGATTCGTATATATGAGAGATCTCATCATATATGTTAAGTATATATTCTCTACCTCATGTATAAATATGAATCCATATGTGAATAATAAAGTATCGGTTCATAATCTCCCTACAGTTAACACTTACGACACGCCAAATACAAAGTGGGTGTACCTATTCATCTTCCTCATCTTATTTCTTCTCTGTCGTGTGTTTTTAATAAGTCTAGCTATGCCTAAAACTACTCACACACAACATCCGAATCCATTTCCTTCACTCAGATGAAAATTTTAGAGCAAAATCAACAACGACGAGGAAGAAAGAACTTCTAGAATTGTAAATTTACAGGATTTCGAACGAGTCTTGCGAATTTGAAAGTCGATTTCCCGTTGCGATAAGATCGTCACAGAAAAAACCAAGTTCCAATGGGAGTTCTCAAATCGACATGCTCTGCCGTTTTAATTATGCGCTCACTGTGCGACATTTTTTACACAGGATATGTAATGAGGCATATGCTTTCTAAGAATTAGGTCTTGGCTTTCAAAAACAAGACTGGTCCAAAAAAATATATGTGAATAACTGAATTATTCAACGTGAACAGTTACTGCTCGATCAAAGTCTTCTAATCTATGCGTTCACGTTTCAAGGTTCTTAAAACATGTAGATTCCGTTTCTTTCTTTTTTTAAGGTCAACCTCCGATGCTATTTTTGGCTGTAAAGACTTTGGCTTTAAGAACTTTGGCTGTAGAAACTTTGACTGCAGAGACTTTGACTGTAGAAACTTTGGCTGTTAAAATCTGATTGGTAGAACAAAGCTGTAGAAGCTTTGACTGTTATTTTTTTAGAATTATATATATTCATAATAAATAAATATAAATAATGTTATAAATGAATTCATATGATAAAATAATTTTATTAATGATAAAAATTTAGAAAAATACAAAAATTCATAAATAAATGTATGGAATAATATTCTCAATAAATAAACAAAATATGTATTATTCATTCATGTTTAATAACCAAACATTGCATTAAAAAGTGGATAAACTAAAAATCAAATTATTAATAATAAAATATTTATTTAAAAGAAATGACAAAGATTTAGAAATAAAATAAGAAATAAATATTCTAAATGAACACATTTATTTATATTTATGATTTAATATCCAAACACATTAGTAAGAAGTGGGATAAACTTATAAAAACTTGGGTGAAGGTGTGGAGCTTGAGGATCCTTATAATATATATTGTACTGCATCTTCAAATAATCTAAACGGTTTTTTCGATGTTTCCACTCCAAATTCCAAGTCGATCGTTAATTTTCTGAATAAGTTTTTCTTTCTGAATATCACTTAATCTTAATCTTCCATCTGTGCTACTATAATTATTTTGGTAAACTAGTCAACATAAAATTTAGCTAACAAACCAAATAAACATTTGAAAAATAAATTAAAAGGTAGAAATAGTTAAAATACTTATCTTTAATGATTCTTGAGCAATTGTTATGGCTAATAATAGTGTTTTGAATGTTTCTTTTTTTGTTGAGTAGTTGTATAATTTTGAGTAATTAAAAATCAATAAAACTATCAATGATGAAGCAATTTATGAAATAATTGAATGGGCTATATAAAGTATATGTTTTATTAAAAATACTATTCTATAAACTCTTTTATACTAATATTAATGGTGATTATGAAAATAAAATGATTATTATTGAAATGGATCTTAAAAGAAAGATTGAAAAATGATAATAATTAATTTATCAAAAAATATATGTGAAACAATATATATAAACATGTAGAAAGATTCTAATTATTATGAGGAGAAGAAAAAAAAGTTTTTAATTATTATTTATTTTTAAGTTTTATTATTTGTTTGAAAGCCTCATATTTGAGACTTTAGAAAATTGTACGTGAAAAAGAAAAAAGTGGGCAGTTGGACTTTAAAAACTTTAAAAAATTCTAAAGTCCTAAAATTATGATTGGTAAATATTTGGCTTTTAAGACTTTAAAAAAATTCTAAAGCCTTTAAAGTCTCTTCCAATCACCCCCTTAATTAACATTCAAAGTCTTAAAATTTCCTTTATAAAATAATATGGGCTAATTTACCAAACAGTCAATATAGTAAAACATTCAAAGTATTGAACGTTCGTTCAACAAATTTTATAATTGGTTAAGTTTCTAATTTACCAAACAGTCAGACCTAAAACATAAAAAGTTAACGTTTTTTTAATATAAAGAGATGAGAATGTTTTCTACTAAAAATATAG
Source organism: Arabidopsis arenosa (assembly GCA_905216605.1). Classification (NCBI taxonomy): domain Eukaryota; kingdom Viridiplantae; phylum Streptophyta; class Magnoliopsida; order Brassicales; family Brassicaceae; genus Arabidopsis; species Arabidopsis arenosa. The sequence continues at coordinate 5,419,456 of LR999455.1, read as the reverse complement.
AGCCAAACTTCTTCCATCGTAGTATCATCGACAGTAGCTGGTGCTACAATTTTTGTTGGTTTATATCTCTACCTTTCATCTCGGCGGAGAAATAGAAGAGCACAAAGAGGTAATACTGGTTTTGATGATTTCAAATTAAAACCTTAATTGTACAAAAACTGTTAATAAGTTTTTACAATAATGGTGTTTGCGTAGAAAAAGACTATCGCATGGATATATTTGGTGGAGAGGATGATGATGGAGATCAGATTGAGCTAAGGCTAAGTGAAATATTGGTTGCGACAAATAACTTCCCCGACGAAAACAAGTTAGGAGAAGGCGGCTTTGGTTCCGTTTACAAGGTTAAAAAACTTTTGTTTTACTTTTACTCAATCTATGATTTTAAAGTTCTTTACCAAATATAGGAATGATCTAGCTCTCACTTTTAATACGGTATTGTAATAAATGACTGGTTATGTGGAATAACCACAAATGAATAACTTGGACTTTAAAAACTTTAAAAAATTCTAAAGTCCTAAAATTATGATTGGTAAATATTTGGCTTTTAAGACTTTAAAAAAATTCTAAAGCCTTTAAAGTCTCTTCCAATCAGCCCCTTCGTGTAGTACTCTGAACTAGTACATCGACTGCGTCAACAACTTCATATTCATTCTCCGTCTTCCATAAATTTTGCTTTCAGTTTCTCTTCATCTTAATTTAAAACACAGTTAAGAATACATCAACAATCTCTCCCTTTTTTCGTGAGTTTTATAATTCAAACTTCACACAACATAAACTGCAAATACTACTTTCATGATATCCAAACTTCCCCTCAACCTACACACAAGGATCTCAGCAGGTTCTAAAACTCAGTCTTCACAACACCAACAATCTCTCCTGTTGGGGTCGGATCCCACACATTTTCGGTAGGATCCACTTGGATCTGTCCACGTCATTATTACATAATAATCCTCTTGGAATTAAAGATATTTTATTATAAGGATCGCACTTAACCAGTCGGGAGTTCGATTCAGTCTACTAAAAGAGTTCGATCTTTACCAGTACGGAGTTCGCTCTTATTCAACATACAGTTCGCATAGAGAAAGGCCGAAGCGAGGAGAATATTGTTCGGGGTTCGCGGTAGCATCAAAGCATGGGAGTTCGGAGTCAGCAAGAAAGAGTTCGGAAGGCCCACGTGAAGCCCAAGACAAGTTCAAATTCAAGCCGGTTCGGTCAAAATGTAACTTATGTGATTAATGCGGATCAATGTGATTACGAGTAGTAAATAGCCGCATTAATCATGTTTTCTCTATAAAAACAACCTCAAACGCATGTGTTTGGGGAGAACAATCTTTTTACGACTTACTGTCAAGCAATATAACATACTTTTTCTTTCACAATTTCTCAAGGCTTCTTATTATATTATTCTTATCAAAATCCTTTACTTTATTAGTTTCTTGGTTAATTTCTCTTTCGATTCCTTATATTCATCCTTTGATTTTAGAGTTTTTCTCCACAAAAAAATACTTAAAGACAATCGAGTGTGAATCCTAAATCCACATTTTGGCGCCGCCTGTGGGGACTTGCCGCAAAACTCTTTAATCTCAAAATCTCTCTTTCTCAAACCAAGAAACTATGGCTGAGCAGCAAGCTTTGAGCAATGCAATTGCCTTGCTTACTCAGACAACCATCGATCTGACCAATCAGATGGGTACACTCGCTAGTGCCAACACCACTTTTGGTGAAAGGTTAAACTCAATCGAGCAAACCTTAACGAGTGCTCAAACCACTCAAACAAATCTGTCGAACGCGCAGAACGTTGTTTCAAGGCGTTTAGATAATTTGTCCTCAGCGCGAACGACAGCGTATCAGCGAAGGCTATTCTAGACTCCCACGCATAACAGGACCGGGAATACCCAAACCCCTCTTGCAGGCCAACCCGCTAATACTAGCAACCAGGCAGCCGTAGGGGATGCGACTAACCCAACCGGGGAACAAGTTCCCCAGGGTCAGGGAAATCTTCCTGATGACGACGGATTCTTCATAGAAGATCCTGACGTCACCCTGTTAGACGATTTCATCAAAGTTCGTCAAGAGCTTAGTGAAATGAAATCGAAATTTCATCAGGCGACCAGTTCGGCGCCTGAGATCGATCGAGTAATCGAAGAAACTCATCGAACACCCTTTACCTCGAGTATCTCGAACCTTCGTATCAAAGATTCTCGAAAGGTTAAGTTACCCACTTACGATGGTAAAGGAGATCCTAAAAATCACCTCGCTGCGTTTCAAATTGCCGCAGGCAGAATTGATCTAGAACCAGGCGAGGAAGATGCCGGATTTTGCAAACTATTTTCCGAGAATCTTTCCGGACCGGCTCTGCTATGGTTCACTCAGTTAGAACCAGAAACTATTGACAGTTTTAAGGAATTGTCCTCTGCATTCCTAAAACAATATTCCATGTTCATGGAAAAGGCAACTTCTGATGCGGATCTTTGGAATTTGACCCAAGGTCAGAATGAACCACTTCGCAAATATATCGCTAAGTTCAAAGAAGTGATAGCCAAAATTCCTGGGGTATCGCACGCTGCTGCACGGACTCTGGTATGAATCCCGATTTCGGGAAGAAATCATCGTCAATCGTCCAAGTACCATCCAAGACGCTTTATTCAGAGCTACTAATTGGATGGAGGCAGAAGAAGAAAAGCTTAGCCTCGCTAAAAAGCATCGGCCAGCAAAATTGGTCGTTGCAAATCCAACTAAAAAGTTCGAACCGAAAGACCAAAAACGGTTCGGAGTTAATCCTGCCACTAATGCTGTAGGAAAACCCTCCCCAAGCAAAGGGAAATACAGTTCTCCTAATACTTGGGTTAGAGATGAGAGTGCCTATTGTGATATTCACAGAGTAAACGGGCACTCCACCAAAGATTGTAGCGTACTCAAAAAGCACCTCACCGAACTGTGGACGGCTGGAGAGCTCGCTAATTTCAATATCGAGGAGTTTGTGGAATCTTATCATAAAGAAAAAGAAGATTTCGAAGCATCCAACATAATTCTCGGAACTCCGTGGATTTACCAAATGAAGGCTATACCTTCAACTTATCACCAATGCGTGAAATTTCCGACTCTTGCAGGAATCGGAACCATTCAAGGTGATCAGGAAACATCGCGTTCTTGCTACCTCATGGGACATCGTTTATAGCTCTAATAGCAATTAATGATAAACGCGAAGCAAGAGAGCACCTCGCGTTACCCAAGTGGTCTCAGTTCGAATGAAGGTACTACAGAAATTGAAATTGATTCCGAATTTCCAGATCGAAAAGTAAAAATCGGTACTACTTTAGATTCAGAAATCAAAGATCAATTGGTAACATTCCTCAAGGAAAATAAACATACTTTCGCCTGGTCGGCAAAAGATATGCCTGGAATCGACAAAAGTATCATTACCCATGATTTAAACGTCGATCCCAGTTTTAAACCAATAAAGCAGAAAAGAAGAAAACTTGGTCCTGACCGAGCTCAAGCGGTCAATGACGAAGTTGATAAGCTTTTGAAAATTGGTTCAATTAGAGAAGTAAAATACCCGGATTGGTTAGCAAACCCCGTGGTAGTCAAAAAGAAAAATGGAAAGTGGAGAGTATGTGTCGATTTCACCGACATTAACAAAGCATGTCCAAAAGACAGTTTTCCTCTCCCTCATATCGACCGGCTCGTAGAATCAACGGCTGGAAACGAACTCTCACTACAAAAAAAGTCTCCATTGATAGCACACCATCATAGCACGATTTACTGGACTGCTATTGAAGATTAGATGTATTTTTATATTCATATGATAGCATTTAAATGACGCTAATAAATAGTGATTAAAATGATATCATTGTTCCTACGCTATGGATATGTTTTCATTTAGCGGGAAAGTAAAATCATTTTTTCCGCCTAACAATTAACAAAACACTTAAAGGTTTTTTCCCCACTTTGTCGAATAGACTTACCATTTTCCCCAATTTCTCGAAAACCCTAAGAACTAGCCATCTCTGCTCAACCTCTCTCAATCCGACAATTCGCCGCTGATTAATCTCGCCTCCGCCGTCCTTTATCGTAGCTGGGAGACTAAACCTACAGCCGGTCCTAATTTCGCCTATCTCTGTCCGAGTTGAGCTCTAATCGAAGGCATGTGTCTCTGAATCTATAAATTTGTTTCTTACTTTAATCTGGCTTGTTTTCTTTTAGATTTTGTGAATCTCGACAATAATGTTGTTTGATTTTGGTTTCTTAAAGTCTGGATTTCGGATTTTAACTGATTCAAATCGTCAAAGTTTTTTTTCTTTTGCATGTCATTGTTCTTCGCGAATTTTGCATGTCTATTTGTGTGGTTTGCTTTAGGCATAGCTAGATAGATGTCAGTACAATTTTGCTTTGAAGATTAAGATTTGTCTGGTTTGTTGTCTGGAATTTTGAATCTTTAGATCTTTTGCATGTCATTGTTCTTCGCAAATTTAGATCTATTTGTTTGTGTGGTTTGCTTTAGGCATAGCTATATAAATGTCAGTAAAATTTTGCTTTCAAGATTAAGATTTGTTTGGTTTGTTGTCTGAAATTTGCGAGATTGAGACAAGTACTTATGTTATTGTCGGACACAATTGGATGGTTTAGGAAGTTCTAACTGTTTGTATTGAGCATTTTTTGAATCTTTAGATCTTTTCAGTGCTCGTCAAACACATTCTTGCAAAACCAATCACATGAAACTAGATATACTGATTCTGTAATTTTGTTTTGCAAGTTTTGCTGTTTGAAATAATGGGAATTTGGAGCTGATCTTAGGCTCTTATCACACGACAGGTTAGTACCATCTTTATTCTTCAATATTGAACATTACTGTGGGTTTTGTCTGCTTGGTATTATTTATTTCTGTTTGATGTGTTAGACTTATAGTGATTTGTGTTTGACAAAGTTCATTGATCTGTTCTCATCTCAATTTGTATAGGTTGTTTAGATTGAGTTAAAATATGAGTTTGTGTTATATATTTGCTAATTGGTATGAATATAAACTGCTTTTTGATGTGTAAAGAGTATTTTATTAAATCTGAAATATTTTAAATGGTACTATATAAAGGTTTTAAAATACGCAATATATAATGCTCGACAAGGAGTGGGTGCACCTCTGCAGGTAAGTTGTTTTTTATATAGGCTAGTTTCAGTAGGAAATTAGGAGACTTTGCATGTTTTTTTAATTCCCTTTTTAACTCTTTAATAAAGAGTTGATCCTGCTTATGAGAGAGGAGCTACAAATTTTGTCCGGACTGTGGCTGCGGCGATGGGAGACGTGGATATGATTGTCTGTCCTTGCATTGATTGCCGTAATATAGATCGTCACTCAAGCAGTGTTGTAGTTGCTCATCTGGTAACAAGGGGAATGGACGAGGCTTATAAGAGGCGGTCTGATTGGTATCATCATGGAGAATTGATACCAATGGCTGAAAGTGAAAGCAATCAAAGTCAGTGGAATGATGAGATTGTTGGGTTATTTCAAGCTGCTGAATTTTTGGATGAGGAGTTTGCTGCGAAGCTTGAGATTGCAGAGGGTGATGACAAGAAAGAAGATGATTTCCTTGAGAAGATTGTTGAGGCTGAAACGCCACTATATCCAACTTGTGTAAACCACAACAAGCTGTCGGCGATTGTAACACTATTCAGACTTAAGACAAAGAATGGCTGGTCTGACAAGAGCTTCAATGATCTGCTAGAGGTATTGCCTGAGATGCTACCAAAGGATAATGTCTTACACACCTCACTATACGAGGTGAAGAAATTTTTGAGATCCTTTGATATGGGTTACCAGAAAATTCATGCATGTGTCAATGATTGCTGCTTATTCAGAAAGAAGTTCAAGCTGCTAGAGAACTGTCCTAAATGCAATGCTTCAAGATGGAAGACTAACATGCTCACTGGTGAATTAAAGAAAGGAGTCCCGCAGAAAGTATTACGCTATTTTCCAATAATTCCGAGACTTAAAAGGATGTTTAGGTCTGAGCAAATGGCTAAGGATTTAAGGTGGCATTTCAGTAATAAGAGCGACGATGGCAAACTCCGTCACCCTGTGGATTCAGTCACATGGGATCAGATGAATCACAAATACCCATCATTTGCAGCAGAAGCAAGGAATCTGAGGCTTGGACTTTCTACTGATGGATTTAATCCATTCAATATGAAGAATACAAGGTATAGTTGTTGGCCTGTTTTGCTAGTAAACTACAATCTGCCACCTGACTTATGCATGAAGAAGGAGAACATCATGCTTACCTTGTTAATTCCTGGACCTCAACAGCCGGGCAATAGTATTGATGTCTACTTAGAGCCACTCATAGAGGATCTATGCCAGCTGTGGGATTACGGTGAGTTAACATATGACGCCTATAGTAAAACGACTTTCACTCTTAAGGCAATGCTGCTATGGACGATAAGTGATTTTCCTGCTTATGGGAATCTTGCTGGCTGCAAAGTAAAGGGTAAAATGGGCTGTCCTTTATGTGGGAAAAATACGGACTCGAAGTGGTTGAAGTTCAGCAGAAAACATGTCTATATGTGCCACAGAAAAGGTCTTCCACCAACACATACTTATAGGGGAAAGAAGACATGGTTTGATGGAAAAGCTGAACACGGGAGAAAGGGAAGGATACTAAGTGGTCGTGAAATTTTTCAAAACCTGAAAAATTTCAAAAACAATTTTGGAAATCTGAAACAAGCTGCAAGAAAGAGAAAAAAAAGGGAAACTACTGAATTAGAATCTGACAGTGAGGATTTATCTAGTGAGTCAGAAGAAGATGAGGAGGAAGAAGTACAAGTTGACGAGGAGGAGTTATCCAGATGGAAGAAAAGGTCGATTTTATTCAAGCTATCTTATTGGGAGGAACTCCCTGTTAGACATAACCTAGATGTAATGCATGTGGAGAGAAATGTGGCTGTGAGTATTGTATCAACATTGTTGCATTGTGGGAAATCAAAAGATGGTTTAAATGCTCGTAGAGATTTGGAGGATCTTGGTATTAGGAAGGAATTGCACCCTAAATTCAGAGGAAAAAGAACATACCTACCTGCAGCAGTTTGGTCTTTATCTAAGACAGAGAAGAGGATTTTTTGTAGGCGACTTTTTGAGTTCAAAGGCCCAGATGGGTACTGCTCCAACATTTCCAGAGGCGTGTCATTAGAAGAATGTAAGATCACAGGATTGAAATCACATGATTATCATGTGTTAATGCAGCAGCTTCTTCCCATTGCACTTAGAGGTTTGCTACCTAAAGGTCCTAGGGTAGCAATTGTACGCTTATGCGCTTTTTTCAACAAGTTGTGTCAACGAGTAATTGATAGGGAGCAAATATTGGCAATGGAGGCTGAGATTGTTGAAACTCTCTGCATGTTTGAAAGATATTTCCCTCCAAGTTTCTTTGATATAATGGTACACTTGACGGTTCATCTAGGAAGAGAAGCTCGTCTTGGAGGACCAGTACATTTTAGATGGATGTATCCGTTTGAGAGGTACATGAAAGTCCTAAAAGACTTTGTCCGAAACACTGCAAGACCAGAGGGGTGCATTGCTGAGTGTTATCTTGCAGAAGAATGCATCCAGTTTTGTAATGATTTTTTTAAGAAGACGACAAATTTTCAAGAGAAAGTAGACAGAAACATTGAGTATGAGAACAGCTCTATTCTTGAGGGGCGTCCAATATCTGCAGGCATATCAATTTCTCTCACTGATATGGAGAGGAAAATTGCCCATATGGCTGTCATTCAAAATATGGCTGTGGTTGAACCTTATGTGGAGTAAGTTCCGCATTTTAATCTAGTTCATTACACATTCCTATATTTGACGCCTATTGTACCTGATTTCTTCTTATTTTTATTTTGCCTGACAAGTACACATCTGCAACATCTACAAGATTCAAACGGAAGATGCAGACGTGATGCATCAACATTATGGACTATGCATACTCAGAATTTCGCCTCTTGGTTAAAAAATCAGGCGAGTAAATATTTTATCAGAATATCTGACATACTGTTTACGTCTACAACTGTCTGATATATTTTTCTTTCCTTTTTGTTAGATACCGCTTGATTCAAACAGTCATGCTGAGACACTTAAATGGTTAGCATTTGGTCCACGTACCTGCGCACGGTCATATAGAGGATATATAGTAAATGGGCAGCGGTTTTACACCATATCAGTAGATAGAAAAAGTCAGAATAGTGGTGTTTACTATGAGGCTACAGCTGTCTGCAGGTCTAGTGCTAAGGATACTTCACAAGTGGTGGATTTGGTTTCATACTATGGGACAGTAACAGACATTATCTTGTTGGACTACAATGTGTTTTATGTCCCTTTATTCAGATGTCAATGGGCAGTGAAGGGTAATGGAGTAAAGGAAGAAGATGGTTTCACGCTTGTTAACATGAATCATAGTCAAGTTAGTTTTTCAAGGGACCCGTACATATTAGCCTCTCTAGCAAAGCAAGTGTTTTACTCAAGGGAAGACGAGTCATCAAGCTGGCATGTTGCTATGAGAGGTCCTTCTAGAAAATTCAGTCAGAAAGAGTTTGAAGCTGGAGATGCAGACATTAGTCCTTTGCTTGCAAATATTGACATGGGTGTTGACTTGGATGAAACAGAAAATGAAAGAACTGATTGCGAAGGCATATATGTGTGGTTCTTCATCATTTTCATGATTAGTTGGACTTTGTTTGAATAGATGTCTGATAGGGAATTGTTTGTTTCATATATATTATGTTGCTTAGCTAAATGTCAGATAGGAAATTGATTGTTTCATATCTATTGCATATATTTTAGCATTTTTTCTGTTTCTTTTTCCAGGTGATTTGAAATGGGAACTGGAAAGAAAAGGAGAGGAAGAAAACCTAAACAGAAAGATAATGAGGTAGAATATCTGAGTACCCGTGAACCTGAACCAGTAGAACCAGATGCTGCAGAACCAGTAGAACCAGATGCTGCAAAACCAGTAGAACCAGATCCTGCAGAACTAGAGCTCAATGAAGAAGAGCTTGAAGGTGAAGTGACGCCTAATGACGCTGAGAAAGGTCTGATTGATGAAGAGCCTGAAGGTGAGATACACCTCTTTGAAGATCATGACAACGTTGAGAGAAAGAGTAAGAGACAGCGAGGACCAACACGCATGAAAGACATCGCCAAGGATCCAAATACCAGAGTACATGTAGAGTTCAATAGCCTGGGAGAACCTTATGGTAAAGGGTCTGTTAAGATGGCATCTTACGTTGGAGCATTGGTACGGGAACATGTTCCTATCACATTTGATCGTTGGACAAAAATAACTGAAGAAATCAAGACACTTCTCTGGAAATCTGTCCAGGTAATTTCGTAATGCAAAACCTCAAGATGTTTAAGCTCAAGGTCTTCCATTTACCTTTTTATTTTTTGTTTTGGTGAACTATAATTGCAGGCAAGGTTTGAGATAGATGAAGAGTACCAGAAGACTGCAGTGCTTAAGCAGATGGGATGTCTGTGGAGGTCATGGAAATCCCGTCTAGTCACCAAGGTTAGACAAGCTGATACTAACCAACAGAGGATGAAGCTGCGACCTAAGAATGTCTCTCCATTTGAGTGGCGTAAACTAGTCAAAATCAAAACTAGCAAAGAGTTTAAGGTAATCATTTGTACTTAGCTAAGTTTATTTCCTATATAGTATTTTACATAGAAACATTTCTCTGTTAGGTTGTAAGTGATAGCTATAAGGAACGAAGGAGCAAACAGATTCCTCACACCACTAGCCGCAAAGGAATGGTTAGACTAGCAGAAGATATGGTAAACATACTACAATTATGTTGCATGTTTTTTTCTCATTGACTACTTTTGAATACTTATTTGTAAGAAAATTTTGCTCTGAATTAGAAAAAGGAGAGTTCAAATCCAAGTGAAGTGTCAAGGCTAAAGGTCTGGATCAAGTCACGTGCCAGAAAAGATGGTACACCAGTGAATACAAATGCGGCTGAGAAGATTGTGAGTTACAAACTATTGTACTATGTTCTGCATGTTGGAATTAGATCATAACGTTTGAAGCTGAATCTTGTGATTGGCAGAGAGAGGCAGCTGAGATTGTTAAAAGTGATACTGCAGCATCTACTTGTTTTGATGGCCAAGATTCACTTAGCCAGCTACTAGGACCTGATAATCCTGGTCGAATGAGGGCAATGGGTAGAAACATGAATAAGACCAAATTAGCATGTTTCCAAGTGAAGAACAAGTGTATGGCAGAAATGGAAGCGAAGCAAACTCATCTATTGTTGAAGGTCAATGAGTTAGAAGATGTAATTGAAAAATTGAAGAACCAGGTTAGACACTTCTCTACTTATAGTTTAAGCTGATGCATTATAACACTATATTTGACTTTGTTTTATTTTTGTAACAGAGACAAGAGCCTGATGCTGCTTCAAACTCAGCTGCTAGAGTAAGTTTTTAATTTATATCAAATGCATGTTTTATTTGTTTCTGGAAACTCTAGTAACTAGTCTTTTATGCATTTTTTAGAGCGTAAACAAAAGATCACAACCTAAGTGTATCTTGATTGATTGGACTGGTAATGGTGATGCAATTGTTGCTGAGGGGCGCATTATTACTTCTGATCCAGATGAGTTAGTGAATGATTGTCGCTTAGGCCCTTCGGATGTCAAAGTTTTGGTAGACACTGCTACAGTACCAAACGCATATCTTTGGAGACCTGCACTTAACATGTGCACAATTGAATCTGCTATCGGACAGATGATTGCTTGGCCTGCCTCTAAGTGTGTCAACATAGAAAATGAGCAGGAACCAGAAGACATTGAAAAACTGGTAAAGTTTATTATTAACCCTCATGAGTATAGGAATATTTATATCTATGGAACAATGATCATGTTGTGTGATTGTGTTTGACAGAGCCAAAGAACTAATTCAGCGATGAACAAATGCAAGCTGCTGGATTTATCTGCAGATGACGTGGTTGTTGCTGAAGGGCGTTGGCAGACACAAGATCGTGATGCCTTAGTAAATGGGCTACCTCTGGGACCAAATGCAGTGAAGATCTTTGTAGATGTGGTATGTCAACCTGAGACATTTATCTGGAGGCCTACGATTGATGTAACATACCTTGAGGACTGTCTACAAACATTTGTATCATGGCCTGTGAACAAAGTCGTCTTTCAAAACCCAACAGATGCAATAGGTCAGCAATCTCCAATTCAGAAAGCTGCATCAACTCAGCAATGTTCAGGAGGAAAATCTGCAGCAACAGCTCAGAAATCAGTGGGAACAAGTCAGAAAACTACTGCAGCATGTCAGAAAACTGCTCCAACAGTCTCAAAACCTCCTGCAGAGAAGTCTCCACCATCTGGTCAAGAATCTCCTATCCAGCAAAGTCAACGACCTACACTAACAGCCCCTCTTCGAAGATCTCCGGTAAGTCATTTTGATATGTTGTGCAGGTGATTGTGATTATTAGATCTCTTTGTTATAAACTGACTAGTTTTTTAATCATGACAGCGTAAAACGGGAGCTGAGGTCATCAAAGAAAATAAAAAATGCAAGTTGATGGATATTAGTGGAAAGAAGCAGATTGTCACCGAGCAGCTGGTCCAGCTAGTCGAGCTGGTTAGCTCAACACTTCCAGCTCGTTTCAGCTTGTCACACACTTCGGAAGCCATTCTATCCGCTTCCTTTAGACTTAGCCCGAGATTCCGCTTTTCCCTCGAACCAAGTCTTCCCCGGCGATCCTATTGAGGATCGCGGGTGTTACAGTTTTCCCCGCAGTATTAATATAAAATTAAGAAATTAATGATGACGGTTGTCAGGGATATCAAATCACTTGATTACCCGAGATCAGCGTAATAGCGTGAAACATGGAATAATTCCAGAATGTTAAAGATCTCGAGTCATTAATTACTGTTTACTTAAGTCTTCCAAGCCGAGCACTCAGCTCGCAAGACTTGGGGGGCTAAATGTTGGGGTCGGATCCCACACATTTTCGGTAGGATCCACTTGGATCTGTCCACGTCATTATTACATAATAATCCTCTTGGAATTAAAGATATTTTATTATAAGGATCGCACTTAACCAGTCGGGAGTTCGATTCAGTCTACTAAATGAGTTCGATCTTTACCAGTACGGAGTTCGCTCTTATTCAACATACAGTTCGCATAGGGAAAGGCCGAAGCGAGGAGAATATTGTTCGGGGTTCGCGGTAGCATCAAAGCATGGGAGTTCGGAGTCAGCAAGAAAGAGTTCGGAAGGCCCACGTGAAGCCCAAGACAAGTTCAAATTCAAGCCGTTTCGGTCAAAATGTAACTTATGTGATTAATGCGGATCAATGTGATTACGAGTAGTAAATAGCCTCATTAATCATGTTTTCTATATAAAAACAACCTCAAACGCATGTGTTTGGGGAGAACAATCTTTTTACGACTTACTGTCAAGCAATATAACATACTTTTTCTTTCACAATTTCTCAAGGCTTCTTATTATATTATTCTTATCAAAATCATTTACTTTATTAGTTTCTTGGTTAATTTCTCTTTCGATTCCTTATATTCATCCTTTGATTTTATAGTTTTTCTCCACAAAAAAATACCTAAAGACAATCGAGTGTGAATCCTAAATCCACATCTCCCTTGATGATTGAGTTTTAGAACTAAAGCACATACTTAATGCTCAGATCAAACATCATGCTTCGTTGTATCACTTCATGTGCTACTTTGTCACTAATACATAGAGTTTGTCAACTGGCTACACCAATAATCTCCCCCTTTTTAACTTTGTGTGTCTCTCAAGCATTTGTAACATAGAATCATAAAGCCTCACATACAAGCCACATAGGATTCAAGTAAGGAACTGAACCAACTTCTAATCTCCCCTTAATCCTATGCCACATATTATCCCCCTGCTTGTGAGCACACACAAGTTAAAACATCTTCACAGGTTGACACACTCATATATCGTACCTGAACAACTTTAGAGTTTCTCTGATTCAGTAGTTCATGTAGCAGACTCTATATTATGGTTTCATCTAAAAAGGTTTACCCCATCATTTAATTAGGTTTTCAAACTCCGATTTTATATTCCTTCTACCATAACCTAGATCCATGAGTGTATAATCTTGCTTCCAAATTTTATCTCATTATGTGTTTGTTTTGTTGCCCGTGTGATGTCTCCTACTGGAACTAGTCAAATCTGAAACTCTAAATTAACTCTGCTCGGAACATGTTGAAGAAGCTCAAATAAATCTCAAACCAACCATCAAAAATCTCAATCCCATCGTCGAATCTTAATACAATAGTTCCACGACCCTTGCCACAAAGTTTTAGCTCGATCGGAATACTTTTGAATCTCCATTCATTGATTTGAATTAGGCATCTTGAAACAGATATCTACATTCTTTTTCAGATCCGAAAATTAATGTTCCCTCCTTTGATGTTGCAGATAATATATTTTCTTCTTTTTTCTTCTCCCCCATGGATGTAGCTCTTTCTAATAACCACTAGAGACAAACATTGGATCTAATTTTGAAAGATTTCCTTTAAATCCAAGACCATACCGATAAGTTTTGCCAATGTTCAGAATATAATCGACCTGCTTTGTGGAAGTCGAAACTTAACACAATCGAGATTTGTCTAGGGTTTTATTTTAGAGATACGATATGCGAGAGTTTGATAAAAGAATAACTTTGATCGTACAAGAGTTTGATCGTAAAAGAAAAGGTGTTTCTGTTTCAGAGCTTTGTGTAGTCTAAAATCTAGAGCGATCTTGCCTCTCCTTTCTGTGAGAGCTTTGAGTCTCTTTATATAGAGATGATAAACCGCCTCTCCAGCAATATTCTCGGAAGATTTCCATTTATCTCGAAGTCGGCTTAGAATCTCGCAGATTAGGATACTTTCCTTATTCTTCGGAGTTTCCAGAAGTTTTCCTGATTTGAGTTGATCCTTCGAGATTCTTCTTTATCATTTCCAAATATTTCGGAAATGATCCTTCTTTTTCGGAAATAATGTCAGCCTGTTCAGAAATGATACTTTGAAGGTGAATATTTATCAAGTCCTTGCCCCGGGTGACTGATGACTTCTCGGGTAGCTTGGAGGCTGCCTGGCGTATTCGGCTCGGGGAGGATGACGGTGTGATACACAACCCGAGCCAAGGCACCTAGAGGGTACCTTGAGAGGACGGGCTCGGGTACCCAGCGAGGACGGGCTCGGGTACCCAGCGAGGACGGGCTCGGGTACCCAGCGAGGACGGGCTCGGGTACCCAGCGAGGACGGGCTCGGGTACCCAGCGAGGACGGGCTCGGGTACCCAGAGAGGACGGGCTCGAGTACCCAGAGAGGATGGGTTCGGGTACCCGAACTGGCTGGCAGGGTACCCGAGCTGACTTACAGGGCTGTTCCGAGCTGATTGGAAGGGTACCCCGAGCAGGTTAATTCAAGGTGTTGAAGTTCGGCTCGGTCCCCTAAGATGGATGAAATCTGACCCCAATAGTTAGCCCCCCAGCTCGTTGACTTGGGGAGCAAGTGTAACAAGCTTCATGAACGAGCAGACCGAGCTGTTAACTTCGAGCTTGGATGAGGAATGAGCACGAGGCGTCTTTCTTTTGCCCTCGTCTTTTGTTTTAGGAAGTTTTTTTTTTTTTAATCCAAAATCGAATATGAATGTTTCTCTCTTTAAGTATTTTCGGAAGTTCTCTCATTGTTGAGGCGTCTAGCTTGGCTATTCTAAACCTTCCGAACTATTTTAACTTCCAAACCAAGGAAGTGAGTTGTGTACCAGTGTTAAGGTAACTGGGTTTTTGTAAGTGGGACTTCGAGTCGCCAGTGAACCTGAGGCGGCACTCTTAGAACCGTTATTAAGATTGTGAGGATGGCTTTATTCAAGACTAAATATTTTGTTTAAGTAAATTTCGTACCAGTGTTAAGGTAACTGGGTTTCTGTGAGTATGACTTATCGTTTTCGGTTAAGTAGAAGTTAATCCTTCGAACTACCTTAACTTCCGAACCAAAAGAAAAAATGAACTGTATACCAGTGTTAAGTTGACTGTGTTTCTGCAAATATGACTTATATCGTGCTCGGTTGCGACCCGATCTGATATAGTCAATATCCAGTGCTTAGAAGCGAACTGGGGCACCAGTGTTAAGATTAACTGGGGTTTCTGAAGACAATTTCATTTTTGTCTCGAATGCTTATATAGCGCGCTGTAACCGTGGAGGTGAAGCTGAATTTAGTTCGCGGGCGTGGCCATCGTCCAAATGAACCGAACGGAGTTTAGACCGTGTTAAACTCCCGAGGCGAGTTTCGGGGTAAAAATTGTGGCTTTACTTCGAACGAATAAAGCCCGAAGTGTTTAAGACTATAAATAAAAAAAAATTTGGGTGGGAGTATGGATATACGGACCCCACTCCCCCCTTTTTGATCAAGGGGGTAGCTGAACTCGTCCGAGGACGAGCTGCCTACGTACCCTTTTCAGGGATCAAGCCACCCCGTAGTTCAAGTTTACGCGTACCTTAGGTTTTTAGCGGCAGTATTTCCTGAGGCGTATCCACAGCTGGGATAGTCTCGGCTTCCTCGGGATCAGTTGCATCGGCAGTGGGGTTAGGATTCGTCATCTCCACCTTAGGCTCATCGGTCGCTTTGGGAGGAGAAAGAGTCCCAAGAACGGCCTCCAGAACATTCTTCTCTTCGGCCGCCTTCTTTTCCTCGGGGTACTTCTCCTTGCTTCGGCTAATCTTCGCCTTTTTATGATTGACCTCGGCTTTAGGTTCGGCGACAAGGTTCTGAAGTTTATGTGCTGCCATGAAGCACATCCTGGAATTCTTTTGGCTTCCCCATATCGTTTTTACACCGTTAGGCGTCGGGAACTTCAAGCAGAGATGGTATGTCGAAGCGACGGCTCGCATTAGGTTTAACCATGGGGTGCCCATAATGGCGTTGTAGATGGTTGGCTGATCTGTGACAGAGAAATCAACTATCTTCGTTATTCCACTGGCCTAGACTGGCATCTGAATAGTTCCGAGTGTCATCAGAGTTTCTCCAGAGAATCCAAGTACTGGCCTCGGAGTCTGGTTTACTTGCGGCATACCGATGTTCATCTGCCGAAGCGTCTCATGGAAGATCACGTCAATCGTGCTGCCGGTATCTATCAATACCCTTGACACATCGTGGTCTCCACTGGCAAGCGTGATGAGCAGAGGGTCATTATGAGGCCTGTCGAGCCCATTTGTCTCACTTTCTTCGAACATGATTACATCGTTAGGTCGATCAAATGGCCTTAACCAGTTGCGGGGCGCTTCGGCTCGTCTCTGATAGGCTTTGATCGCGGCTACAGTGTTGGGGCAATACGCTGATCCTCCCATTATCGTGTGGATTCTTTGTCGTGTTCCATCATGCTCCTCGTCGGGTGTTCCCTGGATTCTCTTCGGAGCCTCTGGATTCCTTGGCTCAAGACCCCTTGCTGTGTCCACCTTCTCAGGCTGAACTTGTTCTAGCTCTAGGTCTTTGAGGGTTATGTTCGTCCCAAGCTCTCCGGCTAGAAATTTGGCCGCTAATATTGCTCCGAGGCTCCTGCATCTGGAAGTGTGATGCCCGAAAGTCTTGTGAAGCTCGCAGTATTCTTGTTTGTCACCTAGTGGTTGACTTCTTTCCAAGTAAAAGAGTCTCTTCCTCGCCTACGGCCTCGGCCTCGGCCTTCGTCGACTTGATAGTTGTGGGCTCCCGAGAAATCGTGCCCCTCATGGTGCGTGTACGTTCCACTCTGGTTCAGCTTCTTCTGGCTCGGCGGTCCTGTTTGAGCTTTCTCGGTTTGGGTCGCTTGTTTCGTCGGCTCGTGTCGTTTTGCTAACAACTCCATCTCTTCCTCGTGGGCGACGAAGTCCGAGGCTCGGTGCAGGGCGTCGCGAATCGTGGTTGGTTTGGATAGGTTAAGCTCCTTTCTGAATTCTAACTTGTACCAGAGCGCTTTCTTCAGGGCTGAAAGAGCGGCTACATCGGTGATTCCCTCGACTTGGGCTAGCGTTGACTTGAAGGTTGCGAGAAAATCCCTTAACGGCTCGTTAGGTTGCTCAGATAGTGACCATAGATCGGCGTCAGATGTTCCGCGATCGATGAGCACTGAGTACTGTTTGAGAAAAAGTGTTGACAGCTCATCGAAACTGTCGACTGAGTTTTGCTCCAATCTTGAGAACCATTATAGCGCGGGTCCTTTGAGATGCTCAACGAATAACAAACACAGGCCGGTGTCCTTTTCTCCCGGTTTGAATTTGGCTCGGGCGACAGATATCATGAATGACTTAATGTGCCCCTTTAGGTCGGTCGTCCCGTTGAAGCAGTCGATTTTGAGCTTTCCCGGGTCGGAGATTGTTGCTTCGGAAATTCTTGCCCTGGGTGACTGATGACTTCTCGGGTAGCTTGGAGGCTGCCTGGCGTATTCGGCTCGGGGAGGATGACGGTGTGATACACAACCCGAGCCAAGGCACCTAGAGGGTACCTTGAGAGGACGGGCTCGGGTACCCAGCGAGGACGAGCTCGGGTACCCTGCGAGTACGGGCTCGGATACCCAGCGAGGAAGGGCTCGGGTACCCAGCGAGGACGGGCTCGGGTACCCAGCGAGGACGGGCTCGGGCACCCAGCGAGGACGGGCTCGGGCACCCAGCGAGGACGGGCTCGGGTACCCAGCGAGGACGGGCTCGGGTACCCAGCAAAGACGGGCTCAGGTACCCAGCGAGGACGGGCTCGGGTACCCAGCGAGGACGGGCTCGGGTACCCAGCGAGGACGGTCTCGGGTACCCACCGAGGACGGGCTCGGGTACCCATTGAGGCAGGCTCGGGTACCCAGGGAGGACAGGCTCGGGTACCCAGCGAGGACGGGCTCGGGTACCCAGCGAGGACGGGCTCGGGTACCCAGCGAGGACGAGGTCGGATACCCAGCGAGGACGGGCTCGGGTACCCAGCGAGGACGGGCTCGGGTATCCAGAGAGGACGGGCTCGGGTACCCAGAGACGATGGGCTCGGGTACCCGAACTGGCTGGCAGGGTACCTGAGCTGACTGACAGGGCTGTTCCGAGCTGATTGGAAGGGTACCCCGAGCAGGTTAATTCAAGGTGTTGAAGTTCGGCTCGGTCCCAGAAGATGGATGAAATCTGACCCCAACATGCTTCGTGCCATTATTACGCATCCTCAAATTCTTGTGAGTTTATTCAAGTTGTGCTCTAACTTGTAATGCTTCTTCTTTTTTCTCTATTGTATGTTTTTGTATTTTAGAAACCTTAGACTCTTACTTGAGTTTCTCCCTTGTCAACATTGAATTCTCCTCAACTTTTTAAAGCCACTGTTCATATAACATCTTGTAGTTAACACCATCTGTGGATGTAGGATTCACACTCGATTGTCTTTAGGTATTTTTGTGGAGAAAAACTCTTGTAAAATCAGGAAATGAATATAAGAATTCAAAAAGAAAATCAACCAAGAAAAGAAGAAAGTGAAAGAATTTGATAAGAACGAAAAGATAAAAAGCCTTGCGAAATTGTAAGAGAAAAGTATGTTGTATTGCTTGATAATAAGGAGTAAAAAATTGTGTCTTCCCAAACACATGCGTTTGAGGTTGTTTTTATAAAGAAAGCCTGATTAATGCGGTCATTTACTGCTCATAATCGCGTTGATCCGCATTAACTATGTAAGTTACAACTTGACCGAAACGGCTTGAATTTGAACTATCTTGAGCTTCGCGTGGATCTTCCAAACTCTTTCTTGTTGACTCCGAACTCCTGCGTCTTGACGCTTCCGCGAGCTCGCTTCGGCGTTTCTCTATGCGAACTGTCTGTTGAATAAGAGCGAACTCCGTACTGGTAAAGATCGAACTCTTTTAGTAAACCGAATCGAACTCCCGACTGGTTAAGCTCAATAAAATATCTAGAAATCCGAGAGGATTATTGTGTAATAATGATGTGGACAGATCCAAGTGGATCCTACCAAAAATGTGTGGGATCCGACCCCAACATTTAGCCCCCCAAGTCTTGCGAGCTGAGTGCTCGGCTTGGAAGACTTAAGTAAACAGTAATTAATGACTCGAGATCTTTAACATTCTGGAATTATTCCATGTTTTACGCTATTACGCTGATCAAATGATTTGATATCCCTGACAACCGTCATCATTAATTTCTTAATTTTATATTAATACTGCGGGAAAAACTGTCCCACTTCCCAATGTTCTCGAGGCGGTTTTCCGCTAAATAGGGTTAAATGGAACGACGGCTTTTACAACATACATTCACCCCTGAAAGCTTTTACCTAACCAGAGAAAGAAAAATCTCCTAGTAAAAAAAATGTCTTCCCCAGCCGTCTATGTTTCAGACAACGAAGATGACAGCCAAGGAATCCCTGTCCCCAGAGGGGACAAAGTCTTTACCCAAACGGGAGATAAATTTGTTCTGCATTTCAGGTCTCGATCGACCCATGCTTCCCTTGGCTCTCTTCGTCGCCTTTGTAATATTCCTCAGTAAATAGAATTCTCTCTTCCTGGACCAAATGAGTCTCCGGAAATGGTGCGAGAGGGTTACTGTTGTGCATACGAAGTCTATTTCAAGGGCTGTGGTTTATTTTTTCCCATACCGGAAGTTCTCCTTTTGTATCTCCAACATTTAGGGATCGCTTTTCCCCAAATGGCTCCCAACTTCCTCCGGTACGTCCTGAGTACCCTGACCGTCTCGGCGGAGGCAGGGTTTTCTCTCACCACCAGCGAACTCTTAGGGCTATTTCGAGCCCGTGATTCTGCGGCAGCGGGTATTTTTTCCATGAACCCTATTTTTGACCGTAACCTCATCGACGGAATGCCCCTAAATGATGGGCCTTGGAGGAAATACTGGTTCTTTTTCCGAATTAATCCTCATTCCGTCCAAGGGCTTTCCGCACAAGAGAGGGAGAGAGAAGAAACTTCTTCTCTTTGCATAAAGAGGAAGGCTCAAGACTCGGATACTTTATCAAACGAGAGACTCAAAACCGTTAGATTAAGTTCTCCGCCACGAGCCCCCAGCTTTTTGCATTATGTTTTCCCCTCTTCTGAACCTTTAGATTCTGAGCTCCCTCTCCCGGGAGACAGAGTAATTCCAGAAGACCTCGACGAGCCGACACCGGAGGCTTCCTTGTCCCAAGGACTGAGTATTAGGACTCAAAGCCCTCTAACCACTTCGATTTCTGGTAAGTTTCTTTTTAGAAAGCAAGCCTTAGCAAGACTTGTTACAGATTGCAGCTATTCTATCAACCTGCTATTTTCCTCTGTTTTGTAGGTGGAGAAGAGGTTGGAGACATCTTCCGAAGTTTTCAAACCAGGGAAGGGTCGTCCCTTCCTCCTTTCGCGGTTTGGAGGCCGGAAAAACATCAGATGTTCGTCAATCGAGCCTGCTACCTATCCCAGGTTCAGATTTTTTGGATATTGATTTTGACACCTCCTTTTCATTAAGTAAAAAACTTTTTGTCTTAATGACACGTTTTTTTTTTTACTCCGAAGGCGTTTATGGAGACCAATGGAATGATCTTTCATTATGAGAATCTTCTTCACAAAGCAATGAGAGAGACCGCAAAGGCCAAAAAGGAGGTTGATGAGCTTAGATTGGCCAATCAATCTGAGCGATTCGAGCAGGCAAAAGCCCTTGAATCATCCTTTGAGAATATGAAGAAAACTCTAGCAGCTAATGAGCAACGCATCAGAATTGCGGACGCTGAAAGAGATTATGCGTGGTCTGATGCTCTTCGCTTGGAATCTGAGCTAGAAGAGGCTACGGCTTTGTTCGAAGAAACGAATCAAAAGACCGAGCTCCTAATCAGGAACAGGGCTCGCGACATCGCTGAAGCCGAACATAACGCTCGAAAAGAGATGAGGGGCTTGGCAGGCAACTCATTCAGTCTATTATGAAGTTCATCGAAGACGAGGACATCTGGACTAAACTTCAATCCGACCGAGCTGAGCTGAAGAGTTATCTAGACCTGATCGAAGGAATAGAGAGTGGACGAATTTCGCTAGAGGATGAGAGGAGGGAAGTTTCTGCTGAGCTCGCTACAGTTGAATCCGAGTTATCTTCGGCTTCCCGCCCTTCTCTTGATTTGAAACCATTTTCTTTGGTATTTGGAGATTCCTCCTCCCAATTTGAGGTAGGCGAAGGTTCTCGGCCATACGAAGGTTCCCCAGGGGTAGAGGAACCATTCCGTTTGACGGAAATATTTTGTTTAATTAGTGTGACTGAACACAACCATGTACATGCTCCTGCATATGATTTTTTTTTTTAAAGCAAAACGTTTGGATGCGATTCTATGTTTGCAAGTCCTAGCCCACCAAAGAGGTTTTATGAATTGTGAGAGATGAGCTGATCAGGCTCACTCGCCTTTTTTAAAGAAAAAATCTTAACAAGTATTTTTCCTCGGTCTCTCGGATGCGAGGATGGAGCTCGGCTTAGGCTTTTTATCGAGGGATAAGATTTATAATTCATGAGAATTTTGTCATAAATATGACCAGGCAATGGTTTCGATCATTGCCTAAAAACGGCTTCGGAATTGTTGGGCCATATTTTAATTGGACCCGAAGCCTGCTCCAATAGGCCCATAATATATCATTATTTTTAGAAATCCGAACACCTTTCTTCTTTAAAAGGAGTTCTGAAAGATTACCATAGTTCATTACAAGAAAAACTCGAAAAATGCCGCTGTCTTCTTTCAGATCAAGTTCAAGAATAACAACTTCAAGTGGGAATCCATTGTTTGAATCTGAAGATGGATTCTCTCCAAAGGGAGTTATTCAGCCAACGTTTTTTCATTTTCGAACAGGAAAGGAAAGGGTCAAATGTTATGACTTCCTGGAAAAGGTTACTTTTTTAATTTTTAGTCTTCTCAGAAGACTGTAAATTCCCCTTTTTTTTGAACATTTAACAAAATGTTTTGTTCAAACAGATCGTCGGGAGACACAAAGCTTTATGTGATAAGAGACAAAGAATCGGAAGGAGGCGCCGCGCTCTTGATGAGCGCATAAGGAGGATGGAAAGAGAGATCCTTCGCCTGGAATCTGAGCCGCATGAATGGGAGAGGAATGGTTTAGACATCGTGGCCATAATGCCTACTTGTCTCCGAAGATTCCTCCGCATGCTGGATAAATTTTATCATCTATCCTTGGCGACCAGCGATGGGTCCTCTTTTGTTTCATGTTCTTCAGAGTTTCGGAGATTTCCGTTGTTAAGAACTGAAGAAAATGAGAAACCGGAGATGAAAACTAATGATGACTTCTCCGGCCCCCTTGATTTGTCTTCTGACGAGGGATTATCCTCGAAAATCTGTTCGGGATCTTCCACTTCGCTGGAATCACTATCGGGCGAAGACTTTTGATCGAACACTTTCTTATTATGTTTGTAACAACACTATTGGGCTAGAAGCCCGGCGATATTAATTACATTCCCCTTTTTGCTTTAAATTTGCCGATTTACTTAAATCTTATTTAATGCGATTAATCTAGGGAATATAATTTAGCAATTAACTCGATTATATTCTCCATAAAAGTAGTAATTTCAGATTTGGGAAATCGTCAATTAACCCTCTTAAATGTGATCGAATAAATTTCGAGTATAAAGCGGGTGTAGTTTGTCATTGAGTTTCAACAACAATTCTACAAAAATGTTCGAGGAAGGAAATTCTTCAGGGAATCCTTCTGACTCATTCAAATCGATAAGTGATGATTTCTCGGAGGCACCAGACATCGAGCTTACAAAAACGGGAGGAACTGGCGAACCGGAAGAGTCACGAACATCGAGGAAAGGAACCAGCATTCAGGTTCCGATCGTACTAATCGAGAGATTATCGGCTCAAGATCGCGTTAAGGCCGAAGAATTTATCAACAAGGTATTGTTTTCCCTTGTGTTTCTGATTATCTTTGTCATTGCTAAACAAAGGGTTTCATTTTTTTTTTTCCCAGCTCATCACTCGGTATGACGAGCTTGAAGATGAGAGAAAAGAGATTAGGAAGAAGAAAAGGGAACTTGGAAAGTGTTGCCTTGACATTGCTCGCGAACTTCATCGCCTCGAAGCCCATCCTTCTGATTGGATCGAGCTAGGACTTCAGGAGTACGGAAACATGCCAGGTTGTATTATGAGCATCGTTGACCTCGCAGGCCAAGGAGCAGAACTATTCCATAATTCAAGACCCTTCTAGATCTGGTTTTTGTTTAGCAAAAAATATTTATTTATACATTGCTCACAATGTATTTTATATTCATGCCCGAGGATAAAAATAAGATTCTATGATTGAAATAATATTTTTATTATTATAGCTGGACTCGTGTTTAGCGAGCTGCCTACGTACCCAAAATAGGATCAAGCCAAATCGTAGTTCGAATATGTTTGCATTAGCAATAGAACTTTTTCAAGTTGATGATGTTCCAAGGCCTTTGAACGGGATTTCCGTCAAGGTCTTGTAAACGGTATACACCATTTCGGATTTTTTCTGTGATTTGATAAGGGCCTTCCCAGTTAATACCGAGTTTTCCAGCTCCTTCTTCTTTTTTGTTATCGAACACTCGCCTTAAAACAAAGTCCCCTACATTTAAAGGTATGTTTTTCAACTTTGAGTTATAGTATCGAGCGGTCAACTGCTGATAATTCTGAAGTCGAATAAGAGATTGGTCTCGCCTTTCATCGATTGTATCGAGAACATCTTCTAATACTTTAGAATTCGATTTCTCGTTAAGTGGAGCTTCGCTCCAGCGTAAACCAGGAACATTCAGCTCAGCTGGGACTACAGCTTCCATCCCATATACTAATGAGAATGGAGTTTCTCCGGTTGCTCGTCTCGGGGTTGTTCGATAAGCCCACAACACAGGTTGCAGCTCGTCATACCATCCGCCTTTTCGAGCGTTCAAACGCTTTTTAAGATTGTTGAGAATGGTTTTATTGGAAGCTTTTGCTTGACCATTCCCTTGAGGGTACCTCGGCGTTGAGTAGCTAAGTTTTATTCCCCAAGCGGAGCAAAAATCTTCAAAATCATTAGAAATGAACTGAGGAACATTGTCCGTTACTATTTCGTAGGGAACTCCATAGCGACAAATAATGTGTTTCCACAAGAATGTCTTTACTACAGAGTCATGTATGTTTATGTAAGCTTCAGCTTCAATCCATTTGGAAAAATAGTCCGTTAGAACTAATAAGTATTGGACGCCTCGTGTTGAACGATGCATCGGACCAACTATATCCATCGACCATCTCATGAAAGGGTATGGAGCGGATATAGATGACAACTATTCAGATGGCTGGTGAATAAGTGGAGCGTGCATCTGACACTTTTTACACCGTTTGGCGTAATCGATGCAGTCAGAAATCATAGTTGGCCAGAAATATCCTAACCGTTTGATTTTGAAAGCCATTGCTCGTCCCGAAGAATGACTACCACAAAGCCCTTCGTGGACCTTGCTTGTCACTATTTCAACTTCGGGTCCGAAAATGCATAAAAGATAAGGATCACTGACGCCTCGCTTGTACAATGACTTTTTAATTATACAATACTTAGCGCTGATGATTCTTAATTTGCGAGCTTGCCATTTGTTCGATGGTAGTTCTCCATTAAGAATGAAATTTTTGATGGGTACCCTCCAGTCAGCCCCCAATCATTAGCGGAAGTATTATCTTTGAGTATAAACTTCCTTGGTTCGGGTTCGGTAGGAATATCAGGATCTTCGATTGTCTCCTGAACTTCTACATCACCTGGAAGTGACTGTTCGGTTCGAGACGGTTCTTTAATGGGAACCTCTTGATCCTTTAATTTTCTTCTTGGCTTTCTTTTAGGAAGTTCCAGCGGTGGAATAAGTTCGTCATCTTGAGATTTTACTCGTGATCTAGTGACGACAAGTGAACTATTTTCATTTTCCGAACTTAATTTTGGAGTTTCGAGGTGTTCGGCCTCCAAAATGTTATCGTTGTCTGTTTCTTCAACTGAAATACTTCGTGAAGAAATACATTAAACTGGGATAACTCGTTTGAGTTCGGGATCTGAGGTAGAAGCTAGGGCAGCTAAAGCGTCTGCCGAAGTGTTTTCTCCTCTAGGTATTCGAACTAATTCGAATTCTTTGAATTTTCCGGCTAATTTTTTTACAGCCGAAAGATATGCTTCCATTCGAGGAGCCTTAGCTTCGTAATCTCCAGCGAACTGATTTACAACTAGCTGGGAATCACAATAAGCTATTATTTTTTCTGCTCCAATCGCAAGAGCAAGCCGAAGTCCTGCTAAGAGAGCTTCGTATTCCGCTTCATTATTCGAAGCCGGGAACATTAATCGAAATGATTGTTCGATTATTTCCTTTGTCGGAGTTTCGAGCCTTATACCGATTCCGGATCCTTGTTTAGAAGAAGAGCCATCTACATGTAATTTCCATGTAGAGTCCGTTTCGACAAGGATCCATCATCTAAAGGCAATTCGGTTAGAAAATCAGCCAGAACTTGCGATTTTGTGCTAGTTCGACTTTTGTACTCTATATCGTACTCACTGAGCTCGATTTCCCATTTCGCCAATCTACCGGACTGACTTGGTCCATGAAGAATTGAGCTAAGGGGATGAGAAGTTAAAACTTCTATCGGATGAGATTGGAAATAAGGCCTGAGTTTTCTAGCCGATATGACTACTGCTAAAGCTAATTTTTCCATCATTGTATACCTCGTTTCCGGACTAGTTAGAGATTTACTTATGTAAAAATCGGCTTTTGATCACCTCGATCCTCTCCAACTAAAACCCCACTCACAGAATGGTTAGAAACCGAAATGTAAAGATAAAGTTTCTCATCTGACTCAGGTTTTGAGAGAACCGGTGGTGTTGTTAAAAAGTTTTGAGTTGATCGAAAGCTGCCTCGCATTGATCATCCCACCGAAATTTTTTGTTCCCTTTCAAAATTTGATAAAAAGGGAGACATTTATCGGTAGATTTCGAGATGAAACGATTCAACGCAGTAATTCTGCCCGTCAATCGTTGGACCTCTTTAATGTTTCTTGGCGAAGGCATTATGAGGAAAGCGTTAATCTGATTAGGATTTGCTTCTATTCCTCTTTCCGTGACTATGTACCCTAGGAATTCTCCGGAAGGCACGCCAAAGGAACATTTAGCTGGATTTAATTTCATTCCGAATTCATTCAGAATTTTGAAACATTGTTCAAGATGGGAGATGTGCTCGGATTTCTTAAGAGATTTCACGAGCATATCATCGATATAAACTTCCATCGTTTTGCCCAAATGTTTTGCAAACATTTTGTTAACTAAACGTTGGTATGTTGCCCCGGCATTTTTTAGACCGAATGGCATAACTTTATAACAGTAGATTCCTCTATCTGTTATAAAGGATGTTTTCTATTCATCTTCGGGACTCATCATGATCTGATTATATCCACAAAAAGCATCCATAAATGTTAAGAGTTCGTTTCCGGCCGTTAATTCTACGAGCCGATCGATATGAGGGAGAGGAAAACTGTCTTTTGGACATGCTTTGTTAATGTCGGTGAAATCGACACATACTCTCCACTTTCCATTTTTCGTTTTGACTACCACGGGGTTTGCTAACCAGTCCGGGTATTTAACTTCTCTAATAGAACCAATTTTCAAAAGTTTATCAACTTCGTCATTGACCGCTTGAGCTCGGTCAGGACCCAATTTTCTTCTTTTTTGCTTTATTGGTTTAAAACTGGGATCAACGTTTAAATCATGGGTAATGATACTTTTGTCGATTCCAGGCATATCTTTCGCCGACCAGGCAAAAGTATGTTTATTTTCTTTTAGAAACGTTACCAGTTGATCTTTGATTTCTGAATCTAAAGTAACACCGATTTTTACTTTTCGATCTGGAAATTCGGAATGAATTTCAATTTCTGTGGTAACCTCATTCGAACTGAGACCACTTGGGTAACGCGAGGTGCTCTCTTGCTTTGCGTTTATCATTAATTGCTATTTGAGCTTTAAACGATGTCCCATGAGGTAGCAAGAACGCGACGTTTCCTGATCTCCTTGAATGGTTCCGAATCCACCAGGAGTCGGAAATTTTACGCATTGGTGATAAGTTGAAGGTATAGCCTTCATTTGGTAAATCCACCGAGTTCCGAGAATTATGTTGTAAGCGGCCGGTCGGTCGAAAACAATGAATTCCACGATCTTTGGAACCCCTGCGGCGAGCACTGGTAGTTTTATGTTCCCCAAGGACATTGATGTGTCACTCGTGAAAGCTACTAATGGTGCCGGTGGACCGATAATGTCAGCTTTACTGATTCCCATTCTTTGCAAAGTGCTTAGAAATATGAGATCTACCGAGCTTCCAGTATCAAATAAACACCTTGTCACTTCGAAGTTCGCAACATCTAAGGTTATCACAGGAGCATCATCATGAGGCCCCGTTACTCCTTGAGCGTCCGAATTATCAAAAGAGATAGAAGGTATTTGTTCATTTAACTGAAAACCCACAGCGGTTTGAATTGCTGCTGATTTCTGGTGCCTTTTGATCGATCTGATCGAATCTCGGCATAATTTGGATCCTCCCATTATAACATCGATCCTTTTCTTAGGAGTGTTCGGAGTTCCGGATCCATTGGGCTTATGTTTCTTTTCAGGAGGATTAGAAGCTTCGGAATCTTCTTTTTCTTTGTGATAAGATTCCACAAACTCCTCGATATTGAAATTAGCGAGCTCTCCAGCTACCCACAGTTCAGTGAGGTGCTTTTTGAGTACGCTACAATCTTTGGTGGAGTGCCCGTTTACTCTGTGAATATCACAATAGGCACTCTCATCTCTAACTCAAGTATTAGGAGACCTGTATCTCCCTTTGCTTGGGGAGGGTTTTCCTACAGCATTAGTAGCAGGATTAACTCCGAACCGTTTTTGATCTTTTGGTTCGAACTTTTTAGTTGGATTTGCAACGACTAATTTAGCTGGCCGATGCTTTTTAGCGAGGCTAAGCTTTTCTTCTTCTGCCTCCATCCAATTTGTAGCTCTGAATAAAGCGTCTTGGATGGTACTTGGACGATTGACGATGATTTCTTCTCGAAATCGGGATTCATGCCAGAGTCCGTTCCTTAAGGAAGAAAGGGCAGCAGCGTGCGATACCTCAGGAATTTTGGCTATCACTTCTTTGAATTTAGCGATATATTTGCGAAGTGGTTCATTCTGTCCTTGGCTTAAATTCCAAAGATCCACATCAGAAGTTGCCTTTTCCATGAACATGGAATATTGTTTTAGGAATGCAGAAGACAATTCCTTAAAATTGTCAATAGTTTTTGGTTCTAACTGAGTGAACCATAACAGAGCCGGTCCGGATAGATTCTCAGAGAATAGTTTACAATATCCGGCATCTTCCTCATCTGGTTCTAGATCAATTCTGCCAGCAGCGATCTGAAAAGCAGCAAGGTGATTTTTGGGATCGCCTTTACCATCGTAAGTTGGTAATTTGATCTTTCGAGAATCCTTGATCCGAAGGTTCGAAATTCTCGAAGTGAATGGTGTTCGCCGAGTTTCTTCGATTACTCGATCGATCTCAGGCGCCGAACTGGTCGCCTGATGAAACTTCGACTTCATTTCATCAAGCTCTTAACGAACTTTGACGAAATCGTTTGAAAGGATGACATCAGGATCCTCTATAAGGAGTCCGTCGTCAATAGCAGGATTTCCCTGATTTTGAGGAATTCCTTCCTCGGTTGGGTTGGACCCATTTCCTACGGCTGCCTGATTGCTAGCACTAGCAGGACG
This sequence comes from Arabidopsis arenosa, assembly GCA_905216605.1. Taxonomy (NCBI): domain Eukaryota; kingdom Viridiplantae; phylum Streptophyta; class Magnoliopsida; order Brassicales; family Brassicaceae; genus Arabidopsis; species Arabidopsis arenosa. The sequence goes on along the minus strand of LR999455.1, from coordinate 5,390,711 downwards.
GCCTGCAGGAGGAGTTTGAGTATTCCCGGTCCTGTTTTGCGCGGGAGTTTGGAATAGCCTGCGCTGATACGTTGTCGTTCGCGCTGAGGACAAACTATCTAAACGGCTTGAAACAACGTTCTGCGCGTTCGACAGATTTGTCTGGGAAGTTTGAACACTTGTTAAGGTTTGCTCGATTGAGTTCAACCTTTCACCAAAAGTGGTGTTGGCATCAGCGAGTGTACCAATCTGAGTAGTCAGACTAGCGGTTGCCTGATTAAGCGAGGTTATTGCCTCACTCAAAGCTTGCTGATCAGCCATAGTTTCTTGGTTGAGAAAGAAAGATTTTGAGATTAAAGAGTTTTGCGGTAACTCCCCACAGGCGGCGCCAAAATGTGGATGTAGGATTCACACTCGATTGTCTTTAGGTATTTTTGTGGAGAAAAACTCTTGTAAAATCAGGAAATGAATATAAGAATTCGAAAAGAAAATCAACCAAGAAAAGAAGAAAGTGAAAGAATTTGATAAGAACGAAAAGATAAAAAGCCTTGCGAAATTGTAAGAGAAAAGTATGTTGTATTGCTTGATAATAAGGAGTAAAAAATTTTGTCTTCCCAAATACATGCGTTTGAGGTTGTTTTTATAAAGAAAGCATGATTAATGCGGTCATTTACTGCTCATAATCGTGTTGATCCGCATTAACCATGTAAGTTACAACTTGACCGAAACGGCTTGAATTTGAACTATCTTGAGCTTCGCGTGGATCTTCCGAACTCTTTCTTGTTGACTCCGAACTCCTGCGTCTTGACGCTTCTGCGAGCCTCGAACAATATTCTCCTCGCTTCGGCCTTTCTCTATGCGAACTGTCTGTTGAATAAGAGCGAACTCCGTACTGGTAAAGATCGAACTCTTTTAGTAAACCGAATCGAACTCCCGACTGGTTAAGCTCAATAAAATATCTGGAAATCCGAGAGTATTATTGTATAATAATGACGTGGACAGATCCAAGTGGATCCTACCGAAAATATGTGGGATCCGACCCCAACACCATCTACCTTGCTACAACCTTTTGTTGCAGGTTCTAAAGCAAGTTCTGCTACAGTTGTAAGTTATGATGTAGGTTCTACTACATTTACAGATTTTGTAGCAGTTTCATCTTTTTTTGCAATATATAGTAGTTGTAGTTGCAGTCTTGGTAGTCGTTGCAATCTCTGTAATAATTGTAGTCTATGTAGCAGATGCAATCTCTGTAGCTATTGTAGTCATATTGCGAGAATACCTACTTCCTGATTTATTTTCTCACATACTTGATAGAACCTGATACATATCAAATTTCTTCACCCATATTTGACAACATACTCCATTTCATGAAAATTTACCTTAATATTTGAGTCTCCTTACTCTTTGTCTGAATGTGTAGAAATATACTTTAATGTGCACATTCTTTCCACAAAAATAACATCAAGTTCGTTTGGCTATAATTACTTTCAGATTTGTTTTGATTTGGAGGAGATACACCTTAAGCTACAAACTTAATTTGCTTTGTTTCTCCGTTTGAGATCCTCCTTTTCCCATATATGCCAAACCTGTGTTAGATTTTCTTGCTCTTGTAGAAGCAGTCATGATACCATATCAGAAACCATAGATGCCAAGATCAAAGCAACCCTGCCGATTCGCACCCTAAACCGACCATATCGAACAAAAATGGAGTTTTTCATCTTGGACCGTCAAATGCGTCATGTCTGGTGGAGTTGTCGATGGTGGAGGGCCAATCTATTCTCCTGGTGGAGATCTCTTGGTTCTGTGATCCAGCTTCATCGGAAAAAATGGTGAGTCTTTTTACGTAATCTCTCGGATTCTCCAGACCTCCTCCTATGTCTGCGCAGCTAAAGATTCTTACCGTTTGGTATCCGGCGACGGTTTTCACCTGTGAGCAAGTGCCCCTGGCGAGGTTAGGTCGGAACCGTAGTGAGCCACGTAGCTCATTGAAGCGGCAAAATGTTGATGGCAAAACCCTAGTTGTGAAGATGGGCTACTCAACCGTGTTGGGCTTGTCAATTACTGGCCCACTAAACTCTTCTCTTTGACCCATGACTGTTTATGTGGATCTGATACGTTTAACATTATGGCCCAGGTTTGTTCCCTTTAATCCTTTGTCAAAACCTAATTCATTGATGTTTCATTACCTTGTCGAGAATGGCAAGGACTCATATCTCAAATCGTAATGACTTCAATAGCTAGATTAGACAAGCATCATCCTTTAATCCTGGTGGAAGTTAGTCTTAGTGGTTCTAAGAAAATCCCATATCTTTCTTACGTACAAAAGAAAGCTTTGTTGCAACCTTCCACTTTGATAGAGAGAAGTTTTGATAGGCGTCCGAACTCTTGTTGGCGAAACCGTATGTATACCATAACCTTCTTCTTAAAAGCTATGTGCTTAGAGCCGGTGTCAATGAAGGTTAAGATATCATTTTCAACGTCACTATGCCTTCTTTGGAAAGTGACCATTAAACAATCTCCCGAAACTTTCGTGGAATTTTCTTCGACTTACCATTCGATCGCTTCTGGCAAGCTACTACAATGTTCTTGTCTGTAAAGTATGGATTTATCGTTGAATTATCCTTTCTCTTTTCTTTATCAATCTCTTATAAGAGTGGTAGTAGTCATCTATGTTATTTCCAACCATTGGTTGACGTATGTTTGAATTTGTACTTGGTATGATTTGAATGAAGTCAAGTATCTTTTGTCTAAAAAAGGAAATAATAATAATAATCTTATAAATAGTTGAAAACCTTGCTCAAACGTATTTGAAAACGAGTTTAGAAATATAAGAAAATAACGGTAAAGTCAAATAAACCCGAGGTTCCCAAAATATACCACAAGCGGGATGGACTTGCGCGACTATTCATGATTCTCACCCCGACTTGGAGAAAAAGAGGAAAAAGGGGTGAGTGAAGAATTACTTAGCGAGAGGATCCTTTTCGTCCTCTGGAAATACAATACATGAAACTACCTTTAAACAACAATCAACAATCAAATAGAAATGACACAACACTCATATAGTTTGCATCACTATGCAAAAATACAACACAAAACTCATTCTTGCCTTAGAAAGATCTCCTCATCAAAACTAGGTTCGATCATCTCTCATGACCTTTGAACCTATCTAGTTCCACCGGACTCATCAGTCTATTATTGAGCTACAAAAAATCCGTCAATTCAATGTAGACCATTTTCCACTTTTCTACTGCTCATCATCTCAAAAGTTGGTAATTCCACTTCCTCATATAAAGCATATAATAACTTGTCATCACGACGATAATAACTCAATCCCAAAGAAAAAAGGAGCAAAGGCGATGAAGGACTATAGACCGATCTCGTGTTGTAATGTGATCTACAAGGTTATCTCAAAGATCATAGCTAACCGTCTCAAGCTGGTGCTGCCTAACTTCATTGCTGCAAATCAATCGGCTTTTGTAAAAGACCGACTCTTGATCGAAAATGTACTGCTTACAACGGAACTGGTGAAAGATTACCATAAGGACTCCATCACGAGTCGCTGTGCTATAAAGATAGATATATCTAAAGCTTTTGATTCCGTACAATGGTCATTCTTAAATAAAGCTCTCATGGCTCTGAATTTCCCTCCTATGTTTATTCAGTGGATCATGTTATGCGTCACTACAGCATCGTTCTCGGTACAAGTAAATGGGGAATTAACGGGTTATTTTCGGAGTTCAAGGGGTCTACGACAGGGTTGTTCTCTCTCGCCCTACCTGTTTGTTATAATTATGGATGTACTCTCTAAAATACTAGACAAGGCTGCAGCAGCCCGACAGTTCGGCTATCATCCAAAATGCAAAACTCTAGGTCTCACTCACCTAAGTTTTGCGGATGATCTCCTGGTTCTCTCTGATGGTAAGGTTCGCTCTGTTGAAGGAATAGTCTCGGTGTTTGAGGAGTTTGCAAAAATTTCAGGTCTAAAAATAAGTATGGAGAAATCGACTCTTTATTTAGCTGGCAGATCACCCTCCACGGCTCAACAGATTGCTGCAACTTACTCTTTCGATATTGGACATCTCCCGGTACGTTATTTGGGCCTCCCTCTAGTCACAAAGCGGCTTGCGACTACAGACTATGCACCATTGATAGAACAAATTAAGAAACGCATTGAGTCTTGGACAACACGTTATCTCTCTTTTGCGGGTAGGTTGAATCTGATCTCGTCAGTCTTGTGGAGTATCTGCAACTTTTGGCTGGCATACTATCGGCTTCCCAGTGATTGTATCGCAAGCATTGAGAAGCTATGTTCTGCATTTTTATGGTCAGGCGCTGCAATGAGAACTCACAAAGCAAAGATTTCCTGGGAACAAGTGTGCAGACCAAAGTATGAAGGAGGTTTAGGGCTGAGATCACTTAAGGAAGCAAACAAGGTCTGTTGTTTGAAACTGATATGGCGGATAGTTTCTAACAGCAACTCTCTATGGGTTACTTGGGTTAAAGAAAATCTCCTCAAAAAAGTTTATTTCTGGTCGCTTAAAAACACTACAAGCTTGGGTTCTTGGATTTGGAAAAAAATACTCAAACATAGAGAAGTGGCGAAGGGTTTCTGTCGCGTGGAAGTGGGAAATGGAGAGTATACATCTTTTTGGTATGACCACTGGTCAAGACTAGGCCGTTTAATTGAGTCTGCGGGTGTTAGGGGCGTCATTGATTTGGGGATCAGTAGCACGAGTACGGTGGCGCAAGCTTGGGCCAGTCACCGCCGAAGAAGACACCGCTTAGCCTTATTAAATGAAACAGAGGAGATACTGTTTGAACAGGGGAAAAAACGAAATGGCAACGTAGACACTGTGCTATGGCGCGACAAGAATGATGCTTTCAAACCACATTTCTCAACAAAAGACACATGGAATCACATTAGAACAACGTCTACCACAGTCTCTTGGCACAAAGGAGTATGGTTCACTTATGACACCCCTAAGTATTCGTTTTGTGTATGGCTAGCAGTTCATGACAGGCTTTCTACGGGAGAACGTATGCAACGCTGGAACGGAGGTGGATCGGGACTTTGTGTTTTCTGTAACACTTGCGTGGAAACAAGGGATCATCTTTTTTTCTCTTGTGACTACACGCAGGAAATATGGGCTGCCCTTGCGAAAGGGATCCTCAAAGCAAAATACACAACAGTTTGGGCTCAAATTATAGATCACATCTCAAATACAAAGCAAGATCGGGTGGAGAGCTTCCTCACTAGGTATCTCTTTCAAACTTCCGTCTATATGATTTGGAAGGAGAGAAATGGTCGTAAACATGATGAACAACCTCATTCGGGGACTCTCATAGCGGGATGGATAGAGAAGCAAATCAGAAACCAGATTTCTATGATTCGAAGAAAAGGAGATAGACGATACGAAGCGGCGTATCAAAGATGGCTACAAGCTCGGATTTAAACTCTAAAGCTTTCTAGTTTTTTTTTTTTGGTCTCAAATTTTCTTTCAAATTTCTTTCAAACTTACGATGCACTTTGTTGTAACAACGTATTTTTTCTTCTGAATATAATTTATCATTAGATTCAAAATAAAAAATAAAAATAACTCAATCATTCTATATCACTAAAACAATCATCATATCATCAATCCTCATTAACAAGTCATTACTACTAAACAAACAGATCTAATCATATGCAAGTGAATCATGAAACATAAAAATATAAAGCTTGAAAACGGCTAAAACAAATCTTTTCCAGTGACGACGAATTCTTAAACAGCTTCCCTGACACTTACCCTTACCGTATCCACCGTCGACTTGTCCTCCATTGTTCAGAGGTGACCGGAATCTTTTCTCCAAAAGCCCAACTTGAATATGAAATCTGATACTTACTTATTTATGGGTTCAGAAACTGTGACTTTTGTCCAACTTACAACTCGAATCGCAGATGGAATTTACCTTGTAACGAAGAACTGTTGGGTGTTGTGTTTTCCTTGCAGCGAGATCTATTCAGTGACACCAAATTCGTGATCTGATTCCTTCACATCTGACGGAAAAATGCTCACCAATATCTCTATATGAATTGGTCTCTCTTTCCTCCAACAAGCCGGTGACGAACGATGATGACTACGACTGGATATTACGATTCATGACAAGTTTTCCACTTAGAGTTGATTGACAACTCACCAACAACAATAACCCTAACTCCAGTCTCAAAAAGGATGAATGATGATGACTTGAGATCGAGATTTAGTGATGCTTAAGATCGATGACGCTAATAATGAGAGGCTGCGGTGAAGACCACATGATATACATATATATACATGTACATGTTTAGGTTTTGCTTTGTTGGGCCTATAATGGGCTTAATGAGAAGTTGGGTCTCACAAGATCTGGCAGTGTGACAAAACTCTTAGGACCTGATTGGTCTAAATTTAGTGGATGCGGTTAGGACTGCGGGAATTTGCGGAAGTGGGCGGTTGTGGTTTCAAGTATTATTAAGCAATTTGTACAACTGGTTTAGCAGTTGAAAATTGGTGCATTTGCGAGCGTTTTAGGACTGGTTAACCAGTAGATGCGACAACGGTTAAATCAAAACTGACCAAAATAAATATAAACAATATTTATAAAAGTATAAAAAACAAAATATTTAAGTTATTAAGATAACATATAAAATGGAAAAAACCCGAAAAATACCCTATCTATTTTTTATTGGGAAAAATGTCAGAAAATGCGCGAAATTTCAAATTTGGGACAAATAAAGCATGAACTTTCGAAATGTCGTTTAAATTATAATGTTTAGTTTGACTTTTGATTAAATGGTTAAGTTTTCGTTGACCTGGCTATTTTAGGCATGTCGTTAAATTTCCATTAACAAGACGATGACGGGGTTAGCTTTCCGTTAGAAATCTTCGTTAAATCGAAACGACGTCGTTTTAAAAACAACAAAACGATGTCGTTTCAACAGTTGATTCGTTTTATTTTCCAGTGAAACGACATCGTTTTGTTGTTTTTAAAACGACGTCGTTTTGATTCACGGAGATTTCTAACGGAAAGTTAACCCCGTCAACGTCTCGTTAACGGAAATTTAACGACATGTCCGAAATGGCCAAGTCAACGAAAACTTAAACATTTTATCAAAAGTCATTCTAAACTTTTTGATTTAAATGACATTTCGAAAGTTCATGTTTTTTTTGTCCCAAATTTGAAAGTTCGCGTATTTTTCGACATTTTTCCCATTTTTTATTTGGACGTTTAATACCTTACTTTTTTTGTCGGAAGAAAAATACCTCATTTACTTATATTCGGTCGGAAAATAGTGTATCTTTAAATTGTTGGTAGATTCAAACCTATCAGTAAAAGATGTTAAATTATAACGAGAAAAATAGCCGAAAAATACCTCATCTCTTTATTTTTGGACTTTTGATACCTCAAATTTTTAGTTGGAAGAAAAAGGAAGAAAAAAACCTCATTTAAATATTTTTTACTAAAAATACCTCGTTTAAATATTTTTGTCTAAAAATACCTCATTTTTGAATTGTTATGAGATTCAAATCTATGACTTAACAACCGTTAACGGGCGTTATAGAATCAGTAAACTGCGTTAAATTTTAATTTTGTGTGATCTAGTGGTAACATGTATATTATTTAACTTTGCGTGATCTAGTGATCTAGTGGTAACACGTATGTTATTTAAATTTAAACAAAATTTTATAAATATATTGCTTGATCTAGTGGTAACACGTATGTTATTTAACCCTCATAGAACTTCTTTTAATGTCTTATTTTCTTTAATGAATGACATACAAATTTAAATACATCATTTTCTTCACTCCTACAAATTTAAATACCTCATTTTATTCACTCATTAAGGCTTCATTGGAGTTAGAAGGGTTTGATGATGTAATGTAACTATTCTGCAATTAATACATGAGAGATTAGGACAAAGATGACGACGACGATGGATTTTTCATTTTTGTGGTCGTGGAGTAGCTTAGTTGCGGTAGTGGAGAAGAATTTAGATAAAAGTGGAGAGATGAAAGAAATGGTTCGAGAAAGATGAAGTTTTGATCGTATTCACGCCAGTAATATTAAATAAACTACTTGTTACCACTAGACCACACCAATATATTTGTAAAATTTGAATAAAAAGTGTATATATCTATTTATATAAACATGGTTTATATTTAACGTCGTTAAATGATTTTGTAATATCCGTTAACAATCGTTAAGTCGCGGACTTGAATCTACCAATAATTCAAAATGAAGTATTTTTAGACAAAGATATTTTAAATGAGGTATTTTTCTTTGAACCAAAAAGTTGGGGTATTAAAATTCCAAAATTAAATAGATTGTGTATTTTTCGCCTATTTTTCTGTTATAATTGAATGCCGTTTACTGGTATTGTAACGTCCGTTAAGGACCCTTAAATCGGAGGTTTGAATCTACCAACGATTTAAAGATAATGTATTTTTCAACCGTATATAATTAAATGAGGTATTTTTCTTCCAGCAAAAAAAGTTAGGTATTGAACGTCCAAAAAAAAAATAAACGGGTATTTTTCAGGATTTTTCCCTTATCCCCATATAAAATCCTTGAATATAATTAATAAAAAAACCATATATAAAGTCTTACATAATTATTCAACAACAAATAAAATTTCATAGTTTAATGTTTCTACTTCATGCTTTTGTTCATCACAAAAGTATTGTCATTAAGTGATATGTTTTGAATTCTTAGATCTTCCGCATTAATATTATTATTCAATATTCATGTTCGTATGTTGACATTCTTCAGTTTGGATTGACGCCATAATTTTGATAGTGAGAAAAAAATTAGGGTTTTGAGAATTAACGTTAATATATATAGGGGTTGATAATATTTTTTTGGATACTAGCAGGAGAAGCTTTTGGGATTCAGCGATTTTGAACGGTCTAGAGCGGTCCAGAACGGTTTAATGTGATGGGTTTCAACGCTAGCAACTGCAACCGCCAACAAACACATCATTTTTGGATACTAGCAGGAGAACCAACCAAACCCTTAAATATTATAATTATTGTGGAGAAAGCAACACAAATAATGGTTTGGGTCGGGTGATATTTGAAAATGAACAAATTAAGAGACTGAAACGAGTAAGACTAAGGAATAGGGGACTAACCATTATGTTTGAGGATTTTCCACTCTCATCTTTAATGGGAGCAATGGTGAGAAGATTCCGAAAAGAGGTCACATCTTTCTTGTAGTTCAATCAATGCCCACAATAAATGTTACTAGGCCTGGGCGTTCGGGTCAAATGGTTCAGTTCGGGTCGGAACTTCGGAAATTTGGGTTGTTCGGGTTGAAGGAAACTATTCCAAACTGAACCAAAATTAGAGTTTGGCTAGGTCCGGTTCGGAGGTCCCAAATCCGGTTATATACCAAATAAACCTTACTCTTTTGATAACATGTATTTTGCTGTTTTGTTTCGCTCAGAATCGTAGGCCCATTAAAAATGATGCAAATGGAAAATTCTTTCTTCTCAGATCTCCGTAGACTAGGGTTTAACACACACTCATGAAGACATTGGCGGTTTCTTGGCGGCGGCTTCTTCGCAACGACTTCTTGTCGGCGGTGATGGCTTCTCAGACTTCACAAAGAAGAAGAAGAAGAAGAAGATGTAAACGAATCAATATCGAGCAATGAAAGAATGAAGCTAATTAGGGATGAAAGTTAAAAATGAAGTGAAGAAGAATGAAGAAAGTAGATGAAGATCAAGCGATACGGGAAAGTAGGCTGCCTAATTGGTAGAGTTGGGCATTTCGGTTTGAGTTCAGGTTCGGTTTTGGTTTGGTTTGGTTCGGTTAATTTGGTTTTCGTAAAACTCTAACCAAATTCAACCGAAGTTATTTTGGTTTGGTATGTGTTTGGGTTGGTTTATGTTCGGTTCGGTTTTGTTTGGTTCAGTTTTAGTTTAGTTCAGTTTTTATTCTGTGCAAAAAAAATTAATTTATTATGTAAACACATAACAAAATTCATTCTCGTGATATCAAACTTTTTCTGTTTCTTGTGTAAATCTTTGACGACTTTACAGCTATACTCTTTAGAGATAACAAGGCTAAAAACCTGCGCTTCACAGTGGGATATTTTTTATAAATTATTTTTGTTACTAATGATTTTTGTTTAAATTAAGCTTATACATTACGAAATCCACAATGAAATTTTGTACTTTTTGGTTTACACAATGAAAGTTGTCTTCCTTCTTTTGTAACACAAAGAAAAGAGTATCCAAACTTAATTTTAAATAACAAACAAATATGAAGCTGAAAACAAGCCGAAGATATAATAAATTAAATATATCTTATTAGAAATTAAGTATTTTAGGAGGTGACATTCCTAGAATAGTCTAAAATATTGAGGTAATTTTTGGAAATTCTTTTAATTTAATATAAATATGATTTGTAAATATTAAATAAAATTTTAGAACTTGATGTTTGACACATCATTTTCACGACTTCACATCTCATTTAAAAACTTTATTTTGAAATTCCAATCAAATAAAACATATTAATACACCCATATGAGAATGTGACACATTACTACGAAAATCAATGCACAAAATTCTTCTTCTCTTCGTCTACCGGCCTTGGATTCATTAACTTCAACTGGTATGAATGGAAAGCGTTTAAATAGTGAGTCATCCTTAAAGTGGAGGAACTAAAATGAATTTCAACATTCATGTATTTTCAACCAAATAACAAAAAAAAACAGATGAAATGCAAGAGGTTCCATTATTTTTGTCTTTATGTAAAGAAAAGTAGATGACCCATGCTCTACTCCATACACACCAATTTAAGAGCGTATTTATCTACAATTAGTGATGTTAAAATGGGTTTTATAGCCCATTTAGTTATATGGGTATGTTGTTAAGAAAATAGCCCATTTAAATCTATTTATATAAAAGTGTTTTATAAGTTTAAATGGGCTAGCCCGATTAAGCCCATATATTAAATGAGTTTTCTCTCAAATAAATGGGTAGCCCATTTATTTTAATCTAAGCAACATATCTGTTATTTATCTTCTTCTTTTCCTTCTCTCGCTTCTTTCTTCAATTAACGAGATCTCATCTCACCCATCTCTCTCTACCACTGATACAACTACTCAATCACTAACTCTCTCCTTTCTCTTTTCATAGTCAGTCATTGTCTCTGAATCAATTGTTCTTTTCCTCTGATTTGCTCCAATTCCTTACATTTTTGTTGTCTCATACTGTAATCTCCTTTGGATTGGCTCGTTTAAGTATCGTAGGATCTTAGATTTTGGTTTTGTTCTATTAGCTTTACAATGTTTTAAGCTTTACTTGGAAATCAGTGATTTTTTGGGTTAACCAAAATTGAAAGATTTGAAGAATAATGAAACGTTAGTGGACTTAGGAAAATACGTTAGTGGGTTTTTAGTTTTCAAGGCTCTTGAGTCTTAGTTTTGTAAATGAACATTAGTCTAACCTTGGTATAATCGTGAAAAGTTTCATAGTTTCATGCCAATTATATAGTGAAACAAAGTTTACATGGTTACTCGTCTTAGTAAATTTAGTATTCCTTTCAGCTAATTCTTACATTAACTTGATAGCCAGTAATTAAGTTAACCATCATTTGGCTTTCTCTGTTTGTATCGTGTTTGTTGAAGACTACCTTTGTATATAATGAGCTGGCAGCTTTACTGGTTTTCTAATACACACATATGCAGAGAATCACATCAAGTCTTTGAGTCTTAGTTTTGTTGATTACAATAAAGTGATTTACAGAAACTACATTACAATAAAGTGATTGTTATCACTAATTTATATGTTGAATTGTAGGTACAGTTGAAGATAATGACGACACTACGCTATGAACAAGATTTATGGATCACTCATCATTTGCTCTTTTTTTTTGTTTTGTTAAATGTTATTGAAATCTATGTTTTAGTGAATTATAAATATTTCAGATTTATAAGTATTTCAGATTTATAAATATTTCAGATTTATATGTTATTTATCTATCATGAATTCATGATTTAGATAGAGTAAACCATAAAATTAGTCAGCCTAAATGTCCAAGTATGTGGTTTTACGGTAAATACAACCAAATTATAATCTGTTCATCATACAAGCAGATAATATTAGAATACGTATGTAGAAGGAAAAGTAAAATACCACTGAAGTGAAACGTCAACGGTGGAGCCATTTAAATAGGATTTAATGGGTCCAAATGGGTTTACCAAATTTAAATGGGCAGGGTTAAATGGGGTTTAATATTAAATGGGTTTATATGGGGTTGAAGTTAAATGGGTTGTGTTTAAATGGGGTGGGTAAACCCATAATAACATCACTATCTACAATGCACACTTTTCAAAACTTATTTATTTTAAACTGAATTAAAAAATATTATTTTCTTTTCTCCAAAGTTGTATATAAATCACCTCTTGCATTTTATTTCTTCAAGCTTCATATCACGTTTCATCTTTTCAAAAAATCATCACCTCTTTAACACATTCTCCAAATTTTAGGTAAAAATCTTTCTTATGTATAGCTAAAATTATATTTGTTTACATTCAATAATAAGTATAGTTTCTATATATGTTATATAAATTTATAAATATAAATAATTACTATAATATATCATTGTTATTTATACAAATTTCTTACATGCAATTATAACATATTCTAAAAACAAATTAACTATATATATATATATATATATATTTGCTATCATTTTTTTATTCAAATATGACGAATCAATAACTGGTACGTAACCAATGATGTTATATATGTGCAATACATTTTTATATACACATATTATTTTATTTTATTTTGTTATTATTTTTTTGATAATACACATGTCTTTTATATAATTCAAATTTTACACATACGTGAATCTTTACAATATGAAATTTGACATATGCTAAATATATATATATATATAACAGTTTTGTATATGGTATAATTAAAACATAGTTAGTAAAAAAAAAAAATCTCAAAATATCAAATGTTATTTATATGATAAAATATGATTTAAATTTATCAAATATATCAAATGTAGTTTTAAAATGAAATATTTATTGGTGAAATAACTTAATCATTTGTTATGGTCTTATTTTGTTCCATATATTCTTAAAATAGTTCATAATGAATCTAAATAATAATTTAATATTGTAGATATGACGTCTACTCGCCGAATAAACACAAATAATACCGTGGATGCTGATACAAAATTTTCTACAGAAACATCACAACGGGTAAATATCTCCTATTTGTTTTTCTAAATTTTAGCGTACTTAAAGTTTAATTCAAAAATATATTTGAGTTTTTTTAAAAATTTGTAGAGCGGAGACAATTCCAAATAGACTCCTATCCCAGAAATAGTATTTTTTGAATTATACGATAAAGCAATTGCCATGAATAATTACCGTTTAAAAGACCCTACACCCCTTGGTAAACAGTTTTTGGTTGAAAAATTTAACGAGAAGTTCAATGTCAATATAAACTATCGGTTCTTCAAAGAAAAGCTTGATTAGTTGAAAAAAAAAAGTACAAGAAGTATGTACAACTTATGGATAACACGGGCATCACGGTTGATCCTGTCACACATCAGATAAATGTAAGTAATTCATGGTGGAAAGATCAAGAAGTAAGTATTTATGATATTTCTCATTACGTAAATATGATTAGTAAATTTTACTTTAAATTTTTTTTAATAATAGGTTTGTAAGATTGTACACGCATTTCAACGACAACCGCCACAACTTTGGGATGTGATGCAACGTTGTTTCAGATTATATAATGTAAAATCCCAATCTCAATACTCTGTAACAAGCGAAGAGAAGAACTTATAAATGAAGGCACAAATAATAACGAGGGTCATATATACTCAGAAACATTTGGTGATGAAATGCCAGAAAGTCAAGTTCCAGAGACACAAGAAAACGAAGAGGTGTATCACGTTAACATTGACGATGAAACACGTCCTTCACATGAGTTTACACATGAATATACACCCCTGAATTCTCCATCAATTGATCCAATCCAGGTTTCTGCTTCTACAGTTCAACAACGAAGTCGTGGAAGACGTGGAAGTATCTCACAAAGATCTACAGGAACCTCACGTGTCTCTACTACAAGTGGTTCACGAGAAAATCGAAGTAGCAATATTTTGAGAGAACGCTAACAGATACATTGACTGGTTTTCGAGAGTTTCAATGCTAAAGTTTACGTCCAACTCCGTTTGACCAAGAGGATTTCGACGAGTGTGATGTAGCTGTGAAGATATTTGAAGCAATGGATCTTCCAACCAATACAAAATTTTATTGGGAATGCATTAAGGCATTTAGAGGAGACGAATTTTGGCATAAGTATTTTATTGCTAGACCTAACAAACCTTTCGAAGATAAAGTACAATTTTTACAAGCTCTATCAGGATATAGACGCGATGACGAACCTGTGGGTAAGCGTTTAAACATGGGTCATCAGTTTGGGAGTCCAAGTTCTGCATGTTTTCCTTATGGCACTCCAATGTCTGGTGGTTTTCACTACGGCAGTCCATTTTCTGGTGGTAATTCGTGGGGTCAAACTTCGGGTGGTCTGTGGGATACATCACCAAATGCTTCACAATAGAGTATTCCACCAAGTGCTCCACAATGGAGTACACCACCAACTGGTCCACAATGGAGTTCATCACCAAGTGTTCAACAATGGAGCACACCACCAAATGCTCAGAAATGGAATTCAACATCAAATGGTCTAAACTGGAATTCACCATCAAATGCTCAATGGGGTTCATCATCAACTGCTCCGCAATGGAGTTCACCATCAAATGGTCTGCAATGGGGGTCATCACCAGATGATAGACAATGGCATAATTAACCAAATGCTTCAGAATGGAGAACACAACAACCTTCACCAAACTAGGGAACACCTCCAACTGGGCCACAATGGGGTTCATCATCAAATGGTCCGAACTGGAGTTCACCATCAATGATCCACAATGGATGTAACACCCCACTCCCTCATTGTGAGGGCCATGCCCATGAGGGGCCTAAACAAAACCACTAAACACTAAAATGTGTGTATGTATATAGTGTCATCTTCACTGCGGCAGCCTCTCACGTCTTCATTATCTCCATCACGTTCTCATCACTCATCTCAATCCCAAGTCTTCATCACCATTGACGCTGAGATCAGAGCTGCCGTACGTTGTGTTTCGTTTGATCACGTCTAAGTTGGGAGAGAAAGCAAACATCACATATCGTCACCATTCAATACCGATTTGATTAGGTGAGTAAAACCTATCATGGCTATGTCTTATCCTACTGGAATTGTCTCCTTTAGCCATTGGATTCATGGCTTATGTATCAATTATTGGTTTTTCTTGTGAAGGAGTGAAAGAAGAAAACAGTGTCAAGTAGTGGATTTGGTGATCCGTTTCCCGATACATCCGAAGGAATTAAGGCGATTTGTTTACGGATCTGGATAGCTCTTGTTGCCAAGATTTCAGAACAGTTTTCGGATTCTTAATCAGAGGTAAGGTCGATTGGGAAATCATGTTTAAAGTTGGCGAAAAGTCACAGTTTTCCGAGCCTAGATTTTTCAGAGTATCTGAGAAAAATTACAGTTTTAGGTAAAAGTTTTGAGAATTGATTTCCCGTTGAAGCTGAAAGAGTTATATTAATATTTTGACCTCTCTGAATAGATATCGCTGCAAGGAAGCCATAGCACTTGACGGTTTGTCAAATGGAGGTATAGCACTTGACGGTTTGTCAAATGGAGGTATAGCAAGTTGATGAAAAATCACTTGTTCTGATTTCTAGAAAACCTAAGTTATTTCAGATAAAATTTCAGATTCAAGTTGGGGTTTTGTAAGGCTCATACCACCCGAAGCAGAGAGAGTTAGTTGACGTGTAAG
Organism: Arabidopsis arenosa; assembly: GCA_905216605.1. NCBI lineage: Eukaryota > Viridiplantae > Streptophyta > Magnoliopsida > Brassicales > Brassicaceae > Arabidopsis > Arabidopsis arenosa. The sequence continues at coordinate 5,374,827 of LR999455.1, read as the reverse complement.
GTGTCTCTGGAAAGCTCATAATGTCAAGAATGCACAGCATGTGGCGGAGATTAAATCGAGGTTATATTTAAGAAGTTATGAGTGTTTCTTTCTGGCCAAGTAACTGTAGAAACTGTCCAAATCTATGCTAAGTATTAACTAGAAAACAGTTCCGAGAGTGGTGATTGATGGCAACATTTGGAGGTCGAAACGATGTTCGATCTGGCTGCAAACTGGTGGAGTTCTTCATGATACTACATGCTACATATTCAACGGTGGAAGTGCACTTTTAACGGTTAGTTCTGGACTTATGAGTATGTTTCCGAGACAGTTTTGTATGAAGTAAATTGTGACGAGTTTGTGTTATTAATTGGGTAAACGAGCTCGGTTCGAGCTGTAACTTCACAGGAGCCTTTAGGACTCATGGAATTAGGTCACGGTGGATGGAGAAACAAGATGGAGCTCAAAAGTATGCAGTTAAAACTCTTGTAGTAAATTGGTCTAAAAGAGAAGGAAGGAGAAGGCTAAGGTGAGGGTGTTATTTGCGAAGCATAGTATCATTTTCTTTTGTTATGCTTCTTGACGATTGTATAGGATAAGATTGTGTGATGGTATGACTTGATGATTGTTAAGTTTGATATAAATGATGTTTGATAATGTGATGTTACATATGATATGTTAAGTATGAGTATTCTAAGTATGATGATGATTATGTATGTATGATGTATCTATGACTGGGGAGAATCGAGATATGGACCGTAGTCTCCCTAGTAATGTGGACAGTGATGGGCCGACGGGTTACATGCTGGTCAAGAAAAGCTGACGAGCCCGGAATGCATGGGAGTATCTGAACCCGAGGGCTAGCCTCCACTCATGACAGGGGCGGAGGCACTAGATGGGTAGTGGGGTCAGCTGACCCCTACTAATTTTAAAAATTCCATTATGTCTTTATATTAAATCTAATACCCAACTAAAAATATTTCTTGACCCCATTAACCCAACTAAAAACTAACTTACATGTGCAAAAAGCACATTATTATTATAAGTTGAACCCACCTTTAAAGTCAAACCCAAAAAATTTATACAACTTTCAATGATTTTACATAGATTAATTCAAAAATACACCTAAATTATATTTCTAATAATAAACAAAACAATAGACAAAGTTTTTTGTTTCTTCCTCTTCTCATTGACGAAGGAAAAAAAAAACCCTAAATCATGGCTTCTAATCAAGCTCAAGGTAATCAATTATTTCCTTTGCTATTCGTGATGTGATTCATTTTTTTTTATAAATTTGTTTGCAACGACTGGTGATTCAATTTTTTTATACAGTTAGTAAATGGCTTCTTCATCAATCGTTACTGTGTAGTTTCATAATTTTTCTTTTTCACTGCTTAGATAATTTTATTATATTCTAAGTTATGTTTACTTTAACTTTTTAGTTTATTATTTGTAAATTGTAATTACCTAATTTACTTTGATTTACAGTTAAACTCATGGAGCGATTTTGCAAATGAAAAGTTCCACCAACAGATGATATTGATTTAGATGACTTGCCGTATGATCCCGGTGAAAGAAAAAGAATAACGGAATATCATCCTAATCAAAGAGACGAGGTAAGACGCAAATACTTAACTAGAAGACCTTGTCAACCTCGTGGCCATAATTTTGAACAGCGAGTTATAGGAGGTGCACTAAGGCGATTTAATCCTCGTTGGTTTGATCAGTTTGGTGAATGGTTAGAATATAGTGTGAAGAAAGAAAGTGCATTTTGTTTGTGTTGTTACTTATTCGGAGATAACAACGAAAAGAAAGGTGGTAATGATGCATTTGTGACTGAAGGATTTGATGGTTGGAATAAGTTTGATAGAGTGTCTGGTCATGAAGGTAAATCAGTAAACACTTTTCATCGTAGAGCTAAGAAGAAATGTGAAGATTTGATGAGACAAGGTCAATCAATTGCACATGCTCTTCAAAAACAGTCTGTTGTTGTGAAAAATGAGTTTCGTGTTAGATTAAATGCTTCAGTCGATGCTTCTAGATACTTATTGAGGCAAGGATTGCCGTTTCGAGGTCATGATGAGTCAAGAGATTCTAGTAACAAAGGAAATTTTTTGGAGTTAGTGAAGTATACCGTAGAACAAAATGAAGTTGTGAGTAAAATTGTGCTAAAGAATGCTCCTAGAAATAATCAAATGGTATCTCCTCCAATTCAAAAAGATATTGGTCATTGCTTTTCAGAAGAAGTAGTCAATTCCATACTTCAAGAGATTGATCATGATGTCTTTAGTTTGCTGGTGGATGAATCGGCAGATGTTTCTAATAAAGAGCAGATGGCTATAGTTTTTTTCGTTTTGTTGATAAACATGGAATCATTTAAGAGAGATTTGTTGGTCTTATCCATGTGAAGGAGACATGTTCTTTATCTCTGAAATCTGGTATTGATTCATTGTTTGCTAAGTACAGTTTGAGTTTGAAAAAGGTAAGAGGACAAGGATATGATGGAGCAGGGAACATGAGAGGTGAACTCAATGGATTGAGAACATTGATTTCAAGAGAAAGTAGCTCTGCATAGTATGTCCATTGTTTCGCTCACCAGCTTCAGTTAGTTGTTGTTGGAGTTGCAAAAATGCATTTTGAAGTTGGAGATTTCTACGATATGATCTCTTTTTTGGTAAACATGGCTGGAGCTTCTTGTAAGAGAAAAGATATGATTCGAGATAATCAACAAAAAATGGTTGAGGAAGGAATAAGTAGTGGCGAAATCAAGACTGGAACAGGTCTAAATCAAGAGTGTTCACTTCAAAGACCGGGAAATACACGTTGGGGTTCTCATTATAGAACATTGCTGTAATTAGTTAAGATGTTTCCTTCTGTGATTGAGGTACTTGAGTATGTCCAGAATGAAGGCGTAGATAACACCAAAAGACGCCAAGCCAATGGTCTTCTCAAATACATTCATACTTTTGATTTTGTGTTCGATCTACAATTGATGATGCTTTTTTTAGGACTCACAGAGAGTTTATCGATGGCATTACAAAGAAAAGATCAAGACATCATAAATGCTGTTTCGTTAGTGGAATCCACTAAGCGACAATTGCAAAAGCTAAGAGATGATGAATGGGATTCTTTTTTGAAGAAGGTTTCTGATTTTTGTGAGAAACACAACATTGAAATGATCAACATGGAAGACGATTTCATTGATTCGAGGAGGCCACGGAAAAAGAGCAACATAAGCAACTTGCATCATTACAAAGTCAATTGTTTTTATACTGTTTTGGATATGCAGCTTCAGGAGTTTAATGACCGCTTTAACGAGGTAAACTCTAAATTACTCATATGCACAGCGGCTTTAAGTCATGTTGATTCATTCCGTGAGTTTGACAAAAGAGAAACTGTTGAGATTGGCTGAATTTTATCCTGAAGATTTTAGTTCTGTGGAGTGCATATCTCTAGAGCATCAACTTGACATCTATATTGATAATGTACGAGAAGATGAAAAGTTTAGTGTTTTGAGAAATCTTGGAGATCTAGCACGGATGATGGTGGAAACTAAGAAGCATCTTTCACATCCTTCGGTTTATAGGCTTTTGAAGCTGGCTTTGATTTTGCCTGTTGCTACTGCAACCGTCGAGAGATGTTTTTCCGGGATGAAGATTGTGAAAACTGCTCTACGAAATCGCATTGGTGATCAGTTTTTAAGTGACTGTCTAGTTTGTTTCATCGAAAGAGAATTATTCGAAAATGTAACAAATGAAACAGTGATAAAAAAAGTTTCAGGGTATGAGTGAACGTAGAGTACAGTTGTAATTTTTTTTTTGGATAGTTTATAAACTTTTGTTTTCAATTTTTTTTTTACCCCAGTTAACAAGAATCCTGGCTCCGCCACTGACTCATGAGGTTATAGTCATCACAAGGATGATTGCACCTAACGATACGTATGTGTGTGTTAGTATGAATAAGATGGTTGTTATGAATGTCTTGTTAGAGGTTAAAGCATTATAGGTTGATTGCTTGTGTCTAAGATTATGTGTCATGATTATGGTTGTATAGCTTGAGAAAGTGTTCTATGTTTCAGTGGCCAGAATTGATTCCCCTCACTGAGTATTCTTTACTCACCCTTTTTTTTAGTACACTTCAAGAGTTGTGTGCAATGTTTTTATTCGTGTGTGAAGTTTAAAGAAAAAGTTTTGGTAAGATCGAATGAATAACACGCTGTCTTGGCCTGTATGGCGGGGCGGGTGCTACAATGGAGCTCACCACCAGTTGCTCGACAGTGGAGTACATTATCAACTGATCAACAGTGGGGCTCATCATCAAATGTTTCACATTGGGGCTCTTCACCAAACTCTTCACAATGAGCTCCTCCAGCAAATATTCAACGTGGATTTTCACTAGAAACTCAAGATAAAACCACACCAAATATTCAACACAAAGATTCTGAAGAAACATCAGTTCATAATTCTTCAACAGAGCAAATACCACGAACACGAAGAGCAGGGGGTTATTCAACATTTGGGGAAGGAAACGAGGACCTAATTTAAACAAGACTAATCAAAATGATTCAGGAGATGAAGATTAGTTTAGTAGGCATGTGTTTTGTTATTAGTCATGATTTCATGTTTTTTTTTTTAATGTCTTTTATGTATTTTGTATTATTGATTAATGCTATGAAGTTTCTTTCTGATCTAAATTTCTATATCTTGTGTTAACAAAATTTTAGGTTTTTCGTATATGCCAGTTGCGATCACGAGGAGTCCAATTTTTAAGTTATGAGGAAAGAATTGAGTTATGGAATTTGGAAAACAAGCAATTTGAAGAGTTGATAATTCAACCAGCATTGAGTTACTACAATCAATATTTTCAAAGAGGACCAGTCCAAACAGATGACGGTCTGGGATGACACAACATTTGGCGTCGTCTACAAGAGGATGATGCTGCTTGTCTACAGTAATTAGTATTACGAATGTCTCTTAGTTTTTACAGAACATTATGTGAAACACTACAAATAAATTATGGTTTACAACCAACATCAAATGTAAGCAGTAAAGAGAGTGTGGCAATGTTTTTACGGATATGTGGTCACAATGAAGTTCAAAGAGATGTTGGATTGCGATTTGGACGAAATCAAGAGACAGTGAAGGGGAAAATTTTTGAGGTCCTTACAGCAACTGAGTTACTTGCTTGTAATTATATCAAGACTCCAACAAGACAAGAACTACACCGAATTCCTGAACGATTGCAACTAGATCGAAGATATTGGCCATATTTTAGTGGATTTGTTGGAGCAATGGATGGAGTTCATGTTTACGTAAAGGTGAAACCCGAATTACAAGGAATGCATTGGGACCGACATGGTAGAACATCATTCAACATCATGGCAATATGTGATTTGAATATGTTGTTCACATATATTTGGAATGGAGCACCAGGATCTTGTCACGATACAACAGTTCTCACAATCGCACAAGACAGTGATTCTGAATTTTCTTTGCCTCCAACAGAAAAATATTATGTAGTTGATTCTGGCTATCCAAACAAACAAGTTTTCTTGCTCCATATAGATCTTCACGAAACAGGGTTATTCGGTATCATATGTCACAATTTGAAAATGGTCCTCCTCCTAGGAATAAGCAGGAACTGTTTAATTGATGTCATGCGTCGCCACGTTCTGTTATTGAGAGGACATTTGGAGTTTGGAAGAAAAGAATAGAGGATTCTTTGTGAGATTCCTAGATATAATACCCATGTGCAAAAGGGAGTGGTAATGGCCACAATGGGACTACATAATTTTATCAGAATTTTAAATTTTTCAGATGACGATTTTGCAGAAGTAATTGGAGAGACATAGATTACAGATACAAATTTTGAGACTGATCTAGGGGATATGGAAGGTGCAGAGATAGTTGTTGGCGATCTTATGGCAAATATCAGGGAAAATATTGCAGATAGGTTGTGGGAAAATCAATATAGTAGATATTAATCTATTTTTTCTATTGTTTTTGAAGTAATTTTCTTTATAACATTTTAATAGCTATCACAATAAAGATATTTACTGTATTTATAAATAAATTATAATTAAATATTGTATAATATGATCTGTAATATTTGATCTGTTTTTACCATTCCAACATTTATTTTAAACCGCCAGATCCGCTCGATCCGCACTTTTACCGCCAGATCTACTTGATCCGCTTTTGTTCTGCTTGATATGCTTGATCCGCTCCGCCCGATACGCTTTCTCCATTTGGAGCGAACATTTTTAGAAAATCGCTCCACCTTCATCTTTAATCTACTTTAACTAAATTAACCAAACGAACAATTCTTTATTATATAAAACAGAAGTCAGTTGGCAATTTTAGTTGCGACATGTGTTATCCTCAATTTTAAATCTATTTATTATTTTATTTATTTTCTTTTTCCTTTTTTCTCTAACCATTACTCTTTCTTTTTTAAAAAAAAATTCACAATTAGTTTTTATTTGTTCGCTTATTTTTTATTCAGTTTTCCTTTTGATTTATCCCTTTCTCAAAAATTAAATTTTTTTTTTTAAAAAACTACCACGGTCTCTTCTTGGCAATCCACGATCCCCAAATTAACTTCCTACTCTCATCAATTCTACCATGTATATCTCGCAATCAATTATCACAATTATTTTTCCATTCGCTTTCTTCAAATCACCATCCCTTCTTCAAAATAATTGTTGTTACTTTTACGGAATCGCCTTCAATAATCTAAAAACCAAACCTGATTCGTCAACATCAACCATTTAATCCATACAGTTCGTTCAAACCAATGTCTTACCACTCTTGTGGTATGTGTATCCAAGAACACCGAGAATTTTACACCTTGGTATGTCTTATCACCATCAATATATATTTTTCAAAGTTACACATCTTATTATCGTCTTACAAATTTTTTTTTTTAAATACAGATATAATTGGTAAACTTGTTGGCCAAAACATACATTCTTACGTTCAATATTTTCCTGGTGGTGGTGGACCTATTGTTATGCTCTGTAGTCTCATGAGGATTCATGTTTCTAATGGTATGTCTTATTAATTAATTTTCTCTTACTTCTTTTTGGCCAAAACCTACAAATCTTAGCATCGTTCTCTCTATTTATTTTTCTAGGAAATCATTCGATTGCGCGCCATCCAAATATACCACATAATCCATGGGAATACTCTTAGGCTCTCTTCATCTGCACCCGCCTCTTTACCCCGCCAATACAGATAATCTAAGTTATTGTAGAGCGACGCCGAGGGAAATAGCGCTGGGGAAGATGGGATGTTGGAGAGAGCCTAGACTTGTCTAGCAGGAGGACATTCAAAGAGCAAGTGGTTGATTGATTCTTCTTCTGCACCACATCTTGAACATCCTTTATCCTTACCAATATGGCGATAGAATAGCCGTTGGCTTGAAGCCAAACAACCTGTCACACATTGCCACACGAAATGCTTTAATTTCGCGTAATTTTTAATTTCCAAGCTTGCGCCTTTAGTGTCGTAACACTAGGTCCCTGAGAAGAGTGGTCGCAAACAGGGCGAGAAATACTTCTCGCAACCTCGTATCCAGATTTGACGGTATAATTACCAGACTTTGTCATTGTCCAACAATAACCATCACTCGGGACAATACGACTCGGTTTAATCCCTAATATGAGGGTAATTTCCTCCGAGGGAAACAATTCCCGGAGACGATCCATCTTCCACTGTTTAGATCCAAAGTCAATCAAGGTATTGACGCAAGCCAAAAGGTCTCTCTCCACCGTTAACCCCTTAGGTGGGCGTGCCGGAGTAACTGGTATCCATGGGTCTGTCCAAATATAGGTACCAAAGCCCGAGACAATGGTCTTGCGGATTCCATATCTAAGAACGTCCTTGGCGGCCAGCATGCTTCTCCAACCATACGACGGTCGATTGGAGACGGTGATATCTAGCGGACTAGAATACCGGAAGTAACGTCCTTTAAATACCCTACTAAGGAGGGAATCTGGAAATTGTAATAATCTCCACAATTGCTCCGCCAAGAGTGCGAGATTAAAATCTTCCAAGGACCTAAATCCTAGCCCTCCTTCCGATAGTTGGGTGCAAATTTGGTCCCAAGCTATCCAGTGTATTCCTCGACTTTCTGCTTTATTACTCCACCAAAAGTTGGCAATTGCGCTAGTAAGTTTAGAACATATTGCTTTTGGCAGTATGAAGCACGACATAACATATGTCGGAAGAGCTTGTGCTTGTGATTTAATTAGGACTTCTTTTCCGCCTTTAGAGAGGAATTTTGACGATCACGAGTTTACTCTAGTTTGTAATCTATCTCTCACAAACGCGAAGACCTAAGCTTTTGATCCATGGATTTTTTCCGAAAGGCCAAAATATGTTCCCATCCCGCCTTCACGTGAAATCCCAAGAATCGTTTCGATCTCCTGCCGTACAGGGGGAGGGACCTCGTTACCGAACATAGTGGATGATTTATTCAGATTAACCTCTTGTCCAGATGCCTCACCATAAGAGCGGATGATATCAATAACTTTTTTACTCTGATCGACATTGGCCTGACTAGAAAAATAAGCTATCATCGGCAAACAAAAGATGTGAGACACGGGGGCTCGCATGAGAAATTCGAAGCCCCTGAATTTTGTCTTCCCTTTCAGCCTTTCTAATCTGAGCGATAAGTGCTTCCGTTCACAAGATAAATAGGTACGGAGAAATTGGGTCTCCTTGACGAATGCCTCTAGATGGTCTAATCCGTCCTTTTGGGTCGCCATTAATCAAAATCCGATATGAAACTGAGGTAATGCATTGCATTATCCAGTCTATCCATCGAAGGTTGAATCCCTTCTTTTCCATCAAAGCTCAGAGGAACCCCCATTCCACCCGACCGTAGGCCTTACTCATATCCGCTTTTAGTGCCATAAACTTCTTACGATTTGCCGGATTGGAACGAAGAGCATGGAAGTTTTCTTGGGCGATCAGGATATTATCAGTGATTAATCTCCCTGCAACAAATGCAGATTGTGTCTCAGATATTAATTCCGGAAGAAATCTCTTTAGTCGTAGGCTCAAGATATTCGAAATGACCTTATAGCTTACATTACATAAGCTAATAGGACGAAAACCAGACATTCCGCGCGGTCTTTCACCTTTAGGGATAAGACATATATTGGTCTCATTCAGCTTCCCGTCAAAAATTCCGGAGCTAAAGAAGTTCTTCACCATATTGGTGAGATCGCCTTTTATGACTTCCCAAAACCGTTGGAAAAACAGAGCAGTCATCCCGTCCGGACCTGGGGCCTTAGTTGGATTCAAGGAGAATAAGGCTCGCTTGACTTCTTCTTCGGTGACTTCTTTGACTAAGAACTCATTCATAGCTGGGGTAACCGATGGTGAGATGTCTCTAAGAGCGGAGACTGGATCCACCGGGTTCGATGAAGTAAACAGGTTTTCAAAATAATCCACCGCGACTCTTTCGATGCCATCTTCATTATCCACCCACGTCCCATTATCATCTAGAATGCCTAAAATCTTGTTCTTCGCCCTTCGTTGTTTCGTTAAAGCGTGAAAATATTTTGTGTTTTTATCACCAAGCGCTAGCCAATTTTAGCGACTCTTTTGGTACCAAAATATTTCTTCCTCTGTATAGGCATCGCCCAATTGCCTTTTGAGCTCCCGAAGTTCATCCAAAGATGCGTTATCGTCCGCGTAATTTTCCTCAATTGTATCATGGAGTTCCTTGATAAGTATCTCAGAATTAGTTCGCGTTGATTTCTTCCAGATGGAGATAACTTGTTTACAGTTTTAGATTTTTTTCATTAAGGGTCGGTCGACCCGACCGTGCTCTCCATTCCATCCTTCCAACATTGCTTTGTTGAGTCCCGGTTTTCCAATCCATCTTTTATCAAACATGAATTTTCTCGAGGACTTTCTCGGACTTGATTGTATAGATGCTAGATGTGGTCTATGATCCGAACCCCACATCTTTAAGTACTCCACATTAGTGTGGGAAAAAATATTATGCCATTCTTCATTCCCCGTGGCTCTGTCTAAGCGACATCGAATCTTACCATTTGACCGTTGTCCAATCCGTGAAAATTGATTTCCATGAAAGGGAAAATCAATAAGTCCACACGAATGGATCATAGCACGGAAAGGTAGAAAGGAGGCTTCAGAGCGTTTTTTTGCCTCCTCTTTTCTCATGATTGCATGTTATCTCATTAAAGTCTCCAATGATAAACCAAGCTTCGGGTCTAGAGACACCGATACGCATTAGTCGTTTCCAAACATAATCACGATTTGAGACAACATGATCACCATAGATAAAAGTCATAAAAACTCGATTACCGTTAATGATAGTTTCGATGTCGATTAATCGATCATCTAACAACAAAAACTTAATCAGATATTCCTTAGAAGAAAATAAAGCTAAACCTCCACTAGTACCATCAGGTTCAACAGTGTGGAGGTTGTCAAATCCAAGATCAACTTATTGCAAAGTTTGGAGATACATTTTGTCATTCTTGGTCTTTGATAAAAACATGAAACCTGGAGAGTACATATGACACAACTCTACCAGTCGACGAGAAGTTTCTTTTGCTTTCGTCCCTTGATAATTCCACGCCAAAGTCCTCATATCTTAATTCCGGAGGGAACTTGATACCCCACCGTACTAACATTGCCTCGTGTGTCCTTGCATTTTGAAAATGAAAACTCCTCATTCTGAGGGAAAGAAACTGCGTTTCTTGAGATCAACATTTTTGAAAAGCTCGGATTGCTACCTTTAAGTTTTAATGAGAATAGCTTCTTCATGCCGAGGGCAGCAATTAAAGCAACTCGTACCATCATCACAAATAAACGTTGATATCTTATTTTGTTGAAAACTCCTTTATTTAAATTCTAGAAAAACTCTAACATAGAGTACATTTGCCTAAATGTGCTTTCCATATAGGAAGATTGTCGGATAGTCTTTCTTTAGTGGGTTTATGATACATAATTTTTATTGGACCAAGAAAAAGCCAAGACTTCAACCTAGTGGGCCAGGCCCAAAGCATCTTCACTCCAAAACTAATGAACGGAGAAATAGGTCGTGAAATTGACGGATCTTGTGCTCGTCGCCGGAGCTGAGATGCAAACGGTGGTTGCAACAGTTTCTTTACTCGGCCAAAAAATACCGGAGAAGGCAGTGAGGGCGGTGGATCTTTACTTGGCTTTGATCCGCGAGATGTGTAGGTTGAGTGAAGGATATTTATCAGAAATGGAAGAGAATCCACCACGTCAAGGCACCCAACCCTTGTCCACCATTTTATAATGTAACCGTAATTAAAACCTTTATTGATATAAGAACTTATTCAGATTTAATTAAAGAGTCTACACGCATCACACAGTAATATTCAGACTAATTAACAAATAAATCAAACTCAAATTTTAACTCAATCTATCAATATATATAACTCAATCTCAAACCAGATCAAAGCATATGTGATAAAAGAACTAAGTCAGATTTAATGAAATAGTCTAAACACATCACAGAACCACTTACTTTTCAGACTAATTAACAAATTAAGCAAACTCAAATTTTAACTCAATGTAAACAATATATATAACTCAATATCATACAAGATCAAAGCATATGTGATATAAAAACTTATTCAGATTTAATGAAAGAGTCTTCACACATCACAGGATCACTTAATATTCAGACTAATTAATAAATCAAACACAAATTATATGCAGACAAACTAATCTCAGACCATGTCAAAGCATATGTCAAACACATATAACCATATTTAAAACGATTAATCAAAGTGAAATTACTATTACCAATCACATAGCAAACACAGTAATGTACAAGACAAAGGAAAAGATGGTCTAACCTGTCGTGTAATAAGAGCCAAAGATAACCTTCAAATTCCCATTACTTCAAACAGCAACACTTGCAAAACAAAATGAGAGAATGAGTATATCTAGTTTCATGTGTTTGGTAATGCAAGAATGTGTTAGAAAAGCACTTAAAAGATCTAAAGATTCAGATAACAGATCAATACAAAAAGTCAGAACTTACAAGACCAACCAATTGTATCCGACAATAACAGGAGTTACAAGATAATGTCTGTTTGAATGTTCTAAGTGTCGCAAATTTCAGAGAACAGATCAGTACAAAAACTCAGAACTTACTAAATCAACCAATTGTATCCGACAATAGCAGGAGTTACAAGATAATGTAAACTCCAAGTTCAGAGAACATAACAAAAAAAAAATTGAATCATGAAAGCTAAATTAGGCATTCTAGTTCTCCAGCTTCGACTAAATCAATCCACACAAACAAAGTGTTCTAACTTAGCAAAAAACACGGGCATGCAAAAAAGAAAAACTTTGAAGAATCGAATCAGAGAAAACCCATAAATCCAACCGTAAAGAAACGATAATTACACAAAATCTTTGTCTAGATTCACGACAGCTAAAAGAAAACACACCAGATTAAAGAAAAAGAAGAAATAAATCAACTGATTCGGAGAGACATGCCTTAGATTTGAGCTAAACACCGACATGGAGAGGGAGAGATGGGCGGAATTAGGGCCGGCGCGACAAGTTCAGTGTCCCGGCTACCTTCAACGACGGAGGCGGCGAGTTTAATCGGTGGCTACGGGAATCGATTTCGTGGATTGTGAGAGTTTGAGTCTCTTAGGGTTTTTCGATAAAGAGGGGAAAAAGATAAGACTGAAGGCAAAAAGTGTAAATTTTGTCTAAGTGTTTCGCGGACTAAGCGATTTATTTTCCCGCTATAGTGAAATTCTATCATAGCGTTACATAAACGCTATTATATAAAAACCAAAACTACAACAGATCTTCAATAGCAGTTGAGTAAACCGTGCTATAACATTATGCTATCAATGTGGACTTTTTTTGTAGTGGGTTAACCGTAAGATCTGAAGGTTTCACCGCGGAAATCGCATAAGATTTCAGATCTAGTGGCTCTCACAAAATGGAGACCACCGAGAGAGCGTTTCGCTTCATTGGAGACTTCGATCGCCGAGATTTCTTCACACATGTGAGAAAATTTTCGAGATGGTCTCGCCGAAAAAAACTGACACGACGGAGATGGAGAGGAGGATGAATCTTCTGCTGAGACGTCGATCCATTCCAGAGGACTTTAACTGCAGCGATCAAAGCTGACATGAGAAGCAGAGTTAAACAAGCTTGTGTTAAATCTTAGCCCAAAAAAACACTGCAAGATGCAGGAAAAAGTATTGAAAGAAAGTAAGAATTCTTTAGGAACTAAAGCTTGGCAAAGAGTATCCGGAGAAAAGAGAAAGATGGATGGAGGTGATGGATATTCATCGGAGAAGACCCAAGGAAATCTCAGATCTGAGATCCAGATTCAAAAAAATTAAAACACTTAGCACAAAGCTAGAATTTGGGAAAAAACTGGTTTAAGAGCACTTAGCAAAAGCTAGAAGGATGGCGGTGAGGAGAGAGAGAGGTAAGGCGGAGGAGATGAAAAAGTGAGTTGGGTAGAAACGTCCTCGGGGTTTGTGCCTGAGAGCTTCTCATTTTTTTTTTTCACTCACTGTTTTTCATAAGGTTACTGTTTAATTATAAAAATTTCGTGATGTGGCATAGCATATGAACCTAGGTCGGAAGATTTTTTTTTTTTTGTTAAGTGTTGAGCGATAAGTCCAAAACTTTTGCTAAATATTGGCGGTGCAAAGTGATTTTATCTTCTGGATCTGCTATTATTGGGCTTAGCGTTTCTAAAATGCTATGATATAGTTACCAAAATCCGAAAACCATCTTTAATAGCAGTTGCAAAATCCGCGCTATCGTTTTCTGCTATCAATGCCCATATTTCTTGTAGTGCATCTTTTTTTTTTTCTAATAACTTCTGATAAAAATAAATAAATTAAGTTTTTGTTTGTATTTAGATTGGCTTCGTTATCTTCTCCCTGATTCATGAATCACGATCTCGACTCTTCCCTCTGAGATTCGACAAAAGAGTCACCAAAAACAACATACTAAATATTATAAATTCTCTATTTCCGTCGTCATTGATCCCAAATCCTAATATTCAAAAATCTAGATCTACCTACGGAGAACATGAAGAAAATGAGATGACCAAAAAAAGAATGGACATAAACTATTGTCAGAATTAGAAACATGAGAGGTATGGCCGCAGAGGTTATGATGTCGAAGGGGGAGAAGATTGGAATTCGTGAAAGAGAGGGTTATATGGTAGCAAAAATATAGGATTCTTAAGCATGGAAGAAATTGAACAATGATCCAAATATTATCTGTGCTAAAGTTTTGTCTACCAACTGTTTGTCAAAATGCTTGACGGAAAAGGTTTTTTTTTTTTTTTTTTTTTTTAAAACCACTTAATTGATGAATCAATAATTATGGATTTTTTGATACCTTTTGTTTGTTGTGCCGATCATTTTGCATACACCAGAGGTTAAAGCTTTCCCAAAAATTTCAGATGAGTGTAGTTCTCATTAACCAATCATTTGTAGCGAATTCAAGATAGATAAGCATGCCTAATTCTCCAAGGTTTGTTTCATAATTAATTTTGAATACTTTTCTTTCTCTTTATTTACTTCCACTATTTTGATATGTATATATAGTTTATATCCATGTCTCTTATTAATTTTTAATCTACACATGAGAAACAATAGAAATGAAAAAAACTATTCATGGGTTTTACAATACTTCTCATGTTACATGCTTTTTTGTAAATTAGAACTTAGAAGTAGTGACTTCCTTTTTATTACTAGTTGATCAATTAGAATGAGATATGAAAAATGAACTAAATTTTTTTTCAATTGGCTGCTCACTACTATCTATACATGATTCCAAGGAAAATATTTCAGGGCTTAACACCATCACATCAGTAAAATGTACCAGACTTATTTTTTCATGTGAGATTGAAATGGTGGTGAATACTCTGAATCCGGCTTTGATGTCAAAGAAGAAGCGCTTGAAAAAGCATTGGAAGAAAGAAATATATTAGTTAAGAAACCTTATACATTTTATGATGTGTTTTATTTTTATTTGTAAGCACCAGATATAAAATTGAAGAAGTTTGAGTATGCCTTACAGTATTTACCGACCAAAATCTGTTGAAATTATGAATACATACATTTTATTTATTTATTTCTATTCTATTAAATTTATTTTGGGTGAAATATACTTTGAGATAGTTTATTTTAAAAGGTCATAGGTCTATCAATTTAAATAACAATAAATCATAAATAATCAAATAATTTTTTTAATTATCTCAAAATTAAATAAAAAATGAAAAACTAATTTTTAAATAAAATAAGTTTTCATCACATAAACGTTTTGACCGTGCAAAGCACGAGGCACAACACTAATGTTATAATAATTTATTAAATAAACTAAAAGTTGTAATGATTTGTTAAATAAACTAAATGGTTAAAACTGTATAAGACATTTATGCGGATTATAACTTTCCAAGAAATCACAACCGTAAAATATATTTTTTAAAGTTGCGATAAAAAATACAGTACACAACTGCAAACAAAACATTTATTAAGATTATTATTATTATATAGATTAAATATGTAAAGTGAATGATATCAAATGAACTAGAATTGCTGAAAAAAATGAACCAAAATTTTGAAACTTAGATAAATCTTAGTTTTTTCAATTTCTTATGGCAAATTGCCTCGAGATCTTTAGCAGTTACTTCGAAATTAGCACATCGTGGAATACGCTGTGATATTATATGTAAAAGGTGTGAGTTGGCAGAAAAAACGATTAATCATGCTCTATTTGAGTGCTCGCATTCTCGAAAAATATGGGAATTATCTGAAATACCTTTGGTATCCAGGTAGTTTTCCTCTAAGTTCGGAATTTTCAAATCTAGATTATCTGTATTGGAGGTTACCACCTCCTCTAGATAGTGGGGGGGGGGGAGGGGGGGAGAAAACTAACTGTTGTGCCTCGATTTTGTGGTTCATATGGAAAGATATGATTAAAAAGGGATTACAATCTGAACCTACAGATATCTTAAATCATGCTTTGAGTGAAAAATTAATGTGGGAAGAAGCTCAAGTGGAACCGATCGATTCTAATATTATTACGGAAATTTTGGATAGCCCAATACATTCTACAAGATGTCGGATTGATGGTTCATGGAAATCTTCGGATCTAACTATAGGTATAAGATGATGGTGTTTTCAAGGTAATGATCAAACAATACTACTTTGTGCAAAATATCTTAGGAGGTATCCCTCCCCCTTCTCTCGGAGATGGAAGTTTTAAATTTGGGTTATGAAGAATATCCTTTTAAGAAGGATTGATTGTCAAGCGTTTGAAACTGATTGCTCAGAATTAGTTTCGATTGTACAGTCACCAGAAAATTGGTTCGCTTTCTCCAATCTATTAGATGATTTTGGTTTGTTCCCTGTCTCTTTTCCTTCTTTTTTTTTTATCTTATTTTTCGTTTATGAAATGTTAAATCGGACTGTTTAGTCCGTTTTTCTAC
Source organism: Arabidopsis arenosa (assembly GCA_905216605.1). Lineage (NCBI taxonomy): Eukaryota > Viridiplantae > Streptophyta > Magnoliopsida > Brassicales > Brassicaceae > Arabidopsis > Arabidopsis arenosa. The sequence goes on along the minus strand of LR999455.1, from coordinate 5,358,345 downwards.
AATTTTATTTTTTGAAATAATTTTTGTAAACTCTATTCCCATTAATTGGAGAAAGAGAATTTTTTAATTAATGTGCGAAACAAAAAAAAAAAAGTTATCGTGGAGGTAGCTGTAACAAATGAGATTCACGCTCAGAAAAAGCGCGTGAGAGAAACATAGAAGACACAAAAAAAAAGGTAAATTCAATGAAAGCAGATTTTGAGAGAGAGAGACCAAACAACCCATTGTCCGATCAACACCGATCTACTTCTCCAGACATGTTCTCACACGTGTCTATACTCTCTCTCTTCCGATTCAACTTTTCTTCTACTCACTTTAGTCTCTGTTATGTCCTCCATTAGTAAGTGAGAATCACTTCACTTCACTTTCACATCTGTAGAGTGATGAAGGGAGAAGGCAAAGTCTTCTTGAAGTCGCGTATGAAATGGATTGGTCTTCTTGGTCTTGTTCTGTCTGCTTTCTCTCTTCTTGTCCATTTTCTTCTCGCTGGATTCACAGATGACTCAATCTCTGATTACTCTATTCCTGTTACTATCTTCTCTTGGAGACCAGTCTTCGACAATCCCAGATTTGCCCGACATGTAAAAATCTCAACTTTTTGTTTAGTGGATCTCCATTGTTGAATCACAAAGAAGTTTTATTTAATTTCATTAAGTGGGCCAATGTTCTTTTCTTCTGGGTATCTTCAATATAGAATCGTTTCTTCTTTCCTTAAACAAAAGTTTAATTATGACTCTATCAATTGGTTTTTTTTAGTAGATTTCACTGTTGTCTTCTCTGTGTTACAGACACCATTGTATAGAAGACTTTGGGGACCAACAAGACATGTGGAGACATTACTTCCTGATGCTAATCCTAGAGGTTTCCATTCAGGTTATGTTTTTTCCCTACATTGTCGGATCTGTAACTAAATCTTTGAGATTGTGTTCTTTTAGAGTTGTCTTAAGTTGGCATTGTAGTCGACCTTGTTGTCTTGTTGATGAGTTGAATTAGATTTGATGTTCTGTTTTTGAATTGTGTATCTCATTGTTGTGTGTAACAGATCCTCCTGCAAGGACACATGGTTTTGTTTTTGTTAGAATACAAGGTGGTTTCCATGAGATTAGAAATTCGGTAATAACATCTTGACATTTCAATTACTATTGATATAATTGTTGTGTGACTCTTCTTATGGCTTTTTACTAATGGTCATTTTTTAGATTCCTGATGTTGTAGCAGTTTCTCGGCTTCTTAACGCCACTTTGGTGATTCCTGAGATTCAATCAACAACTAGCAGCAAAGGGATTAGGTTTGGACTTAATACTGAATATTTATAGTCTCTATGTTGATTTTGTTCTTTGCTCTAATCGGTTGTTGTTTACGAGCAGTTCACAGTTCAAGAGCTTTGCGTATTTGTACAATGAAGAGCACTTCATGGCTTCAATTGCAAATGATGTTAGAGTTGTTAAAACTCTTCCCAAGAATCTCAAATGGGCTAGAAGAAAGAAACAAATTCCTTCCTTTAAAGTCTCTTACGGATCTTCGCCTTATTATTACTTGCATCATGTTCTACCTGTTCTCATTAAGCACTCGGTGGTTGAACTCGTTGTCCCTCACGGTGGATGCTTACAAGTAACGAAAAATTTCGCCGATTCGTAACAATCATTTCTCTGTATTAATTGATGATTGACTATATTGTGATTGATTTTCTTCATGTAGGCTATACTTCCAAGTGATCTTGAAGAATATCAGAGATTACGGTGTAGAGTTGCGTTTCACGCTTTACAATTTAGGAAAGAGGTTCAAGAACTTTCCACTAAAGTATTGCAAAGGCTAGTTTCTTCAAGACCCGCCCGTGTACATCGATTTTTTCTTTGTTTACGCTCTAGTGACTTTTCATGTGTGATGCCACAGGCTGAGACCGTTAGGACGACCTTTCATAGCCTATGATCCAGGGATGACAAGAGAAGCTTTGGCCTATCATGGTTGTGCTGAACTGTTCCAGGTACTTTGAAGTTTATAGTATTGTACAGTTTGTGGAAAAAAGGTTTCTTAGTATATTATAATTTATGTGTTTGTTGCATTTTGGAGCTACTCAAAGGATGTTCATACCGAGCTGATTCAACATAAACGCGCTTGGATGATAAAACGCGGGATTGTCAAAGGGAAGCTCTCTGTAGACTCAACTGAGCAACGCCTTGCGGGCTTATGTCCTCTAATGCCAGAAGAAGTAAGAAAAGTATAATTATTTACGGATTTTACCTCGATAAAGTAACAAAAACACGCATTAAAAGCTTTGGTTCTCTCTCAGGTTGGTATTCTTCTACGAGCTTATGGATACTCATGGGACACAATCATATATGTTGCTGGAGGAGAGGTTTTTGGCGGGCAGAGAACGTTAATTCCTTTACATGGCATGTTTGAGAATGTCGTTGACCGTACTTCTCTTAGTACTAGCTGGGAGCTTGCTAAAATGTATGGGCGTGAGGCAAAACATAATGATATCAAGAAAATGACACCTCCTTCGGTTGAGGAAGAAACGAAACATGATTCATTGAAGAGCACAAGACAAAGGCCTCAACCACTTCCGCCTCCACCGGCTAGACCAAAGTACTACAACATTGAAGGTTGGTGGGGTTGGGTAGCTGAGAGTGACAATGAGCCCGAAAGCACGGTTATTGAGTTGAGAACTAATGCTCACAAGTTGTTGTGGGAAGCAATTGATTATGTTGTTAGTGTGGAAGCAGATGTATTTATCTCGGGATTTGATCGCGATGGGAAAGGACATCCGAGTTTTGCTAGTTTGGTGATGGGTCACCGGCTCTATCAGTCTGCTTCCGCTAAGACATTTAGACCAGACAGGTAATGTAATGAATGCATCATCCTATTTGGAAGATATTCATAGATTATGCAATCTTGAAATTTCTCATACTTGCAGGAAACAAATTGCAATGCTTTTAGAAGAGATCCGAGACCATATGTACGAGGCGAATCACACTTGGATAACATCAGTTAGGAAGCTACTCAAGAGAAGCATACTCGAGGGTCTAATCGAATCTTCCAAAAGATCAAAAGCCTTTAGTTTTCTTTCGCATCCTGTACCCGAATGTTCTTGCATCACGCGGGCCCATCCGGTTTCAAACGCCTCACTGATTGAAGCAAATCTTGGTGTGACACACCGTTGCCCGCAATGGATAGATGGCGTTGTAAGCGAAAGATCAAAGGATAATAAGAACGCAGAGAAAGAAGAGGATCTTGATGAAGAGGACTTGTCTTCTTCAGGATTGTTCTTTGGTCACAAGGAAAGTGGAGGGAACAATAATGGTAACAACGAGACTGTAAATTCCGAAGCTAACAACAAGGAAGAAGGCCAGCTTGAAGATCAAGAAGAGCTTGAAGGCGGCGAAAGATAAGCTCTGAGTTATCAAAAACATAATTGGCTTGTGATTGAAGATGCAATGGCTTAAATAGACAATGAGTAAGTCGCAGGTAGATCTAACCTTTTCTCAAAAATAGTTTATAGCCTGGTTATTACTTATTAGGTTATGTATTAGAATCTTTTTTTTTTTTTAATCAACTTTACAACAGTTTAGTGATTTTTAAGAACATAATTCTATGGTACTATATATTTTTGTAACATGATCTCAGAGGCAAATTGGATGACTGAACTCTTTTCTCTACTAATGCTAGATTTTTATGTTATAGCTAAGTGATTTGCCGTAGAGATAATGAGAGTGAATGGCTTAGATTAGCCGAATATTTGCTCAAAAAAAAAAAAAAAAAAAAAAAAAAAATGGTTAGCCGAATACTCTTAGTGTTATTTGAGTAACAAATTAGAGTCTAGCTTTTATTTGTAAATGATGTTGTTTACGTAAAGAAGAGATCCAGAAACATGTTCATGAATATCAATATCTACTGGAGGAGCAGCAATGAATTATAATTCCAGTAGTTTTTTGGTTAAAAGGAAGAGAAACTAAAAAGATAAAATTGGAAAAAGAAAAAATGTGTCAATGTTTGGTGCTCCACGAAAAAGTAACAATATTTATTAGATAAGTAAGATATCTACACAAATTTAATAGACATTGATACTATTATGAAATATTTTAAATATGAAAATTTGGTGATTATATGAAAATCTAGAAATATTTAAATCTGGATATACTTTCATGAAATTTTTTAATATATATATATATTAAAAGTACAACAACTCAGTAAAACAATAAAAATCATCTTTTGAGACATCAAAACCATGAAATCATCAAAAAAATAGCCATTTTTTGAGCTGCATAGTCATGTTCTCCCTCTTCGCTTTTCATGACTGTATGTATAAGTTTTTTATAAATTACATATATATATATGTCTTTTTCTCATCTTTTGAGACATCCAGACCATGAAATTATCAAAAATAGTTCTAATCCAATTTCTTTTTCTCATCGTCCAAGTTGTGTTTGTGTTTCAAATAAATGTGTAGGTGGGAGAATGGAGGTTGGAGAGATAGAGAGACTGAATTAACATTCAAAGTCTTAAAATTTCCTTTATAAAATAATATGGGCTAATTTACCAAACAGTCAATATAGTAAAACATTTAAAGTATTGAACGTTCGTTCAACAAATTTTATAATTGGTTAAGTTTCTAATTTACCAAACAGTCAAACAGACCTAAAACATAAAAAGTTAACGTTTTTTTTAATATAAAGAGATGAGAGTGTTTTCTACTAAAAATATAGAGCCAAACTTCTTCTTTTTTGTATCAAATTACGGACCAGTTCTTCACAAGCCAAACTTCATCTTTAAATAAAAAAAATACGATCGGCTTCTGATCCCACAGAAAGTTTGAATACTGCTACGTGTGCCTCAACTTGCCGGGCTGATTGTTCTTGCCAGGGCTACGCCATTGATGGAAAAAAGTGCTTGATATGGACAAAGGATGTCTTGAATCTGCATCAACTCGATGCCAATAAAAGCGAGGGATCCACGTTCTATCTCCGAGTTGCTGCTTCAAACATCTCCTCACAAACTTCAAACGAGGGTAAGAAATTTGGAAGAAGAAAACTTCCTCAACTTTCGACTGTAGTAGCCATCGTAGTATCATCGACAGTAGCTGGTGCTACAATTTTTGTTGGTTTATATCTCTACCTTTCATCTCGGCGGAGAAATAGAAGAGCACAAAGAGGTAATACTGGTTTTGATGATTTCAAATTAAACCTTAATTGTACAAAAACTGTTAATAAGTTTTAAATAAATTATTATTAAAACGAGATAATTACTTACATAACTAGCAATGGTAGTTTCTGGGTTGTAGCGAACAAACTGTGTCGCCTTTTTTCCAGATACGATTTCCAATAGTAACACTCCAAAACTATAAATATCCGATTTCTCTGAAATTCTTCCATAATGTCTATATTCCGGTGACATATAGCCGCTGCAATTAACCCACATAATCTAAGTTATTCCAAAAATACCTTTTCATTAATACGACGCTGTTTGTGTTTACCTATGACAATAGTGTCGTATTAATGAAAAGGTATTTTTGGAATAACTTAGATTATGTGGGTTAATTGCAGCGGCTATATGTCACCGGAATATAGACATTATGGAAGAATTTCAGAGAAATCGGATATTTATAGTTTTGGAGTGTTACTATTGGAAATCGTATCCGGAAAAAAGGCGACACAATTTGTTCGCTACAACCCAGAAACTACCATTGCTAGTTATGTAAGTAATTATCTCGTTTTAATAATAATTTATTTAAAACTTATTAACAGTTTTTGTACAATTAAGGTTTTAATTTGAAATCATCAAAACCAGTATTACCTCTTTGTGCACTTCTATTTCTCCGTCGAGATGAAAGGTAGAGATATAAACCAACAAAAATTGTAGCACCAGCTACTGTCGATGATACTACGATGGCTACTACAGTCGAAAGTTGAGGAAGTTTTCTTCTTCCAAAGTTCTTACCCTCGTTTGAAGTTTGTGAGGAGATGTTTGAAGCAGCAACTCGGAGATAGAACGTGGATCCCTCGCTTTTATTGGCATCGAGTTGATGCAGATTCAAGACATCCTTTGTCCATATCAAGCACTTGTTGCCATCAATGGCGTAGCCCTGGCAAGAACAATCAGCCCGGCAAGTTGAGGCACACGTAGCAGTATTCAAACTTTCTGTGGGATCAGAAGCCGATCGTATTTTTTTTATTTAAAGATGAAGTTTGGCTTGTGAAGAACTGGTCCGTAATTTGATACAAAAAAAGAAGAAGTTTGGCTCTATATTTTTAGTAGAAAACACTCTCATCTCTTTATATTAAAAAAAACGTTAACTTTTTATGTTTTAGGTCTGTTTGACTGTTTGGTAAATTAGAAACTTAACCAATTATTAAATTTGTTGAACGAACGTTCAATACTTTGAATGTTTTACTATATTGACTGTTTGGTAAATTAGCCCATATTATTTTATAAAGGAAATTTTAAGACTTTGCATGTTTTACACTTGATATGAAATGTAATTAATTTTCTTTGGTATGCATACTTTTTTGAAGTCTACATCTTTTATCAAATCTGAAAAACAACTGTTGTCTACATCTTTGTTTATGTTGTTCTTTCAGAGCAATCAACTTTTGCCTCTGCCTGGACCGCAATCCCAATCAAGAGCGGCTTGAATTTTTTTTTTTTTGTTTTGTTCAAAAAAATAAAATCTTAACTGCAGACTCTCAGAACGACATCGTTTAGAGACACGTCATCAAACACGTGTAATCTGACTTAGCACCGTAAAGGTGTTGACTAACACCGTTGATTGCGACTCCGATTTATGCCCAAAATTTAAAGTTCATGTATGAAATTCAAATAGTTTTGCGGTTTAGGTATGAATTTACCCTACTTCTTTATTTAGGTATGAAAATACACTCTGCGGATTATACGGGTATAAAAATACATTTTTCCTGTTAAATTAACTAGTCATTAACAAAACAAACGATTTCATGGAAATATCATAACAACATAATTAATTTTGTTGTAATATAAAATATAAATTCTAAACTAAATTGGTGACATAAATATTTATGTTAGATATGGTATGTTTGAGTTGCTAATTTGATTAAAGAGAAATTGTTTTGTGTTGAAGGGTAATCAAAGAAGTTTATAATATTATTATAAAATTATAAACTAGTATAGTACGAAACTTGAGAAATGGTGAATAAGTTTTTAAATAGATTGAAATTACTTTAACAAAATAAAGTAAAAAGATTGAAAATTACTAGCATATTTAACACGATGACCAAAAAACAAGATATATGTTTTGTTATGTTAACCGTTTTAGTTAGAGTTTTATATTTTATGTATATTTAATAAGAACATAATTAAATTAATTTTTTTTATAAAAATAACCAATAAAAGTTAGATAATTTATTTAATTTTATGATGATATTTATATTTTCTCTCTGAAAATTATTACTTTTGAAGGAGTAGTGATATATACTGATATATGAAAAAGAGTCTTAATGTTAACTTTGTAATTAAAATATTATAGAAAAGATAAAACAAGTTTTAAATGATTACCTCTAATGGAAGAACACATGAGAAGAATCTAAAATGTTCACAAACCTAAACCATTCCGTTCTTGTGTACAATGGCCCACGTCGATTTCTACGAAAGCCGCATAGTCAAAAATACAATTTTAATCCTCCCAGATACTTTTTGAAAACATATATCTAATATCCAAAAAAAGCAAAAGAAAATTAGTGGAAACACATTCTTGTTGACGTCGATTTTTGGACCAAAGACATACCCGATTGTTTGACAAAAAAAAAAAAAAAGACATACCCGATTAAGTAATTGGGCAGGTTAGTGATGAATGCCATCTAATTTACTTGAAAACCCACATTTTGTGGTAAACGAGTTAAGGATACACAATATCTGTATGAAATATCTATATGTAAACGTATATCAATATATGCATAATATCAATTGCTCGGAAGGAAAAATGGGAAAAGAAATTAGGAAATAGGTATTAGGGATGTTTGTCCCCGACAACGTCCAAAAAAAAGTTAAAAAAAGGTTTGGTTTTGTGAGTTATTACAAAAAAACCTATGCACGTTTTGTTATTGCGCGTGGGGGAGGATAAAAAAAATCTGACATTTAATAAATGTTCAATAGTTGAATTGACTTTTACTCGGCAATTGATGGGACGAAGTGACGGTTATTAAATACGACCGACTTTAATTTGGATATATAACAAAAACGTTTGGGCGGAAATTAAAAATTTTAAACCACTAACTTAATTTCGTATATATCTATTAATAATTTTAGCACGAAATAGTTCGAGTTATAACTCTATGAAAGTGTATGGACATGCAGCTAAATTTATAGATAACTATTAATTGACATGTTTATCCAAAAGGAACACATGAGGCTTGTGTCGTCCATCTCCAGAGAGATGTTGCTATGCTTTGTAGATCTATACGTGGAGATCCAAACATTGTTGTAGATCCTTTTTTGTAACGTGAAAGTTGTCTCTTCCGACGAATAAATCCACTATCTAATTCTCTGATACGGCAGTGTGAATAGTAACCACGACATTGTTTTCATGTTCGGTTTGAATGAATTAGATCAGAGTTGAGAGAAAAAGAGAGAGAGATGAACATAAGAAAAAAATAGATATCCAAAAATCAGAATTAAAACGAAAACAAGACATCAGGTACGTAGGGTTAGTTTGGGGATAAAGATGGGCGAAAATTATTGTTGTCTTAGACATGTGACCATAAAACCGAAAATTTAATTTCACTTGGATCCATTGTCTCTCAGCTAATTATCTCTAATATCAATGTTGTGTCTAGAAGACTAGGACTATGCTTGTAGACTATATATGTAATTATGTCTAGTACAGAACTAGGGTTTCCGAGTCAATAATTTTTTTTGTTGTCGTTAATGTAGTCATCTTTGTTTATTGATGATCTATGTCCATATGATGTCTAATGAGTAGGCCTGGGAATTTGAACCGAACAGATTTTTCAAAACCGAACCGAACCGAGATTTGGGCAAATCGGTTCGGTTAATGAAAATTGACTATAACTGATCGGTAAGTTCAAAGTTATTTCGGTTAACCGAGATTTTTGGGTTAACTGAAAATAATATAACCCAAACCTAACCTAGATTTCTAGCCGCCCACTCTTCTTCTTCGTGGATGATGCCCTTCTCATTGATTCTTCTTATTTAATTCTTCGATTCTTCATTTTATTATGATGATTCTTCTTCTTCTTTTTCTTGCCAATGTGATGCTTCTTCGTCAGATCACGATTCTTCTTCTTCGATTCATTTCTGGGTTAGATTGGTCATATGAATGTTTTCAAATTGATGGTTGGATTTGATTTGCTTTAGTTTCTTCTAGCTTCTGTTCTTTGTGGTTTTGGATTTCAACCCAGAAATGACGAGATTTTGTCTTCGTCGTTTCTTCTTGCTTTTCTCCATTTTTCTACAATTTTTTTTTTCTAACACCCAAACAAACCAAAAAACAGAATTAAAAAAATTGAATAAACCGTGTCCGAACCGAACCGAACCGAACTATTAGTCGGTTCGATTCGGAATAGGTTTCATTTTCTGAATAACCCGGAAAACCGAGTAACCGAAACCGAATTAACCGTTCGGGTCGGAATCGTAGCCCTACTAGTATAGCTTATTACTGATTCTAGATGACTATCTTAATGTCGAAAGAAAAATAATATTAATTATATAAGCTTATGTTTGACGGGCGATATAAACGATGTCGATAGGACTACTCCCCTTGTTCTTTATTATTGTACTTTTTAGAAAAACAATTATTTGAAAAATAAATATGGGGTTAATAACGTAGTCTATACTATATAAAGGCGAGGTTATAAGTTTTTGAAGCCGTCCACGTGGGATTTTAAACGACCAGTCGCGGTTAGCCATCTCACTAATTAACATTTTTCCATCTCAATAATTAACATTTTCTAGATTTCAGTAATTTTCTATATCAAAATAGTTATATAAAAAAAAAAAAAGCACGATATATGGAATTAAAATAAAAGAAAAGTTTTTAAAATAACATATGGAATAATAAAAATAACATGTGTAGATGCAAGGTGTTTTTCTCTCTTTTCTTCTTTAAAAATAAAAAAATTTCTTTTTTTTAAATATAATTGTTTTTTAATTCTTTCAAATATCTTCAATGAACAAGCAACCCTAAATCAACCACCGCTTATTATTTTGTTATAAATAGTAGCAAGGTATTGCATATCAGTTCATAACTATATTGCATATTTTGCATAAACAGTTTTTTTTAATAATGAGTGATTCGAAAGCCTTTCTTTGTGCTGTGGAAGAAGCTGTGAGGGAGATCGGTGAACATGTTCAGCAATTTTTGGTTTGTGATGACGCGGCTTTAGTTAGTTGTGTAGCTTTGAATTCGGGGATTAAGGAAGGTGTTAGTGTGCCTAATATCATTTTTGGTTCTTGAAAATCGTGGAGTTGTTTTTGAAGGTGTTAAAAGACTTGCGAAGATGGTTAGTTTTAGTGATTTGTTTTTGAAGAGGAAACTATCTACGTTTTATCGATGTAAAGAAATGTTTGATTTAGCTATGTTTGATGAACATGGATATTTGCCAGAGATTGTTGAGAAATTAAGTGTTCAGGGTTTGCTAGGAAAAATAAGAAATTTGGTAATGAAGCTAATCTTGGTGATGTAGCAACCACTGGTTTTACTACTTTGAGGAGGAGAAAAGTGAGTGAAGTTTCGAAGATTGAAAACGTTTAGGAAGAAATTAGTAATGGGAAGAGTTTGTCCTCGAGGAAGAGGAAGAGCAAAATGGTGATAATGATGACAAAATGGTTACCAATTGATCTGCAGTTCAATTGGTAACAGCTTGTCCTGTGGGAAGGTTGTTAAAGGATGAGGTCTTGGGTTCGAGTAACGCCAAGCGCATCAATAACCTACTTGTGGGCCAAAAGGGTGCCACAAGGGAGGGGTTAGGGTCGATGCGCTGCAGCGCTGTACGGGTCCCACGGGGCGGGTTGTTACATAAAATTTGGATGATAATGATGATGATGGGATTGAGAAAAGAGAAGAGTCAAACGACTCAAACCATTTAGAAGTGAGTGAGAAGAAGTTGATTCATGTATCGAAATTGGTGTCGGTTTAGGAACTTCTTTAGCTTCAATCGGCAAAAGGCTTAAGGCTCAAGTGTTAAAAGGAGCAATGGAAATGGCGAGACGATATTGCAAACATGAAAACAGAGAGGAATTTGTAAATAATTACTTCTGTAAATACAAGATATATGTAAATAAAATAAATATAAACAAAAAGAAAATGGAATCTATGTAATTATAATTATGAAATACTAAGCCCAATCCCAGAAAATATGAAAACATAGAAAATAATATGGAATCTATGTAATAATTATGTAATATTAAGTCCAATTCCATAAAATATTAAAAAAATATTAAGCCCAACGTTTACTAAATCTATGAAATATTAAGCCAAATCATATAATAAACTAGATATGGATCCGTGCGTTGCACGGGTTGCCGGTCGAGATTATCATTCTTAACATTTTTATTTTATTTTTGTAAGCTTAACTAAAATTCTATAAACATATATATTTTAGAAAATACATAATTATTTCTATATATAGATTTATTAGCATAATGCGCAATATAAAATATTATTTGTAGTAATGTTATATTAATTATTAAATCATCTAATATAAATGTTGGCCTATTTATAAAATTATATAATTGTTTGTTTATTATAAGATATGAAGTCATAAATATTCATATATATGTAGTATTATTGAATTTTAATAAGTTATTTACATCCATAGAAGAATGTGTTACATCTTATAATTTCAATGTGGGCAACATGGAAACAAAATTATGACAATAAGAAAAGATAAAACTATATAGTTACGTAAATATATGAACGATATATGTATAATATGTAAACATATAGTATGAGATAAGTAAATATATGATTTTGTTTAGAAAAGTTTGACGTCATAATAAAATTGTGACAATAAAATAAGAGAAAATATGAGACCGTCTATATCCATGTCAAGTAACTTTACTTGATAATATGAAATATCCTCAACAAAAAGAGAAAACCTTATAAGGAATTAGAGAATATACACTAAATAACTTAAGACTAAAAAAATTTTAAAAAAATAACATCAGACTAAATATTATCTATTTGCTACATGGCTTTTGTCATTTTTTTTTGCTCATATTATTAATTTCTTCGTTTTCTCTTCTTTCTAATTTTCAAATCTCTATGTTTCTCTCATTAGATTTCTCTTATTTTTGTTCGAACTCCTCTTTATTTCTCCTTCTCTCTCTCGTCGGATTTCTTCACCACCATATCTTTATTTATTTTTTTTCCTATCTACATTTCTCGCATTTGTCGGGCATCACCACTGAGTCTCACTACTCTGACCCACCACTACAACTAAATCTCACTACTATCACAATCACCACCACCAACAATACCGAATCTCGCTAATTCCTTCCGACTGACCACCTTCATCAATATTTACCGCCGCTACCACCACCAAGCTTGAACCACCATCATCAACACCAACACCAACACCACTTACCGTCTCTTATCCTCTTTCCCCAACTTTTCTTATTACTCCACCTTCTTTATCTCCCCCAACATTGGACCAAGCCTCTCCGGCAATAACTCTAGTCTATGTCTATCGCCGTTCATCATTATTAATTTGCCTCAATTGTCATATATTCATTAGATCTCAATATCACATGCTATTTTAAGAAAAACATCGTGATTCGAAATATTTTTTTTTTATAATTGATATGATATAACATCGTTAAGAAATTAGTTTGCTTGATGAGAAAATATGAGACAATTTATTTGTTTATTAAAGGTGACTATTTATAATCCTTTTTCTTATAGGATTAATAATTGATTGTATAATTTGCTTAATTTTTTTTCTATTTTTATATCTTTTTTTTTGGAAAAACTCTTATGGAAATATATGTACAATTTCTTTATAATTAGCTTTCTAAAAACAAAAATTTTGTTTGCTAGATGGCAAAAAACTCTTATGGAAATATATGTACAATTTCCTTATAATTAGCTTTTTACATTTTAAACTTTTTTTTTTTTTTTTTGTCATCCATTTTAAAACTGTTTAAATTTATAATTTTTTTATAATTATCTTTTTACTTTTTCTTTCTTTTTTAAAGGAAAATTTTATCTGACACATGTCAAAATCTCAGAGCGAAAAATTTGACACGTGTCACGATCTCGTGAGTTATTAACTTTGAAAACCATACTTTATATAATAAGATAATTTTAACTGTTGGATTATTTTTTATAATGGCCCACCCGACTTATTCTATAGCTCAATTAGCCCAAACTATTGGTTGATCAGGTCACATTAGACATTTACCGATAATCATCTCTTCATAAAATATATTCTCATAAATATTTATTCTTTTAGTCATGTTTGTTACATAATTACTAATTATAGTTACAGCTAAATATTTATGAAACTATATAAAAGTCGAAGCTATAATAAGTTTCTTAAACTGTCAACATGAGATATTAAACTACCAATAATGATTAGCTATCTCATTAATTACTTTTTTTAGTCTTTATATTAGTTAACATTTTTAAATGCAAATAATTTCAACATTAAGATATTTATAAAAAGGGAAAAACAATAAATATGTAAAGAAGAGAAATGTAAAATTTTCAAAACCAAGATATGGGAATAAGAAAAATGTAAAAGATTAAAAAAAATTCTTAACTTTAAGGTAGTGATCTCATTCCCAACTATACATAATCATCGATAACTAAAATATTATCATTATAAAAACGTAGTAACATATGGTTAATAATATGACAATTTGCTAAATTTCATATGACAGATAATCTCACGAACGTGAATATATGTTTGTAACTCCCCGACCGTTCCTACCAGTGGGCCCCACGTCTTTTATCGGGCCCATGGGCCCACCCCTGTCCTACGGCTGGTCCGCTATGTCTGGGAGGCTTTAAAGACTTGTTTACTGACCCTACAAATCACCACATGATCTTTCCCTGTATTTTTTCCTCACTCACACAGTTCCGACAATCACTTTCCGGAAGGTTACCCATCTTGAAACTACTCCAGCCCAAGCACACTTAACTATGGAGTTCTGCCAGGACGGTTGACCGAAAAGATAAGTGTACTTTGGTGACATAGGTAGCCAAATCAATTCTTTTAAACCTCTCTGCAAGCACCACCATATTCCTGAAATCGAGGTGCAACAATTCACCCCCACTTACATATCGCAACCTCCTCGTTGCGCACCAAGACTATAACCCCCGACGGTGTGAGCCCTCTTGACTCCATACTCGTCTGGATTCGTCTCTGATACCACTTCTAACGCCCCGACCATCCCTACCAGTGGGCCCCATGTCCTCTCTCGGGCCCATGGGCCTTTCCTGTCCGACGGCCGGTCCGCTACGTCCGGGAGGCTTTAAAGACTTGTTACCGACCCTACAAATCACCACATGATCTTTTCCTATGTTTTTTCACCACTCACACAGTTCCGACAATCACTTCCCGGAAGGTTACCCATCCTGAAACTACTCCAGCCCAAGCATATTTAACTGTGGAGTTCTCTCAGGACAGTTGACCGAAAAGATAAGTGCACTTTGATGACATAGGTGGCCAAATCAATTCTTTTTAAACCATTCCGCATGCACCACCATATTCCTGAAATCGGGGTGTTATAATTCACCCCACTAACGGATCGCAACGTCCTCCTTGCGCACCAAGACCGTTACCCCCGATGGTGTGAGCCCTCTTGACTCCTCACTCGCATGGGTTTGGCTCTGATACCACTTGTAACGCCCCGACCGTTCTTACTAGTGGGCCGCCCCACGTCCTCTCTCGGCCCCATGGGCCCACTATTGTCTGACGGCCGGTCCCCTACGTCCGGGAGGCTTTAAAGATTTGTTTACCGACCCTATAAATCACCACATGATCTTTCCCTGTGTTTTATCCTCACTCACACAGTTCCGACAATCACTTCCCGAAAGGTCACCCATCTTAAAATTGTTCCAGCTCATGCACGCTTAACTGTGGAGTTATTTCAGGAAAGTTGATCGAAAAGATAAGTGCACTTTGGTGATATAGGTGGCCAAATCAATTCTTTTAATCTTCTCCGCATGCACCACCATATTCCTAACCAAGCTTCTTATTGCTTCTCAAATCTTTGTGGGTGTGGCCGAAGTCCTATGAGTTTTCGGTTTTAGAGCTTCTAAACGGAAAAACACTACTTTAGCTTTTGGGATCCGGTTGCGGTTCTAGTTCTTATACCCAATCATAAACACAAGATCTGGTCATATTTGACTCCAAAAACACTAACCCAGCTTCTTATTGCTTCTCAAATCTTTGTGGGTGTGGCGGAAGTCCTATGAGTTTTCGGTTTTGGAGCTTCTAAACGGAAAAACACTACTTTAGCTTCTGGGATCCTGGTGTGGAACTATTTCTTATACCCAATCATAAACACGAGATCTAGTCATATTTGACTCCAAAAACACGAACCAAGCTTCTTATTGCTTCTCAAATCTTTGTGGGTGTGGCCGAAGTCCTCTGAGATTCGGTTTTGGAGCTTCTAAATGGAAAAACACTACTTTAGCTTTTGGGATCCGGTTGCGGTTCTACTTCTTATACCCAATCATAAACACGAGATCTAGTCATATTTGACTCCAAAAACACTAACCAGGCTTCTTATTGCTTCTCAAATCTTTGTGGGTGTGGCCGAAGTCCTATGAGTTTTTCGGTTTTGGAGGTTCTAAACGGAAAAACACTACTTTAGCTTTTGGGATCCGATTGCGGTTCTAGTTCTTATACCCAATCATAAACACGAGATCTAGTCATATTTGACTCCAAAAACACTAACAGACCTTCTTATTGCTTCTCAAATCTTTGTGGGTGTGGTCGAAGTCCTATGAGTTTTCGGTTTAGAGATTCTAAACGAAAAAACACTACTTTAGCTTTTAGGATCCGGTTGCGGTTCTACTTCTTATACCCAATCATAAACACGAGATCTAGTCAAATTTGACTCCAAAAATACTAACAAGGCTTCTTATTGCTTCTCAAATCTTTGTGGGTGTGGCCGAAGTCCTATGAGATTCGGTTTTGGAGCTTCTAAACGGAAAAACACTACTTTAGCTTTGGGATCCGGTTGCGGTTCTAATTCTTATACCCAATCATAAATACAAGATCTGGTCATATTTGACTCCAGAAACACTAACCAAGCTTCTTATTGCTTCTCAAATCTTTGTTGGTGTGGCGGAAGTCCTATGAGTTTTCGGTTTTGGAGCTTCTAAACGGAAAAACACTACTTTAGCTTTTGGGATCCTGGTGTGGAACTAGTTCTTATACCCAATCATAAACACGAGATCTAGTCATATTTGACTCGAAAAACACTAACCAAGCTTCTTATTGCTTCTCAAATCTTTGTGGGTGTGGCCGAAGTCCTCTGAGATTTCGGTTTTGGAGCTTCTAAACGGAAAAAACACTACTTTAGCTTTTTGGATCCTAGTTGTGGTTCTAGTTCTTATACCCAATCATAAACACGAGATCTAGTCATATTTGACTCCAAAAACACTAACCAGGCTTCTTATTGCTTCTCAAATCTTTGTGGGTGTGGCCGAAGTCCTATGAGTTTTCGGTTTTGGAGGTTCTAAACGGAAAAACACTACTTTAGCTTTTGGGATCCGGTTGCGGTTCTAGTTCTTATACCCAATCATAAACACGAGATCTAGTCATATTTGACTCCAAAAACACTAACCAACCTTCTTATTGCTTCTCAATCTTTGTGGGTGTGGTCGAAGTCCTATGAGTTTTCGGTTTTAGAGCTTCTAAACGAAAAAACACTACTTTAGCTTTTAGGATCCGGTTTGCGGTTCTACTTCTTATACCCAATCATAAACACGAGATCTAGTCAAATTTGACTCAAAAAACACTAACAAGGCTTCTTATTGCTTCTCAAATATTTGTGGGTGTGGCCGAAGTCCTATGAGATTCGGTTTGGAGCTTCTAAACGGAAAAACCTACTTTAGCTTTTTGGATCCTATTGTGGTTCTAGTTCTTATACCCAATCATAAACACGAGATCTTGTCATATTTGACTCCAAAAATAGTAACCAAGCTTCTTATTGCTTCTCAAATCTTTGTGGGTGTGGCCGAAGTCCTATGAGTTTTCGGTTTTAGAGCTTCTAAACGGAAAAACACTATTTTAGCTTTTGGGATCCGGTTGCGGTTCTAGTTCTTATACCCAATCATAAACACAAGATCTAGGTCATATTTGACTCCAAAAACACTAACCAGCTTCTTATTGCTTCTCAAATCTTTGTGGGTGTGGCGAAGTCCTATGAGTTTTCGGTTTTGAGCTTCTAAACGGAAAAACACTACTTTAGCTTTTGGGATCCTGGTGTGGAATCTAGTTCTTATACCCAATCATAAACACGAGATCTAGTCATATTTGACTCCAAAAACACGAAACCAAGCTTCTTATTGCTTCTCAAATCTTTGTGGGTGTGGCCGAAGTCCTATGAGATTCGGTTTTGGAGCTTCTAAACGGAAAAACACTACTTTAGCTTTTTGGATCCTGTTGGGGTTCTAGTTCTTATACCCAATCATAAACACGAGATCTTGTCATATTTGACTCCAAAAACACTAACCAAGCTTCTTATTGCTTCTCAAATCTTTGTGGGTGTGGCCGAAGTCCTAGAGTTTTCGGTTTTAGAGCTTCTAAACGGAAAAACACTACTTTAGCTTTTGGGATCCGGTTGCGGTTCTAGTTCTTATACCCAATCATAAACACGAGATCTGACATATTTGACTCCAAACACACTCACCAAACTTCTTATTGCTTCTCAAATCTTTGTGGTGTGGCCGAGGTCCTATGAGTTTTGGTTTTGGAGCTTCTAAACGGAAAAACACTACTTTAGCTTTTCGGATCCTGTTGTGGTTCTAGTTCTTATACCCAATCATAAACACGAGATCTTGTCATATTTGACTCCAAAACACTAACCAGGCTTCTTATTGCTTCTCAAATCTTTGTGGGTGTGGCCGAAGTCCTATGAGTTTTCGGTTTTGGAGCTTCTAAACGGAAAAACACTACTTTAGCTTTTGGGATCCGGGTTCTAGTTCTTATACCCAATCATAAACACGAGATCTAGTCATATTTGACTCCAAAAACAAACCAAGCTTCTTATTGCTTCTCAAATCTTTGTGGGTGTGGCCGAAGTCCTATGAGTTTTCGGTTTTAGGAGCTTCTAAACGAAAAAAAATACTTTAGCTTTGGGATCCGGTTTGAGGGTTCTAGTCTTATATTACCCAATCATAAACACGAGATCTGTCATATTTGACTCCAAAAACACTAACCAAGCTTCTTATTGCTTCTCAAATCTTTGTGGGTGTGGCCGAAGTCCTATGAGTTTTCGGTTTTGGAGCTTTAAACGGAAAAACACTACTTTAGCTTTTGGGATCCGGTTGCGGTTCTAGTTCTTATACCCAATCATAAACACGAGATCTGTCATATTTGACTCCAAACACACACCAACTTCTTATTGCTTCTCAAATCTTTGTGGTGTGGCCGAGTCCTATGAGTTTTGGTTTTGGAGCTTCTAAACGGAAAAACACTACTTTAGCTTTTGGGATCCTGTTGTGGTTCTAGTTCTTATACCCAATCATAAACACGAGATCTTGTCATATTTGACTCCAAAAAACTAACCAAGGCTTCTTATTGCTTCTCAAATCTTTGTGGGTGTGGCCGAAGTCGTATGAGTTTTCAGTTTTGGAGCTTCTAAACGGAAAAACACTACTTTAGCTTTTGGGATCCAGTTGCGGTTCTACTTCTTATACCCAATCATAAACACGAGATCTAGTCATATTTCACTCCAAAAACTCTAACCAAGCTTCTTATTGCTTCTCAAATCTTTGTGGGTGTGGCCGAAGTCCTATGAGTTTTTGGTTTTGGAGCTTCTAAACGGAAAAACACATACTTTAGGCTTTTCGGATCCTATTGTGGTTCTAGTTCTTATACCCAATCATAAACACGAGATCTAGTCATATTTGACTCCAAAAACACTAACTAGGCTTCTTATGCTTCTCAAATCTTTGTGGGTGTGGCCGAAGTCTTATGAGTTTTCGTTTTGGAGCTTCTAAACGGAAAAACACTACTTTAGCTTTTGGGATCCTGGTGTGGAACTAGTTCTTATACCCAATCATAAACACGAGATCTAGTCATATTTGACTCGAAAAACACTAACCAGCTTCTTATTGCTTCTCAAATCTTTAAAGGGTGTGGCCGAAGTCCTATGAGTTTTCGGTTTTAGAGCTTCTAAACGGAAAAACACTACTTTAGCTTTTGGGATCCTGGTGTAGTACTAGTTCTTATACCCAATCATAACACGAGATCTAGT